>OZ020516.1:36736757-36960812 GCA_963971425.1 Bryoerythrophyllum caledonicum | reverse complement strand
GTCTTGATTTTTGGTCAAGGTTGATTTGGAATGTAAAGTGTTTGACCTAGTTGATCTCTGTTTGTTTTGTGATTGGCGTCCCCTTTCTTAGCCGTATGGCTATAATATCCACTATAACCTAATCGTCAATCACTTATCTGGAATTAGGGCTATGTGTAGGATGTCTTTTCCGCACTTCTCTCCGACTGGACTTTGTGTGCACTGCGTCAATACTGATCAAACCATTATAATTAACATGTAGACGATCGGGCAACACACTGATGTGCATGGAAATTTCAATCTCATAGCATGATAGAGGTATACTCTCTTGATTAAGGATGTGTATCAGTGGTCGGACTTTCCCTCTAGAAACGTTCTCTCCGGGTCACTTTTATTGTACCAAATTTTCTGGCACTCCCAGAGTGTGTAAGCCCAGCAATTTGTTCGAATGTTTTCTGAATGAAAGACTTGTAGTACATTTCTGTTGGTAAATAGTGAAGAAGGAAATTCACCATTAACATACGTCACACGAGGTTTACATATTGCTGAGAATCCATGGTGAAATTTTTAATGAGGATATACGACGATCGTTGAATGGTTACAATGAGATAAGATCTGTCGAACAGAAGTGATGGACCACTGAATCTGGAATCTTACGGATTCTATCCACATTCCAGTCTATCGTTCTGTAATTAGTTGTAGAGTCAAAGGTTGGGGGCTACTGTGCAGAGAATTTGCTTGCAACTTGCTTGTAAAGTTGATCATTCAATATTTGTTGTTTAGGACAATCAGGGTCTATTTGCACCTGGAGGTATGTACCTGCCATTGGTGGTTCCTATTTTCATTTTATCTCAAAACTTGTAGACCTATTCATACTAGTTAACTGAGGATTGGTTTGAGTAGTTTCCATCCATTGCTGTGAGGGGTGGTAGGAATGAAGGCATTCGCACTCCAACCACTATTTGCATGGTCAATAGCTATTTCCTTATGACACATTGAAGAGGAGATTTGGGGATGGATCTAAAATTGTGGGAATTGTTTATACATGCATCATGCACTAAAAATGGAACCTATATTTGACACTTTAAGTTGCTACAATGTTGGCAAATATCTTAAGGTGACCTTCAAGGCTGAAATTGGTACCTCTCACCTACTTGCGATGATTGGTAGATTTTGTTCTATAGAATGTTCATTTTACGAAGATTTTAAAAACACATATATCCCCTCCACTAAATCCAAACCACCGCCTTACCTTTGCTCTACATCCACTATCCAGCTCATATTTTCATCCTTTCCATGTCAATTCTACAACTAACACAATTTCCGGTGCAAAACCACATTTTCCTAACACCGCCTTAACACCCCATGTACCTCCAGGTGCGAATAGACCCTCACACATGTTGTTTGTGTAGAAAACGTGCATAACTAAGGTAGAGGCATCCAATTCCGATCGGCCACCCAATTTCGATCAGTAGGATATGCATGGAAGGATGCATGAAAACGGTAAATGCATGAAATGGTGAATGAAGCCATCCAAACCTGGTAACTCAAAATTTGAAAACTCCAGTCATTATCGGCATTGGGACATGAGGTGTGCAAATTTGGATTGCTCCACCTCAATTGAGCTCACATTGATGGACCGGGATTGAGTACCTCCATGACTCGGTGGCACTCACTCATTGGCAATGGGCAGAGGAGGGCACCAAACTTTACCTATTTTGAAGTTTGATTGTGGGCTCGAGTGGTTTCAGGGTTACTAAATTCTATCTCAAATACAAATCATTGAGACTAAATTTGAAAAATCTATGTTAAGTTTCATTCCTGTTTCCACATCTTTCTACATAAATGTTTGACATACGATGTCATTTGAGTCCCCAACTGGCTTAAGTGATCAGAGTTGGGTGCCTCTACCGTAATATAGTTCGAAGAAATCATACATCGTACGAACGGACTCCGCAGGATATGTTCGCGGTCGCGGGCCAGCGATACACACAAGGCAGGCTTATAATCAAACAGCAGGAATGTTTACCATATAAGCGGATGTCAGTGTGCGCGGATGTCCGATGTCGACCCGCATGTAGACAGCACACGGATGCGGCGAGAACAGTCGGTGAAAATTGTGTAATATTACATTGCGTGCTTACAAAAAAACTTGACAGGACTCATCGATCCGGCTACAGAGTTAGAGACTAAACAAATCACTTCGAGAACGTGTCGAAGATGGTGGTGTGCAGGGGATCCGCAAGGTGGGTCGCCCAGTTGTCCAGGGGTCCCTTTCCAGTGGCAGCAGCCTGGACGGCGAAGCCGAGAGCGGCAACCATGGCCAACCTAGCGTGCTTAATTTCGGCTAATTTCAAGACCTCCTTCTTCTCGGGGTCGTCGGCCAACTTCAACGGGTCGAAGTACTTGCCGCCGGGGTACAGGCGGCGCTCGGAGTCCAGCTCCGAGTTCCTGAAGAACTCGATGCTTCCCACCAACAGGGCCTCGATGTAGCACAGGCTGCTGATGCTGAACGGCAGCGGCAGGCCGAAGTACGACGCACCATCCACCAGCTCAACCTGCACGCATCAACCATCACCCAATCCCACTGTCAGCCGTCCCATCACACAAATGAAGCTGCAGACCGCTGAAGGGTACTCCTGTCGTCGCTGCTCTTAACACACCCTCATCCCTATAAATGTGGCACGACGACCTCCACCTATACCACCGTCCCTCACTCGACGTAAACACAATGGCTCCAACTGCCAGTGAGCACCAACATCCTAATCCAATGCCAGCTACTGTGATGAGATATCCCTACCGCATCCAACACACGACAACCCCCACCCAGCTCATCGACATCCACCCACCATCTCATCTACATGCATTCCTGAACGACCAACACATAGCATGCCCGATTGCAGACATCACCCACCTTTCCGGCATCTTGCCATGTCACGCCCGTCAGGGCCTCCACGGACAGGGCCCCCAGGATGGCGAGCATCGCCCACCGCCCGTGGATCAGCTCGCATTCCCTGAACCGCTGCAGCCCGAACACCTCGCTGTACGGCTGGAACGGCGTCGGGTTGATCTCCGCCTTCTTGTTCACGCGGCTCCCGATCACTTGGCCGGACTCGTTCTTCGCCAGGTTCTGGTTCAGAGAGTCCAGCTCGAACTGCAGGTACTCGGGGCTCTTGCCGAGCGACAGCGGGTCGAACCCATAGTCGCCGGGGAGGGACCCGTCCAGCCACTCGGGCGCCTGCGCGCCGGGGAACCACAGCGGCCTGTTGGCGCCGCCGCCCGAGAACTTCTTCTGCGCGGACTTGGCGGCAGCCTTCACCTTCTTGGTGCCGGTGGCGAACCGGGCCACCACGCGGGCGCCGTTCTGGGCTCCCAAGCGCTCCACGGAGCCCACGAACTCGCTCGCGCCGCAGAACGACGTCGCAATGCTGGCGGTCCTCAACGCTTGCGCCATGACTGGAGCTCAAACCTGGTGCGCTTCGCTCACAATTGCTCGTGCAATGCTCCGACACTCTGCTGCCCTGCCCCTCGCACCGTGTCTGGCATATGTTTTGAGGGTGAGGCCAAGATGAAGCTGTGGCCCAGAGGATATCTTGCGGTGCAACGCGAGTGGAGGAGGCGTGCCTGTGCCCAATAACGAACAGACTGCGGATGTAAAGCCATTGGCTGGCGAGGATAAATGGTCCCCAACCTCGACTCCGATTGGCCCATTTCCGCATTCTCCATGGCCGCATTATCCACATTTTCCCTCCCCAGCAGCGATTCCAGAATCGATTTCTTGAAATTTACAGAAATGCTACAACTTGCACATTATATAAGCTATTTTAGCACATATAGTCTAACCTCTTTAACATGATGAGTTTGGGAAATTAGACTAAAAATTTGGTCGTGCAAAAATGTGATGTATTATCATGTTTGTTGTAGAATGGAGTGTCGTATTATTGAGGTTAGACTGTATAATGTGAAGATACCTAGATCATACCCTACAATCTCCATGATATACCCACGTGATATTTCATAATATCCATGCTAGATCTATGTGATACCCATGGATATCATATCAAAAGGTGGTTGAATACTTATGATGCTCCTCAACATTCCGGCTATATTTCACACTGTATAATTAGCAACCCAATCTTTCTTGTAGCTTTTCAGCTAATTTTAGGTGGTTTAGGCCTCATCCATGTTGCTCCCAAATTTTCATGTAAGTTATCTGGTGTCAACCAGTCGAATTTTCTATGAGTTCTCATTCGTGGGGAGGGGTTAGGTATTTTGATATTGCATTAATGAAAATACTAAGAAAATAGTAGGGCCCATGGTAGATGATTCAAGGTCATATGCTTGAAATGTAATTTGGGTGGAGATGTCAAGCTCAACCTTCTTAACCCTTAAAGTTCAGTGGGGACCATATACACTGGCACGTATTTTTCTCTTAACCCCTAAAGTTCCTTGGCAATTTCACTCAAATACTAGTCCAAAACTGTCATTGTCCAAAAGAGGCACAAAATCCACATTTTTGAGCAAGATTTTGGATTTTTAACCTTAATATTTTAAAATAGACTCTTTCTATGTATGCCAGATTCTATTGGTTGCAATCCACCGCACGGATATGAAGATTATAACATTTGAAGTGCAAGAAATAGTTTTTTTTGCCCCTTGCCTGGCAAGGTCAGCCCACTTTGACTTCGCATATCTTGTAAATTTTACACTAAAGTGTATTTGGAACCAATACCAATATGATTCATATGATGTTAGCTAATTGTGTGCAAAATTTTAGGTCAAAACGAGGAGTGAAGCATGTTGAAATAAATAGTTTGGTGCATGGGGGTACAATAACGTGACAATGACTTCAAAAACTTCAACTTTACATAATACAACTTTAAATAATACAACTTTACATATTTGAGAATCAAATGATGGGCCCCGTCATCTCACCCACTTTCCCTGAAAGTCAGGGTCATTAAACTTTTGTTCACACGAGGAAAAATCACTTTTAAAAAATTAAAAAATTAAAAAAATCCAATGTGTCTGTTGGTCAGCCTGTAGGTCCCGTGGACAACAGGCGAGCGCAGTTCAATTCCATTTTTAATTTGTTTTTCTTATAGAATTTTTTTTACATTTATCAAAGGCATCTTTCAAGGTTCTTCTCCCACACATAATTTGAGTTGCTCCACCCTTCCTCCACCCTTTGTGCCCTTATTTACTGCCCCTCTTCGACACTTGTATTTCACTAGTTCACAGGGCTACCTAGGCTGCCCTATGTCCCCACATTTGACTTTAAAGGCGAATAACTTTCAAACTATAAGTCCAAAAAAAATACTCCCACGAAACTCTTCTCAGGGACAGTCTAGAATAAAAAATTCCAAAAAAAAGGTTTTTATTTTTATTTTTAGGAACCTGCCCTAAATCAAAATCGTCCCCCTAAGGGACACTTGGTCCTTTAGAGGTTAACATACAAAAAACGTAACAAAATTTTGCAAGACATACACCTTTTGTATACACAAACTCTTGTGACTATTGTATACATCAATTCTTACACCTTGTATGTCAAATACACAGAAAACATCATGTTGCAATCCAAATGTGGCTTCTCAAATCTTTACGAGGTAAGCTTTTAGCATGATGAATATTTCTTTCTAGCCGTTGTAGTCTTCAAAGGTGGTGAGTTAGATATCGTCAAGTTTGTTTGAGTTCTTTGCACAATGTGTGAAAGACATGTTCGCGGGTGTTTTTTTGGAAGGCCCATGTTCAATGTGGATATCTTTGTTTAGCTCACGCACATGAGTGTGGATAAAGCTGCGTTGGGGCCGTAACAACGGATGGTGGGTCTCACTAAACAAAAAGTAAATTTGGATGTAGCTTGAAAAGTATAAATTGGTTCTTAGTGTCAACGTGTTGGAAACTCTATGCAAACAGGAGAACACATTCAACCAATGGAGAACGCCCTTGAAAATGCACTTAGGGACACATGAGAACAATGTGAGAACTCATCGGGAATGCATTGGGAGTTCAATGGGAACGTTGTGGGAAATCATCGAAAACGCATTGAGAACTTTATTGGAACGGACTGGAAATCCTATGGGAACACTACATGAATGCGATAGAAACGAGATGGAAACGCAGTAGGAACTCATTGGGAATTCAACGAGAACGATAGTTCATGGATGAATTACTAATATGGTTAAAAAGATAAAATATAAGAGGAAAACGTATTGGTTTGGTGAAGAACCAAATCAAATTTTACCAAGAAATTGGTGTGGCCTTGAACAACCCAACCTGGGCTTTTTGTAACCATATTTGGTCCGCATGGCCCCATTTGGTCGTCATGTGCGTCAACTTGTTGTTAGCATTGCACGGTGCACCCACGCTCCTTTGTTTCTATTTGCAAAACCCAACTTTATTGGAAGATTGGTTGCTTGTACTATGCATCAACTTTTATTTCATGATTATTGTAAGCAGAAATGGACTCCTTGGGTTAATCCTTAAGCGTCAGAAGGTGTCACTAGTGGCCACAGTAATCTACATGTATGATGTCGTATTTGAAAGATAGGGTTTAGATATTGAAATGACCTCCAAATGAAAGATGTTTGTTGAAGAATCTTCAATCCAAAGGTGTAAGTCTTGCTAAACTATGATACACTTTCTGAGTAAAATACGTGCTAGTATCTATGGTTTCCAACTGACGGTTAAGAGTTAACTACACTAGAAAATGTGAACTGCTCCGTCCTTGATAATTATCAAAGAGTTGCAGACTGCGAGCTTGGACGTGGAATTGCAAGATGGAGTTGCATTTGTGGGTAAACATTGAGGTCAAGATGTCTGCTATCCGTTTTCTTCTAGAGCTTTCTAATTCCTGCACTGAAAGGGACACATTCAAAACATTCCTGCACTGAGAGGGGCACATTCAAAACAATCTAGCAATGTAATGCCCGTTTGGGTAATAAGCATGTATAAGCCGGCACACCTCACACGCGGAATGTGCGCGACAAGAGGGCATTCTGAAAACCTCACACCGAAAAGCCCGGGCAGATGCCGAATTTTTTTATTATGTTGCCCGATGGGCATTACGCCGGGTGAGGCCCTTCCGCCAGGGCCTCACCCTATACGAAAGGCGATTGGAAAATCAAACAAAATACACACTCAGAGTTGACATTGTAGAAACTTGCCCAAGTACTAAAGAGCCACTTTCTACGAATTGGTTCTTAACCCTTCAAGGATGTTGTCCATGTATACATTTTTCCATGGGTTACATTTTGGCGTATTCATCTTTCCGCTTGCTACATGCAAAAAAGTACTCAGAGAACCAAAACTGGTCACTCATCCTTAAAGAATTAATCTTTTTGTGACCAAAGACTTTTCCCACAATTTCAATCTTTCAATTAATATTATTCTTTGAATTTCTTCTCATGCAAATATACAATGACTTTTTTTAGCATCCAACCTTAAAAATTTGGACTTAGTCCATGATCTTAACATTGGGGACTATTTGCACAACATCCAATCGTTTATGTAACATATTACAGTGTTTGAAGTCAATGCATTTTGATAGTGAAAACTATGAAATTTAGAATGTGTATCACTTTTCCAATCAATAGAATTTTACCAAAAAAAATCACTTACAAAATGTGCACTGTGTTGATAGCTTTGCATTCACATACACCACATGGATTACACAATCACACAAAAGAAGAAGAAGAAGAACCATGGTTACTGGAGTGAGTAAAGTGTCTGTTCGTTCCACCACTAAATCCATGTCCACAGGACAGAGGTTTAGTAGTATGGAACTACTTCCCCCTCTCGGGCCCTCTCGTTAATGTGACCATTAACCAGTAACAAGTAGCCAATAACCAATGACCAATAACCAAAGACCTAGGACCAACTAGAGGCATAGGGCTCAGTTCTAAGAACTAATTTGTAGGTTAAATGTGTGTTTTAAGGGAGGTTTTTAAGGGGTGTTACTTGATTCAAGGAGAGGTTGGTTATTTTCAATTTTCCATTTGTGTAGTAGTATGGACATTGCATGCTTGATAGCAATGGTGTTAATTTTTGTGAATGTCTTTTAAATTGGAAAAAATGAGGATAATGAATGTTTTTTTGAGGCTTTTCATAGAGGGGGAAAAGGTAGTAGCTCTAGCTCCTCAGATTGGAAACAATTGATAGATTTTCCCTAGAAGCAATTGTTTCCAATTGTTATAATTGCTTCCGGGGAAAACCTATCATTACAATATTTGAATTCAATAAATTGGATAGTAAGGTTTGGGTTTATGTGGTCCGGTGGGGGGTATTTATAAGGTAGTCCTTTGACGCATACTATGTCTGGTTTGAACATGGCATTACAATGACATCTTTGAGTTCCACATGTGCATGGAAGTATCCATGGCGGGATGGTGTTTTCTTGTGGATTATTGTTGAAGGTTCCGGGGTTCATAAGTATGAAGCACCGGGAATTTTTTGAGGATATTATTTGTTTTCAATTTTCCCATGCCGCTTTATTATGTCTTTTGATGATAAGGGAGTGTATGTGATGGTTTTGGCATTTGAGGAGTACGTGTAACCATGTGTCCGGGTCCATAAAGGTGCATATTGGGCATGTAGTAGATGGGAATTGTTCTATTCCAAAGAAGAGCTATTTGCAGGCATTGCCCCTATATTGTCCAGTGCGGAATTTGATAAGGCATGTTTTTTGTGAGTCTGTAATCGTGGGATTTTTCTAGAAATTTGTGGAGAGTTCATTATCAATGTTGATGTTGCCGGTCCGTTTGTTTATGGACAAGGGCCTAACTGAGATTAGATCAATGTTGTTAACTGCATCTTATTTTTTGAGATACTAATCCAAAAATTTGTTGGGGCCTTTGTCTGGGGTGTCTTCCGTAGAAGACCAACTTTCTCTTTGGAGGTAGTATGGGGTAGCGTGGACGTGCTCATATGGGTATTTCGCATTTCTATGGGATTTATCTAGTCCTTCTTTAGTTAGTTTATCTGCTTGTTGTTTCCTTCTATATTGACATGTGCCTTAACTTTATAGAGGGTAGTGATTTGTGTGCAATTTTGAAGCATTTGAACCATAGATGCTAGGATGGCTTGGTCAAGGTGGCTATAGTGGAGGGTAAGATGTATTATTTGTGTGCTTAATAGATACAAGACGTTTATACATTCTGTAAAGATGTGTGCAGGTTCATCACTGTATTGTATAGTGATAATTTAGAGGGTTTTATAGAAGGCCATCAATTTTGCTCTGAGAATATTTTGAAGTCCATGTTGTCTTTTAGAGATTTTTATTTCTTTGGTTGGGTTGTATATACAATATCCACCTTTTTGTCTATGCCAATGTTTGGGACTTGCTTGTGTTGGTTCTTTGAAAGAACCATCTGTGTAGTAACTTAGCTATGTGTTGGTTTGAATTTAAGAGGGATGTAGTCACAACATGTGGGGAGGGGGTAGTGTACTGCAATGGGTTTGTGTTGTTTTTACATGTATAAATTGAGACCATTTTTTGTTGCGATTCACCGGGGTTTGGGGAGGTGTAGGTGGGGCTGTTTTTGTGTATAGTCAGCATATATTGAGGCTATTTGTTATGGAAGTAAGTGTAGCAAGTGTTCCATAGAGCTGATTCTGTTATTTTGGTGGTATACGCATAGTATTTGTATGGTGGATGACTTGATCTTAGGTTTGTTTTTTCGGGTGGGATAGTGGGTTCTTTGTATGGTACCGAGTCTGCCTAGAATAGTGCAATGATGTGAGAATCTGGGAATAGACCGAGGTGTGGATTAAAGTTTTGGTACCAGTTATTATCTAGTGTCATAATAAGTATGTAGGTGCTTTTTGAATCATTTTTGGCTGCAAGTCTTGCCCAATGGATTGCTTGTTGTGTTTCCTTTGTGTTGTGGGGGTGTGCAATCCCATTTCCAAACCATTTGTGGTCAAAGGCGCTTTCTAGTGATCCAAAGATTTTGCCTCTCTCGAAGGTTGAATGAAATTTAGTGAATTGGATGGAACATGGGAGGGGGATGAGAAGTAAGAGTGTTGGATGTTGAAGGATGAGATTGGTGAGGCTGGGATGGGTGTGGGTAGTGTGTATTGTGCAAGTTTAAGGCGGTCATTTTTTTGGGATGCGGTATTTATATCTTTGGTATAGCGAGACTATTTTACTTTCAAATGGTTGGGTTGTTGGTTCCATGTTTGTGAGAGTATGTAATTTGTTATGGTATTGGTTCCATAGCCATTGGAGTCTAGTGGTGGGAATAGTGATTAGGTGCCTTCCGTTGTCTTCGTATTTATGTATGTGGTCTTCATTAATTTTGATTGTATTTTTTATGTGAGAATGTCTTTTTTGGAGTTGCTTTTGGTAGTGTATGTATTGAGGAGGGGAATGATTATGGGTGGAGTAACAAATCTTGAGTCACGGGATTGTTCTTGGCGATGGTGCGCTTGAATGATTTCTAAGTAGAATTTGTTTTGGGTGTTTTGATAGTATTGTGTTAATTGTGTGGCGTTATGGATGGAGGCGTTTTGGTCATGCCATGGAAAGAGGTTTTGTTGAGGTAAGCACTTGGTGTAGGTATTGTTATTGTGTTGCCATTGGCATAAATATTTGATATCAATCTTTATATTTTTGTTTGAGTCAGTATGTTTTCTATGTTTGTGGTCAAGAATGAGATCTATGGGATATAGAGATGGATTTTAAAGGATGTATGTTGGAGGAAGAGGAAAAAAAGGGTACGGCGGGTGGAGAGGGTGAATTTGCAGGGGGTTGTTTTTGGGATGGATGTTATTGTTGGTGATGATATATGCGTCTTTTGAGTGTGTAGGCGCTTGGGTGGGTAGGGCATGGTGAGGCGCATATACTAAGAGATGGAGGGGAGCAAAATAATTGTTGGGCAATATTAAGAGCGCTTTTTACTAATTTGGATGGTGTAGCATGGAATGTTTTGAAGTCATTGTGGTTCATAATGTGTGTTCCATTTGGTAATGTAATTTATCATAAGTTGGTAATATTCACTGAGAAGAATTTTTGTAAAAGTTTTTGGAAGAGGTGTTGGTTAATTCTTGTGTTTTTCTGGGTTTTGTGTAGCCATATTTGTTCCAAAGATGAGGGTTCTAAGAGAAAGTATGTAAATGTGTTTTTTAGGTGTATTTTTGCTTCACTTTTTAGTAGGAAAAATGTTCGGGTGATTGAAGATCTAATGCAATCACCTTTGTTTATTCTACGAATGTTTTTAGCACCACTGTATTTGGCAAAGATAGAGTGGAGGAGCCTTTTATTAATCTTTCCAAGTCTACCTTTGTTGTTGCGTGCATTTTGTAGTTGTCTCCTATACATCAAAGGTACACATTTTTAAGGGAAAAAGCTTCTAGTCCAAATAAGTCTTGTGGGAGTTTGGTAATGACATTTGACATACATTTGGGGAGGCCACAAATGAATTTTTGTAGGGCTATGATTTATTGGTCTAGTTTTTTGATAGCGGGCATAGAGTATGGGATTGCGTAGAAATTGTATCCTACTCCGAGTCTAAGAACTGTGTCTACCATTTTTATTTTTTGTATGATAGTGGCCAAGCATGTTATTAGTTCTTTGAATTGTTTAGTAAGTTTTGCGGTGATGGTGTGAATTTGTATCTTCCATTTTAGTGAGTGGACAAGATTAGTGCCTAGGTACACGTAAGGTTTGTTTTGATGCAAAATCGGGATGGGTTGGTTACGGTATTTTATGTTGGCAATTTGCATAAATGCTTTGAATGTGGTGGGGTTCATTTTGGATTTGTTTGGACATCCCGTGGCAGAACGTCTTTGGGTGCCAACATCCATACCGGACTAGTCGCAGAATTTGTCAATTTTATTGAGTTGAATTTGTAGTGATTGAAGTTTACCAGCTATAGCGGCAAGGTCATTGGCATAGGTGGCTGAGTTTATGGTGACTTGTGACATTCCAAAAGTGTAGCCATGATATCCTGGTTGCATCCATCTTAATAGTGGTTCTAAAAAGATGATGAATAGATATGGACTTAAGGTATTACCTTGTATAGTTTCGCGTTGTATGGGGATGGGGCGGGTTGTTACAAAGTATTGACCAACGTAGGAGGTGGAAGAGTGAGAGTAAATGTTTCCAACTAGTGCGGCTGCATCTGTGGAGTATCCAAGGTTTGACATGATTGCCAGCAATCTTGCGTGGTCAATAGAGCCAAATGCATTTTTGAAGTCAATATATAGAATATATATATATATATATATCTTGGTTTGTAAATCTTGCATCTTCGAGTGCTACTATTATGGTTTGGAGTTGTCTTGCGGTACTTCTTTTGCACGGAAGCCCTCTTCGTTGTCATGTAAGATTTGGTGTTTTACCCCATACGAGGATAATATTGTTGTGAATGTACTTGGAAAGAATTTAGAGATACTATTAGCTAAGGCAATGGGGAGCATTGAAGGGTTTCCTTTTTATATAGAAGTAGTGTAGAACTCGTTTTCCATGATGCAGGGGTTTATTTTTTGTTTGAAGCAGTGAGAGAAAAATAGGGAGAAGAGTTTGTGGAATCTTGGGGGCATGAGTTTGAGTATGGAGTTTGAGATGTGGTCTAGTCTGGGGGATTTGTTATTCCCTAGGTTTTTTAGGTACATATAGTATGTCGTTTGGTTAAAGTAGGTGTAAAGTGGGATGTGTGGCTCACCGCGTTTATCTATAGTGAAGCCGTCAAGGTCGTGCCATGGGTTTTGTCTTACAACGCATGTGCATGTAGGTGGATGGTCTGGTAAGTAGTTGCACGTGGGTTGGTTGGTCTACTATTTTTTATTTGTTGGTTGTATATTTCATTTGCAATGTCTTCTGGGTCAGTTAGAATATTGTTATGTTGATTGGTGATGCAGCCTAGCGGTAGATATTCATTGTTTTTGAAGACTTTTCTGTTGATTTTCTTTGGACTAATTTCGTACAATTGTTTGTATTTAGAGATGGCTTTTTAAATTTTTGCTCTAGTGTAATTAATATTTATTTTTCTGGCTTGTTTGTTGGCCTCTTTTGCGATTGATGTTATGTCGTATAGCCATACTTCTCGTCATATGTTGGGGGTGGTATCGTGGTGGAGGTGGGATTTGGGCGTCTTGGAGGTTTAATAATTCTTGGCAGATGCGGTGGAAAGCTTGTTGTGGATTATTATTCACAATTCAAATTGTTTTTCAAATGGTATGGTACATGAATAGATGTTGTTTCCATTTTTTAGAGTTTTTGTGGTAGATATCCTCCTTGTTGGGATGTTTTGTTTGTTAGTAAGGGTATGGGTGGGGCCTAACAAGTATTTTTAAGGGTATTGGAGATATTGTTTATTAGTGTGTCTAGGGTGTTGCAAGTCTCAGTCCATTGATTATGAGAGAGTTTTTCATTACTTTTTAATCAATTGATGATGGAGTCAATTTGAATGGAGTTTTCTTCAAAGAATATAGTATTAAAGTCTTGTGTGTTGGTTTTTGGGATGGGGTTAAGTATACGGATTTTGCCGTTGCGTGGTGTTGTCGTTGTTCTACTAGTAAGTGTGTTATGGGGAATGTTTAATTGGATAGGTGCATGGTATGAGTTAAGAATACTATTTGTATTAGTTGTACATGTGTATTGTGAACAATTGAGGTTTAATATGTAGAAACCGTCTATTAGGCTTTAGTCTTTATAGTCAAAGCCACCTTGTCTGGAGTATCTTGTGTTTGTTGGAATATATTTGAATTTTAAACCGTCAATTAAGTTGCGCCATTGATGGTCTATGGGTTGTGGTGGGGAAGATCTATTATCTTGTTGTCTGCCAATTAGTGCTATGTCCCTATTAAAATCCCCACATAGTAGATGTGTGATTTGGATAGTTATTGGTATGGGTGGTGATAGTGTTCTTGATGTCAAAGATGAATCGAATGTCTTTAAGATGGGATGGCATGTAAATGTGGAAAATTAACCATGGTTGTAGGAGATGGTTGTTAATTTTTTTAATTTATAGGTATGGAGATATATGCATTGGTGTGGGGATATGATAACGTTATGTGGAAATGCGTAGGATTTATGTACTAAGGCGAGGAGACCACCTCGACCTGGTGTATATGGGTGACGTTGTTGAATACAACGTGTGAATGCATGGATATCATTGAAAATAAGTTTATAGTTGGGAAAGATATTTTGAATGTATTTGGTAGATTTTGTGGCTGTAATTTTGGTTTCTTGGATGACGATTATTGTTGGGAGGGTGTTTCTGTATGTGGTGAGGTTATGAATGCAGAGGAGGGCAATGTTAAGAGATAGGGTGTTCCATTTAAGAAAACATGTGTTGTTGTCTGGTATGTTTTAGTTCAAAGGGGGGATGTACGGGGGTGGTGGGAGTGGGTGTGTGTATTCTGGGAAGTTTCAAGGCATCTCAATGCTTCGTGGATTAGTTCGTGAGAGAGGAATGGGAATTGTTGTTGGGTTATGGTTTGTGTTTGGGATGGATTATACTTGTGAATGAAGTCGTATATTTTTTTTTATGTATTGAATCTTGAAGGGTTATGAGATCTTGGTTTTCTTCTATGAATTGTGTGTATGGGTGCTTTGTGTAAATGTGTCTTTCAGGTGGATTTTGTAGGGTGGCTAGTTTGCCTAGAAGGGAGTTAGTCCATTGTATTGTATTTGGATTTTGGAGTGACAAAAGATAAATACATCGTTTTAAAGAAGGGTGGGTAGTAATTATGAGGGCGTATAATAAGTACAATGGTGGGTGTGCATTATTTTGTTGGATGTATTGGACAATATGTGAAAATGCGGTGTTATGTGTGTTGTATAGTATGTGTGTATCATTTATACGGGGTGCAAATGTGTTCAAGATGTGTTGGTACTTGGGATAGAGTTTTTTGGTGCTAGAGATAAAGTACATTTTTGCTATTTTTTATGTGATGCGGGGTGTGTTTTTAAGAGATTTGGCATAGGTCCGAGGTTTATTTCAATATCTCCACCGAGAAAAAGTAGGAGTTTGCAGTGTATGATTTTTGTTGATAATAGTATAAGCTTTGTTACATTTTTGTGTTTATAGTTTTTTTTTATTGGTGTTTTTTTTATTTTGATTGTGGTTTTTAAGAGGATGTGTATTGTATTTTGTGGACTTTTGTAATTATTTTGGAGGCTAAGTAGGTTTTTTTTTAGATACTATTGTTGTTTGAGTATGTATTGATTGTAGTGTTGGCATTTGTAGTCACGTCTTTTTGTTGTTTAGGGTTTGTGTTTGGTTTTGAGGGTCTATCTAGTTGTTGTTCTTAATGTTCTTGTGATTTGTTGTGGTGTTATAAAGTGGTGTGAGAGATGTGTTGTAGGTTCATAGTGATCTGCTGTTGATGACATGAATTGCATGTAATATATGGATTGTTATATAATTATCGGGACTTTTGAGAGATTGGTGCAAGTATGGGAATTGGGTGCTATGGTTGCTGTAAGGAATATGTATTGTTTTGACAGAGGAGGCACATGGTTTTTTTTTGTTGGTAGTTTAGGTGGAGTATGGTTGATCCAGAAACAAAATAAGTTTTTTTTAAAATATGGGGGTGGCTTTAGAGGAGGACGGACATGGGATTGATTTTGAATTTTTTGTTGTTAATACAGTGCATAAAGATTGATTGGATTTTTTTGTATTGTGGTATTTCGGAGTATTTGAGTTGTTTTTAGGCCTATTAAGAGGTATGTCTTTTTTATTGTTTGTTGGTAAGAATATAGTTTTTCTTGGTGTTTTGATTTGTATTGTAGTATATATATGTGCTTTAGTGTCTATTTTATTCAAACTAATGTTGTTTACTCTTGGATTTTTGTTTTTGTTTATTTTTTAATGTTTATATTATTATTATTATAATATTTAGTTTTGTCTTATAATATATGAATATACTATAATATTTGTTTGTTTTGTAGTTATATTTATGTTTATTTTTAAGATTTAAATATATATTTTAGTATATAAATATACTATTTTGTTATTATTTTTATGTTTGTCTATTGTAGCATTGTTTGACGCTAGTAGTTTGACATGTCCATCTCACTTTCTGTGGCCCGTAGTTCCTGCTCGATTGCTTGTGATTCTGTTGCCATGATGGTTTGTATGAGTTGGGATCTCAAGCTTGACATTTCTCTTCTAAGGGCCTTTACGGTGGATTGTTGTATCATATCCGCGTAATTCTTTGCTTCTTGTACAATCTCTCCCTTCATGCACTTCATTTCTTTCCGAAGTTGCTCGATTGTGACACCATTGCCTTTGATTGGTCCATTTTCAATGGCAATGACCACATTTGCCAATGCCAAGTTTACATCCGTAAACGCTAATCTTGTAAGCTCATCTACACTAGGTTTATTACTTCCATCCAAACTCTTTGGATGCGGGGTAAACATAATGTATTTACCATGGAGGGATTTGCTTTTTTTTACAAACTTCTTATATACCCCCGCATTCAAACATTCAATGTTGCAAGTTTCCACGTGTCTTCCATGTTCTAATTTGAAGTATGAATCAACCACGTTTCCTTCCCAAAAATGGATTTGATCCCATTGACGAGTTCTCTCTCACTTTCTGTTGTGTTGAGGTTTTTGGCAATGAAGATAAGACAATTATTTTTGGTGATCTCATCCACATCCATCTTCCGGCTGGAAAGAACCGACACGAAGATTTCATTGTGAAATGAAATTTTATAGTTTATCACTTTGGCCGCTTGCACCGGGGAGAGAGTTTTGATCCATGCAAATTTGAAAAAGCCTTTTTTTTCTACTCGGATAACCACAAATTCAAAGCCTCTTGCAAAACTATCATTTATCATCTCCGCATGTAAAACATATGATTCCGTGTTGGCTAGGCTAGGGCACGAGATCTTTACTGACAATAGGTGTGCAAAGGCTAAGGCATTGTATGATTTACATACTATTCCTTTGTGAGGAATTCCTTCATTTAAGATGAAAATGAAAGGCTTAGCCCTTGCAACAACCCTTTACCATCAATCTCCGGGTTTTTGAGATGAAGTTTGATGTTACCACTCCAATGGTCAGATTGGTGGTAGCTTAAAATGGCTACTGGCTCTCCAATGTGTGTCCTAATGGGGATACTCATGTCCTTGAGCCTTGATTTCACCATCTCTGCATGATTTGGTCGACCAGACTTGTTCCCCAATCACAAAATGTATTGAGATTTGGTAGTCCAAGGCAAAATTATTGGAATCTACCTTAACTTCACTTGGAAGTTGAATAAGATTAAAGTAGTTGCCCACTTTTCTGTTTGCCCTTTTTGAGGACCATTCCTCTAAAAGAACATACGGAAAAGAAGGCAATGCCTTATAACTCTCCGTTGCCTCCCTTGAATTCAAATCAATCTTTACTAATTCTTCTATAGCAACAATAGGGACTTTGAGGTTCTTGTGGGTTTTTGCAAGCGTATTCATTGTGTGAAAGCCAAGCCAATATGGGTAAGGCAAACTTGTTGCCTTCACCTTTTTTTGGATGGCACTTGCAACAACAGCCAAAGCATTGACATTCACATCACATTGGCTTTCTTCTACTACTTTGTTAAACAAATGCTTGGAAGAGGAGATAGACACTTTAGAGTTAGACATGCTAAAAAGATGGAAAATGGAGGTATTTAAGGGTGTTAGAGAGTGTGTTAAGCTTTTTCCCCTAATCACCTTGTCTTTTCCTTCTCTCCAAACTTCCTTTGAGGGCTTGTTGAAGATAAGATCAAGAAAGAGCGAGCTTGACAAGTTTGCATGCAAGTACTAATACTCCTAGACATTACAATTGACAATACAAGGACACCGTTGTGAGATGTGCCCAAAACTATGTGGTCACATCTCAAGTGGTCATGGTTTCTCTATGATATAAGATAAGTGGATTGTGAATAAAAAGGGTTTATGCAATAAACTAGATGGTGTGGAAAGGGAGAGTGTAAGAATAGGGAAGCATGAAAGAAAGGGGCCGTAAAAGAATCTAAGATTAATATTGGTTGTAGGTGGTTGTAGTCAATTAAACTACTCACGCCTTGCTTCAACGTCTGCAATTGGGCTTGTGATCGTAGTATGATTTGGTGTCTCTCATCCACTTGCCTAGAGCTCTGCTGTCTCAGGCTACTGCACCAATTTAGAGTACCCACAGATGTCTCATGGAGTCTGCCTTGGGCTACAGCTCTAGCTAGCAGGTGTTAATAGGTTACTCCAGCTAACAGGTGGTGATAGGATGGTCTGAGTTGGTGCTTGAGTCGAGTGTGTTGTCCGCCTCTTGGTACGAGCTATTGGTGGTAGCAGTTCTTGAGTTTGCCATTGAGTCTGGTCTTGCTTGACTCCGCCGTATCTTGGGTCTGTTCTATCTTGAGTCTGCCGTATCTTGAATCTACGAGATCTTGAGTCTGCCGTATCTTGCTTGAGTCTCACGTTGCTTGAATCTCCCGTATCTCGAGTCTGTCGTTGCTTGTGGGCTTGGCACCGCCTTTGCGTGTCTGGACTTGTCTTGGGTGTCGGGAACAAAGATGGGGTGTGCGTTGTTTCAAGGATGGGCGCGTACCAACTCCAACTTCTATGTGCTTCACAGGGGTAAGCGTGGGGTGTAACTTTCGTGTTCGGCTTCTTTGTAGTGGCGATGATGGGTCTTGGCTTCGGCTTGGCGTATTGATGGCTTCTCTGGAACTTGTGTGCAGATGTATCCGTGCAAAGCAAATCTGCAGGCATACACTGGCTTTGTTAATGTACGTTTTAGTCCTATGACTAGGATTGCTACAACAGTGGCGATCATTCAGATCTGATGCAGGAAGGATTAGCAGTGGATAACAAAAAACAAGGAGTACTAGTGCAATAAGAAAGGTGAGTGATTCTTCACTGTCTTGAACAAGGAGGAGCCCGTTTTGGCTTCTTGTTGAGGTTGCTTCACTCCTTCGCCTTGCATCTATCTTGTATGTGGCACCAGTTGTTACAAGTATACACTTTGCAACTCGAGTAAAAAGAGTTTGGTATGGAGGCGAGCAGGACCAGGCATAAAAGTAAGACGGTTTGATGAGGTTCAGAGGTGAGAATATATACCTTCTTGTTGTGGTTAGGATTTGGTATGTGGTGCTAGACCGTTTTTTGGGGGGGGGGCGCCTAGGGTTTCATGCATTGACTCTATATTTTGTCCCTTTGATTCAGGGTATCTTGTTGAGGGTGTTGTGGATGTGCGCCAGGTCTTCTTCTCCCTTTTTTAGATTGCCAAGGTGCCGTTCTGACTAAAGTGCCATTGGAGTGTTTCTGCCTTGCTAGTTACTTAAGATTTTAAAGTAGAAGGCATGGGGTGAGGAAGTTTACCTAGTACTTTGCGTTGCCCTAAGGCTTCTTGTTTTGATGTTTAGTGTTGAAGTCGGGTTGTCGTTCCGCGTTGCTCCTTTTGTAGTGGACTTGGGCTTCTCTTCCTTTTTCTTTGGGATTTTGTGAAGCTTGGGCGTGTTGTCGTTGTCTTGATGATGTCTCATTTGCTGACTTAGTGTTGTTGTTGTGATTGCAGACTTTTGGTCGAAGCTCCAGCTGAAGGTGCATAACTGCCAGTCTTTATTGAGGTATGTTGCCTCGTCCCTTATTTGATTTACTTGATAGCTTATGTTTGCTGATGTCTTGGTGCGCATTATCTTGACATGAGATACGGATTCCATGTACAGTATGTACTTGTGGTGAATTGGCTCCATATGTTGCACCTCGGTGCGCTTTGTGAAGGTCGTCCCTGCTTTATCGTGTCCAAAGTCATGATGCGCGTGTCCATCTTGTGTTCGATGTTTCTCTTTGGTGTGCTCCCTAGTCTTGTTTCTGGACTGAGCTGATGTATCTAGTGACTCCGGTTGGTGCTATGAGTACAAGGTACTAATGTTATTTCCCTTATCTTGCTTGCCTGCTGTGGGTTTGAGGCTGACTTGTGATGATCTTCTATGCTGTGTACCTGCAGGGTTGGGTTGCTGTGAGTCCGTCTTGACCGACTCTTAGCTTGAGTAATTCTTGCGCAGCTGCAAGGTTGAATTGTCCCTACTATGTAGCGCTCGCTACGCTCCTTATATTTGGCGTTGGTCAACTGCAACTTTCGAAGTGTTGTCTGTGTGGCTGAATGTGACATCATTCCATACAGATAATGTTTTCTAGGACAAATTGTACAATAATTGAATTTATGGCAACAAAGAGCAATAAACAATGGAGTAGAGCTTGGTAAGAGATGTGTATCTTTCTGCTGTGTTTGTTAGCGTTGTTGGGCTATGTCGTGATGTTGTTCTCCTATTGCTTGCAATTGTTGGTGCGTACTCATCTTGTTTTGATGTTTTGCACCTAATCTCAATGTCTATCTCACTAGATCTTGATCACAACTTGTATAAGCTAGTAAAACCTAGAGTTGAATGATCCCTATCCAACAACCTCGCATCAAAACACTTTTCAAGCGCAAAGCACACACAATCCGGATCTGTAACAAGGCCCAATACCACTCATTACCATCGTGTTGTCTATTTGCGACTAACATTGAAACCCTCTTGACCTGGTTTGGCGGAGCTACTCTCCTCTCATCTCTCTTGATCCAGCCTCCGAGTGGTGGAAAAAGCCCTTCCCACAATCATACATGAGCTTTGATGAATTTCCATCTTTTGTCTGTATGACTGTATATGAAGATGTTTCAAAACTAATACAAATGAAAATACAAGTTTTATATGTGATTGGAAAGATCAACATTCACAAAAATTTGGAGAATCTCTGAAAGACAGATTTCAATTTTATTTTAGAAAAAAATCATTTTCCATGTGTAGAAAATAGTGCCTATAATGTGGCATGATATTTATACTAGGTATTTATTGCATTTGAGTGCATTTGGTGTATTTGGCAATGTATCCCAAGGTATTCTAATTACTCCATATCATGACCTAATTTTTGAAAAGTGTGTGTACAATGTGTGTGCAAATCTAAACTTTGGAGTTCACAATCTAATTCCTCTTGAATTTCATGCAAGTTGAAATTTAAGACATCGAGAGATCAAAAAGTGGTCCGGTGGTCAATAAAGGGTTAAATGGTTTAATCAATTCCAGGAGATCACATCTGATTGAAATGATATGGAAAATGAAACGAGAGGAAGTCTCATTCATTAGCATCAATGATGAGCGTTTAAAAGGTTGCATTAGTAAACCGTTAATGGACCCAAAAGAGACAATATTCCCAAAGCTGTTACTAAGCTCCCAAAGCGGTTAACAAGCTCCCAAAGCTGTTACTAAGCTCCCAAAGCGTCACTATACATGTATTGGTACTTCTCAGATTTGAAGTTGAAACATTCTGCAGCTTTGTGGTGGTTTTAAGTACCATGATGGTTTTGGGTGCTGGCCTCTCTGAAGCTTGGATTGAAGCGCAGAGAAGATGGTCTCGTTTTTGTATCCCGGTGAATTTGAAAATGAGTGCGGCGATGACGAGCGCGACCAAGCAGCTGCTGCTGCTTCTTCTGCTGCTTCACGTCGCTGTTTTCAGCAGCGGTGCGCAGCTGGAGGATCTAGAGGAGGCTGCGGACCTGGGATCAGTCGTGGAGCTCACCGACCAAACAATTGAGAGCGCTCTTAGCAAACATGACCATATTCTCATCGATTTCTATGCTCCTTGGTGCAAGTATTGCCAAAGCCTGTCTCCCCAGGTGCTTCTCTCAAACCGGATGGTGTTGGGTTAGTTGAATTTTGACGATTTTAGGTTACAGTGTGTGTTTGTTTTGTAGGGTGGGAGTTTCTGATGAATGGGAGATATGGCATTTTATGTGCAGTTGGACCAGGCAGCTCCCTTGTTAGCAGATGGTGAGCCACCGATCGTGGTGGCGAAGATCAACGCTGACAAGTATAGAACTGTGGCTGAGAAATACGACATAAGGTGCGTCTCCATGTTCATTTTCTAGAGCAGTAATGAAGTCTTTCTAGGGCAGGCTGTCGATTTCTAGCATGTTGCTTCTTTTTGAGATGTTGACATATCTTTGTAGAAGAATTTTGTAGTTAAGGCTGCTTTTATGATCAGTGATGTTGGAGATATGATCGGAGCTACGTAGTCACGTTGTTGTGTATTGTGGCCAGTTTCTACCCGACGCTGAAGTTTTTCGCCAATGGATATCCTACAGATTACGACGGCCCGCACAGCGCGCACGCCTTGGTCACACACGTCACGCGTCTCACCGCTCCTGCCATTGAGGTGTACACATCCGAGTCTCGGTTTCGGGACTTTCTCGGCACACACGGTTCTGAGTTGCCCGTCTTTGTAGGGTTTGGTCTGGAAGCAACCACGTTGGAGAAGCTGGCGCACAAGTACAGAAACAAGGGCTGGTTCGCTGTGCTGGGAGAGTACTCCGAAAACGCCCACGAGGACTTCCATTTTGACGAGAGACACGCCCTGGTGGTGTTGCGTGGAGAAGATGAAGTTCAAGATGTTTATTATGGCCCTTTTGAAGGTTTGTCTTCGTATAGAGATGGTAATGTTGGTAGTTTCTTCCACTTTAACCTAACCAACTCACTCCTCCTGCCCGTTTTCTCTCAGGCCCGGATCTGACCAACTTTGTGAAGCGGAACTTGCTGGCATTGGTAACACCGGTGGATTTCGACAGCTTGAAGTCCCTGACGGAAGACGGTCGGCCAATCGTCGTCTCCATCCTCGACAGCAACTCCTCAGTCGAGGCTGATGCGTTTGTCGGAAAGATGAGAGTGGCTGCCAAGGCCAACCGGGATTTCGTCTTCTCCAGCGTGGTTGCCTCTGGATGGCCCAAATTTGTGCGCCCGTTTGCTCTGGGCAGAAAACCTGTGCTGCCTACCGTGATCATCTGGCATAAAAAGCATTATGCCAAAGTAAGTCATCTAAACATTGTAGAAGCAGTTAAGCTTTGTAAAACGAAAATCTTCTAAAGTTTTGCTCTTCTAGAGAACAAAGCAAGGGATCAACTATTGTTCTGACAGTGACTTTGGTGCCTTTCTTTCTCGTCTTGTTGTCAGAGCGACAAATCGGATGCTTTTGTTGGAGACAAGATGGAGTCGAGCCTTTCGGAGCTGCTAGAAGGGTACAGTAAGAACACGACCAAGCTCCACGAAGTGAAGGGTCTCACGTTGTTTGAGAAGGCGACAGAAAACACCACCCAGATGTTACAAGCTCTTGCGTTAGTGGTTGTGTTGTTTTTCCAGTGGTTTAGAAAGAACAAGGAACATCGAGCTGCTCTTCGAGAGGAGGAGGCTTCAGCTGGTGAAGAGCCAAGTGCTCCAGTTGCTGGGTCAAGCGCTGATCCACATAAGGAAGACTAAAGCTTGAGGCCCTCCACTATTAGGAGGAGAATGAGTTTTTATAGCTGGGAACGGCGATGTCAAGGAAAGGCCGTAGAAAAGTTTAACTGGTACGTGATTGTAGCCCCTCAAACCGTTGCAGATCCGAGGGATCATCAGGAAAGGTGGTGTGTGTTGGCTCCTAGGCCAATAAGCAGGACATTATTTTACAGATTAATGTGTATATTCGTGCAGGTAAATCTGCTGTGAGAATATTTTGAAATGGTCTGTTAGTCGACTTAACCTATGATTTTAATAGCAACTTCACATTGCCTATATCTTTGCTTTTAGGGTGATCAATCATTTTATTTTACAAGCATCATCGATCACCTTACTTTCTTTCTAATTTTTGGTCACAAACCTATCACAGAAAATGAAAATGAAATTAACATGGTTGAACTTCGGGTTTGTTGAACAATGACCCATTCCAAATCACGGAGAACAATAGCTGGAATGTCATTTTAATCTGTCAATGTCAATCCAGCCCACCCGTAGTCCGTGTTGTTCCAGAAAGCAAGCTCTTTTAGCCCCCACCATTCAAGCTAGATTCTAGAATCCGAAGATTCTACCTCCTTCCACTGTTACTGCCCGCTGCCCGTCCCGAAACATTACTTGATGCGCCTCATCGCCGCCGCTGAAAGGGATTCAAATCTTCGTATTTTCAAACGGATACCACCACAGTAGCAGTATAGTATGGTCAGAGCTGACTTAGGTATCATACCAGTATCAACCAGGTATCGGACGGAACTCCCCCAAGCTCCTGGTGGTCCCATTCCGTTCCAGAACCGCAGAAATCCTCCTCTAAATGCTCAAACTAGTATCTAACGGATAACGAAGTGGTATTACCACGGTATCAAGACACAGGCATGAACGTGAACTCGCTCATACTCCAATCTCTGCTATTCTTGCTATCTCCGGTCACCTGCCCAGTCATGAAACGGGCATCCCCACCCTATCACGCATATACCCGCACTAGTATCATACAGGTATCACCACAGTCTCACAGGAGTTACGCACGAGTATCATCCAGCTATCATTTTCCTTTATACTTCCTTTCCCTATTTTCGGAGCTTGTTCGGCTCGTAAGCTTACTTGTTCTCGAATTCCAGGGTTGTCGAAGCAGAGCCCGACGGCCGGTGCGGGACCTAGACGTGCCGTCGTTTCAGCCGTGCGTGAGCTCTATGAATTTCGTCATGCAGTTGTAGCGGCGGCTTGCAAAATTTTCTTCAGATTGGTTGGAGGTTGAGTATTGTGGAAGCTGGAGAAGAGGTATGTTGGATATGCGTGTTGGAGTTTTCAGGAGATCGAGGTTTTGGGTTGCGAGTGGCGTTACGAGTGCGTTAGGTACTAGTTTGGTTATGATTTGTGGTTTTGAGGTTTCGGTGGAGTTTTCTTGTGTGTCGGGGTTGCGGAGGAGGAATTTCGGATTTTTTGGAGTTTTTTGCATTGATTCTTGTGTTGTTGGAATTGGTCAAGTGGCGCTGTTGGAGTGGTGTAAGCTTGGTTGCTGTGGCAGTTTTTTTTAACTGCGGCGGAGTGTGTGTTTGGAGGTGCTGGTGAATTGCGGGGAGATTCAGAGATCATTTGTGAGGGTTTTTTTTTTATAGGGTCTCGGAGCTGCATTGTAGTGTTTGGCGGGCGGAATTTACCCTAGGAATAGTAGTAAGAAAATGGATTACTTGATAACGCTTTTGATAGCTCTTTGACTTAGGGTAACTTCATAACTTTTTCTTTTTCAATCTTAGTTTTTCGGATGACACTGGTTGCTGTTCATGCCTCTAGTGCGCTTGCATGTTGTATATTGCTCGTAATGTGGTGAGATTATTGGTGCGTTCATCTGGTTATCATTGCAGCTTTAGTGGTCTTGATGAGAGCTATTTCTGAGCATCAGGAGTCGAGGCCTAGTTTTGCTGTATTATTCTTTACAAAAATGCGTTAGAATTCTGTTTCAGATCTGTCGATTTCATGTGATCTATCTGGTGTTTGTGTTTCTAGTTGTGGTATGCCCCGATTTTCTACCAGTCCTTTTAATGTTGAGTGTCTTCTTTTATTTGCAGTGAAAATCACTGTCGACAGACGGACAATGGGGTCTTTCGGCACAAGCCTACAGTGATTGCTTCGAAACTTCAATAGATGGTTATTGCCAGTCGCAGGGTAGGAAAGCAGATGCATTTTGAACAATTTATAGACAATGCTTGTGGTGCATATGGACACGTTGCTATGGGAGAGTTTGGGGAAGCCGTCTCCAAAATGATAGCAAACGGGCCTCGTTTGCAGATCTGCAGAAAGCACCGATCCAGTTTGAACCTCTGCACCTTCTGGAAATTTGTTCTTCTTGTAGGGATTCTGGTGGTGGTGTTGCTGGGAGCAAAAGCGAATGCTATAGGCTCCCAGCGAAATCTAGATTCCTTTTTTTGTAAGGTAGATCAAGATGGGAATGGCGAGATCGAGCAAGGAGAAGCTTCGAAGGTTATCGATCTTTTCTTTTGCGTATCTTGTTTAATTTAGGGTTTTCTAAATGTTTGTTGAAACGATAGTAGTGTTGCTGGTTTAAGATCGTGAGATGTGCTCTATTTCCAATGATAGCGGTTAGTTTTGTCAGTTTCTAGGTTTGCATTTGTTTACATTTCATCCCTTTCTCTGAGCTTTTCAAAGTTGAACGATAACTGATATACAGCTTGCCCTGGACATCTGGACTCCGATTGCAGTTTCTGCGGAAGCTTGACGCGAAAGTGGCAGATGAAGGTGACATGGAAACAAAAGAGGGTATGAGTGATCTGATAGCGTCCTCTCAGTTTGACCTCAATTTCAGCTATGGAGGGAACACCATATCTGCAGAAGAGATGCTGGTGAGAGCCTGTTACCTTGGTTCTGTATCACGCTCATTTTCTGGTATCTTTTACTAAATATATTTTTTTCCCAGAGAAATATACTGCTGATATGAGAGCCAAGTTGGAAATGTAACGCATAGTGACAGAACTGGTTATAGACTATATTAGTAAGGAGTGAATGGATTGTAAACTTAGTTATTAGGATTGTGGAGAAGCTCGAGAGGAGAAATACTATTTATTAGGTGCTGAATGTCTATTACTGGTCTTCTTGAAGTTGTGTTTTAAGCCCGTAGGTTCTGTGTTTCGTTGATTTATGAACGTAGTTATTCAATGTTCTACCACTTACTTTCACGTTTCCTTTGTACAGGATCATCTGTCAAACATGATGACTGCAGACCATGTAGTAGAATGGGTCACTCACGGACTACAACTGCCACAATATGCTGAAGCATTCCGGCAGAATGCTATCAATGGTATGGATTTTCCAGCCCTTATTGAGAACGACAGTGAAGCTTTGCTGGAGGATCTTGGAATCAAGAGTACTCTACACCGTACCAAAGTCACACGTGCTTTGGTGAGACAGATTTTTGGAATTGGCATTGTTCCAGGTCCAGTCCGCTCATTGCAGTGCAGTCCTTCTAGTTACGGTGGCATACAGCTCTCTTGGGAAGCTCCCATCAACCGTGGGTTGCCTCCCTTGCATAAATATTTGATCGAACGGTGGTCAAGAACATTCTCTACTTGGACAATTGTGGCTGATACAAGAGAGGTCGCTTTCCTGGACAGAAATGCTCTTAAAGTTGGAAAAGAATATACATACAGAGTGCAAACTTGGGGTGGCCATGGCCCCTCAAATTGGGTTACCGTTGATGGTTGTAGAGCAGCTGTTACTCCTTTTTCATCTTCGAAACTGGATGTAGAGGAGACGCTGCCCTTGCAGATGGCACGCCAAGGTAGTGCAAGCCTGGACCCAGAGTTGTTGATACCTAGAGGATCCAATCCATCCCAGAAAGAGGACAGTGGTATATGGACGTGGATCAATTCAGGGGTTATATTGCTTCTAGCCGTGTTTTCAAGGCACACATTCTTCTTCGATGTTACTTTGGCTGCTTGGGTTCTTCTGAAGAACCATTGTCGACAGGCATTGAGAAAAGGGTTAGAAAGCCCCCATGTGTGTGTGAGAACAGCAGCACGTTCTTTATCATTAGCTTATAATAGTTGGTTGTACATGCGTCACAAAGTCTGGGCGCTTTCCAGGCTTGGAGTGGATCCGTCATTAGCTTCTAGAAGAGCTTCACTTAAGAGTCCAAGTAACCCGTGCATGGAAACTCCTATCATCGTTGAAGAAGAGCTGGTTGGAGGCTGTTTTGTGGCTCAAGACGTTCAAAGTTTAAGTGCAAATTGCCTTTTAGGGGCAAGTGGTTCAAGCTTGCAACCCAGTTCAGGGGATTCAAAGAGTTCTTCCCATAACAGCAGTGAGATTGAAGTGGAGTTGGAGGAAGTCATGGACAAGGGGTTAGTGTACCCACCATCAACTCCTCAGCGAGACATAGAGCTGCTTCATGTTCCTTCGAAGCGGAGTAGAAGCAGGTTAGTGTTCCTGCATCAATTTGCAAGCTATCGTTTTTTTGACAATTTCTTAGCACTTCGAACTTCTGTTGGAAAATAGTATATGTAATCACATAGATGAGGTTGGCAGTAGTTATGCTATTGTGTCGTACTTGTACGGAGATTTAGGCAAATTATTGAACACGATTTGAACACCTCTTTAGAATATTATGTAGTTCTTACACGTAGTTTTGCTGAAAATGCAGGTGCAACTATGAAGGATGTAAGGTGCGATTTGATCGCTGGCATTCATTGCAGGACTGGTGGATGAAGCTCAACAAGCATTATTGTCGAGAATGTCAGAGTGTTTATTGTGTGAAACACACGAGAATTTCGCCTCATGGACCTCGTGGCCAATGTGGGTTAGATAGCAGTTGCTACTGTTATAACTGCTATGCGAACTTACCTTCAGAGAATCAACGCAGGCTGGAAGAACAAAACAAGTTGCGTGTTGGCCCTCCAGTGACTAGTGATTCATCATTAGCTGCAAGTTCGTTGGGTAGCTCGAAGCAGAGATTTGGCAGCTCGTCCAGCAGTTCCATAGCTGGCGCAGGACTCCCTCCCTCACTTGGCGATACCGCTGAGTCCTATTTAGGCAGCAATGATCTGCTGGACTTTCGAGATGTTGTTGCTGCCAAGTCCGTAGGCGTATCAAAGGCAGCTTCTGACTCAGGAATGCCCGATGGCTCAAGTGACCTGGCGATTTCGGAGTGTAGACATAGAAAACAGAGGAGTTTTGCTTAAGAAGATGTGCGGTTCAATAGCATCCTCGGTGCGTGGTCTTGGATGGGCAAGAGTGCAGGTATTTGAGACTTCTCTGACTCTTTTACATCTTTGCATTGACTGTGTGTTAGCTGTTAGATTTTTCGTTTCAATTTGGAGGTCTCGCAGATTCCTCACCTTCTGTTCCAGCTCTTTCTTGTCATATGTCAGGACAATTGATCTAATTCTTTGAAGTAGTTCTTTTTCGGTAGAGTTTCTGTCTGTAGCTTGCAAGTAATGATTAACCTGGGTTTGCGTCAACAGATCATGGAGCATGCTGCATAGCCCATCAGCGAATCTTCTCTGGCTGCGTATAGGAAGCTCTTGTACACTAGAATTGTTTTCTTGAAGCACAGCGATTCTTTTCATAAACCGCTGCTGATAATTAGATTAGGCACCCATTCATTTACTTCTTGGACGAATCTTTGAGTTGGCTCTATGCATGGGAGCTGACTTCGGATTCTTCGTTTAATTAGACATTTTCTTTCGCATTGCCCCATCTTAAAGTGGCCTTAGACATCAACTGGCTTTGGCCGACTCCTTGAACCGGGGCATAGAGGCAGGCAAGGCAAAACTAGCACTTCAAATCTCTATTGATAGAAACAGATATTTCAGATGTCTATCAAATCATCATGTGGTGTAAAAAGATGCTCTCCTTTCTATTAATGAACTCCGGCCCCATAAGCCATGGTACTTTAGCCTTTTGGACCTAGGTCGACCTGGTACTGCATGTTTTGCTGTCAGGGCCCCATAAACAGCCAAGTGTCCGGCTGTTCACGCAAGCAAACGAAGTCATCGGTGAGTTCTCTCTGTCACTCAGAGAAACCTCGAACGAAGAGCCGTGAATTAGGAGTTTCCTCAAGTCCGCCTCCATGCGGTATTTATCCCATACCTGGCACCACCTTTTCTAGACCCACTTGGAGGCCTTAGCCCCGGCCACACGAACGCCACTCCGCCTCGCCAAGTGTGCCACAATTCCGCCGCTCACAACAACTGATTAGCTGGAATTTGGACTCCTCAATTCTTACAAATAACCCCTTTCAACAGCCCAGATTCCAGTGAACATAGAACCGGAGTTTGTGACAGTACTCGGCCTGAACTATCAAGATGGTGAAGCTTACTTCGGCGCGGCAGTCTCGCATGTACGGTCCGCCGGGAACTCGGGACTTGTTCGAGAACCTGAACGCGTTTCTGTACCTGTTCGGTACCGTTCTGTTCGCAGCTGGGGTCGTGTTGCTCCTGCCCAGCTTCGAAGTCAACAAGAGCTGGGGGCTGTGGCTGATCCTTGTGGGACTTGCGCTTGTTGTTCTTGTAAACTTCCATGACTTGCATGCGCACTTGGCTGGAATCGATTACAACTTCAGCTTCCTGGCGATGGACACGCAGCTGTGGATGGTCGAGCTCGCGGCGCCTCTGGTCCAAGCCATCGGGTCCATTCTGCTCTGCATCGCCACTTTCTTGCTGATCAGGGTAAGTGTCAGTGTAATCGCGGTTTTCATATTGGGCCATTTTTGCTATCTTTCATTAAAAAGCCTGTAGTTCTTTTCACATGCGTTGAATCAAACATGCCCGAGTACTTCCACACAGTGGAATTCACATAGAGTTTCGAAAAATTGGAACATTTGAATTGCACACTTACTAACGAATTTATATCTGAAATTCATACGTTTTTTGGTAACATCTTGCAGTTTAGATATAATCGGTTACGACAGTTCAATTGGTAACCTAGGTATTGAATCGGTCAGTAATTCTGGTCGGTTTTATTGCAGGCAAACAAGGGAGCGTATGGCAAGGACGAGGTTCACCTGAAACTGGCGCAGTCCTTCTGGCTCGTGGTGGCAGGCTCGGCGTTGTGGTTGGTCGGAGCGATCCACAACGCGTTCCAGGTGTACGAGAAGACTGACATACGAATCCAGCTCCTGCAGAAGGCGGTGTCGCTGCCCTGCATCGTTGCCAGTGAGCTCCTTCTCGTCAGCGGAGTGATCGCTCTGCAGATCTCCGGCAAGGGCCACAAACTCATGGTACGCCAATCTTCACTCCTCGATCTCAGGGTTGCGTAGCTTGTAGTTCCAAACTTTCGAGTCTCAACTCATCATGTGTACGTTGCGGCATGCAGACGCTGTCGACGTGGTTCGCACTGGTGGCGAGCGGGTTGTTGGTGGTGGCGGCGGTGCTGAACGCCATCCGGGTGGCGGCGCTGCAGCAAGTGGACCGGTTCGGGGCCCATCTTGAGATTTTGCGTGGCGGCGCCGAAGAAAAGCTGCAAAGCTCGCGCGCGCATTCGGAGCCTCTGCTGAGCTCCGGGGGCAGGTACCAGTCCGACATCGAGGGTGATCAGACCAATGGCGCGCGCCGAGGCGCCGTCGTCCCATCGGTCTCGCGCTAAGTTCGGATTAGTTTTTGCAATCTCTACTGGATCCAACAGAGTTGTATTATCGTGTACTTGTTTGTCTGAGATGCGTTTTGTACATCTTGTTCAGAAATTTGTAAATTCTGGTTTTCTTTCGAGATTTAGCATCTGAGAAACTTCTTCTTGGAGAAACTATAACCAACGTTGAGTATGTTAACATCGACAGTTTATCTCGTGAAAGTTTTTACAGTCACGTTTTTCCTAAGGTTTGCTTCACTTGAGCTTTCAAAATCAGGATAGGTTGAATGAAGATGCGTATGCTTTGATTAGAAGAGAGATGTAATGTTGGTTGCAATGGTGGATGTGAATTTTGCATACAAGGACCATCACGTGATGAGAGATTTGTGTGTAGTCATAAAGAATATGCTTATTTTGTGTAGACAACACTAGTAACAGTGTGCTCATTTGCTTGAAGAGTTTCTTCGAAATTTTTAACCCCGGAAGGACCGTCACAATTTCACACTAAACACTTCAAAATTGTTGATTTTTAGTGCAATGAGTAAAGAAAGATACAAAATCCTATATTTATAAGTTTGACCGTAGTATCTCAATCAAAACTTACTAAGTAACATATGAAATTTAAAAAACTTTGACCCCATGACTTGAAAAATTATAGTGTTTGAACTTAAAATAATGGACCTTAATTTTCTTCCTTACATTGAGTGGATCAATAGACTTTGACTTCACTTAGTATTAAATTTTTGCACTACACAAGGTCTAAATCTCTTACCATTGTGTTACGCATGATGTTAATTCCCTGTACACCAATTTTTAGAGGTAAAGAAGGGTTGTAGCATATTCAAAACATCTGTGTAGGGAGTAAGAGTTTAAGAGCTATCAATTCATGATTTATTTTTTTGTGAACTCAATATATTTTAGAATGATAATCTAAATGGTCAATAAGAAGGTTCTTACCACATATTGTTGTTAATAAAATAAAAAGTGAAAATATGATGATCTCTAGGTTTTATGTAGGAAAGATGAAGTTTTTTTCCCGGCTTATCCAAAATTTGTAAAAATGTTTGACTTGTCTTTAAATGTTTTTTACACTGTAGACAAGAATTTTTTTTGACATCTTCAAATAAGGTAATATTCTCTATGTGTGAAAAATCTCAATGTCAACAAAAACTACTAGCAAAATTTTGAAGCTGTCTAAAGTCTACACTTCTAACTTTAAGCGGTACTAACTTTCAAACCATGAATCCAAAAAAATAATAAAAGTACCACCATGAAACTCATATCAAGGTAAATCTAGAATAAAAATTCAAAAAAAAAGATTATTTTCAAATTTTAGGAACCTGCCCAAAATCAAAATCGTCCCCCCAAGGGTCACTTGGTCCTTTAGGGGCGAATGTCATCTTACAAGTTAACATTTTATTGCACAAGAAACTATTGTAGGGATGTTACTACAGGAATTGCTCATTTTCTATCTTCACAAAATATCCAATTTGGAATTTTTTGGAATAAAGAAGATTTTGTTGTATGCAAATTGGCAATGTACATTTCTCTCTTCACAAACGCTAGCAATGAACTTGGAAAATCACTTCTCTTCCCCCTTGGAAGTACAAAGCTTACTTGACATATCATTCTTAATAGATTCATAAGGGGAATTATGCTGTGAAACAGCGTTTTTTTTTTTTTGGTTTCACGGTTGTGTTGGAAAAAAACCACCAGTTTGGCTCCAAATCACCAAAAAAAAATAATATACATATATCATACTACTAAAATCATAATCTATTCAGTTTCCGTGCGGTTGACTGCATGGTTGACTGCGCGGTTGATTGTTGTATGGTTTACTGTACGGTTTTGAAATTTAGGGTCTTGAGTTTCTGGGTGTGACAAATTTGCATTTGTGTGTTGCAATTTGTGCTCTTGATTACAAATTTGACGTTCAAAATATTTTTTGAGTTGAGCACTTAAAGATTGAATTGTAAATTATGAGTTGTAAACTTGGAGTGCAAAAGTTGTGAAGTTGGAATTGTGATCTTGGAGGTTGGCATGTACAAAGTTGGAGTTGCAAAATTGCATATTCGAGTTGTGGAGATTGAAATTACAAGTTTAGTGGTGAGATTGCAAGTTTTGAGATTGTAATTGCAAATTGAGTTTGTAGGTGTGTGAAATTGAGATTGTAATTGCAAGTTGAGTTTGTGGGTGTGTGAAATTTGCATTTGTGTGTTGCAATTTGTGCTTATCCAAAATAAATTTGAAACTCTTGATTACAAATTTGACGTTCAAAACATTTTTGAAATTCCATGTTAAAATGCAAAAAATCTAAAACCTAATTTTTTTTTTTTCTATTCTATTCTATTCTATTACATTATTAAAACTCATGCATAGGTTTCAAAGACATATTTATATTTTATGTAAATTGTTGTTACCTTTTTTTTTTAATATTTTGTTAGAGTTTTAATAAGTTAACTTTTTTTATTTATTTAACTATTGATGTCTATTTGTTGTCCATAATTATGACACATTGAAGACATTGGTGGTGTCTCAAACAGTAGAATTCTTCAATTGCATGTAGAAGAGGATGGTGGCCTCTAAACTCTACTTAGAATTAGGTTTTCTAGAACCTTTGAGGATGAAAAGACAGAAGTAAGGTTGGACAAGGAATCTTAACCGCCTTTTTCCTTGTTTTGAGTTTATTATAAATATTTAGAGATATACTAGCAGTTGGCGCTTGCTTTGCAACGCATTAGTTCAACCATTTTAATATAGCTTTTATGTCACAAATATAAAAAAAGAAAGGTAACAACAATCTACATAAAACATAAATATGTCTTTGAAACCTATGCATGAATTTTAATAATGTAATAGAATAGAATAGAAAAAAAAAATTAGGTTTTAGATTTTTTGCATTTTAACATGAAATTTCAAAAATGTTATGAACGTCAAATTTGTAATCAAGAGTTTCAAATTTATTTTGGATAAGCACAAATTGCAACACACAAATGCAAATTTCACACACCCACAAACTCAACTTGCAATTACAATCTCACCTCAAAACTTGTAATTCAATCTCCACAACTCAAATATGCAATTTTGCAACTCCAACTTTGTATGCCAACCTCCAAGATCACAACTCCAACTTCACAACTTTTTCACTCGAAGTTTACAACTCATAATTTACAATTCAATCTTTAAGTGCTTAACTCAAAAAATATTTTGAACGTCAAATTTGTAATCAAGAGCACAAATTGCAACACACAAATGCAAATTTGTCACACCCAAAAACTCAAGCTAATGCTTTGCAACGCATTAGTCCAACCATTTTAATGTAGTTTTTATATTACAAACTATATTAAAAAATAGGTAACATGATTCACTGCGCGGTTGGCTGCATAATTAAATGCGCGGTTGACTGCACCGATCCTATAGTTCACTGCACGGTTGACTGCATGATTGATTCCTGCGTGGTTCACTTCGCGGATTATGATTTTAGTAGTATGATAATGTGGTATTTAACCCCTGAAGGACCGATGTCCCCTCGGGGGACGTTTTGAGTTTGGGTAAGGTACCACGTTCTCAATTCTAGGCATTATTTTCTGAGATTTTTTATTGAATTGCCAACTTTTGATTAGCTTTGCATAGACACAAATTTCGTAGAATTTCGACTTACGGTTCAAAAGTTACAATTTATTTTCACTTACATATACAAATAGTGCAGCAGTTTAGTGTGACATATCACAAATACTGTCACCAAATTTTAATAACTTCTAAATTCAATAGAAATTCGAGTTTTTGTCCATTTAAAAGACTGAAAATGTCCTCTTGGAAAGGAAATTGAGATCTTTGCATCTACTATACGGATTTGTGAAATTCAAATATTTGAGAAGGATATGATATATGAAAAATATAAAGTGTATTGTTGATTCTCCGCACATAGGTGCATTGCAGGATTTTTTAGGACATCTTCTACACCTCTTCTACTTCTAAAATTTGGTGCACTTGTGCCTAACATGATCCTTTTCAAGTTAAGACAATATAATCACGGCCCGTAGTGCAAAAAGTTGCCATAGAAGGTGGTCGAAGTTTGTTGAAGGTGTATAGTATGACCTCAAAAAGAGATTATGTCGCACTTCAAAGGCTAATATCTTTCAATCCGTGCGGTCAAACTTACCAAAATTTTCACCACACACTCTCATACAAGTCTAGTACAAGATCCTATGGTTAAATTTTCAGAAAAATGATTTTGTATCATTTTGTGTTGATTGTGCTGAAAATGGCAGTTTTGGAGTGTTTTTGAGGGAAAATTGCCTTGGTCCTTTAGGGGTTAATTATCTAAAACGAGTAGAAACCCCGTTGTAACATACGGGCCAAAGGAAAATTGAAGAATTGGAGAGTCATTGGAGAATTCAATTAAAAAAGGAAAGTGTGTCATTTCATTTTTGCTTCATTTGTGTGTACAATGTGCCTCATTTTGTTGAGGTTCATTCTTCTTTTGCAAATTATTCAATGCGGTAATATTTCACCCAAAATATCATCTTTGTAGGATGAAACTTTGATTTTCAACAAAAAATTTAGTTGCATATTTGGGAAGTATTTATGAACTTCTTCACAAACAACTAAAAACCCATTGTTGAAGTCGACGGGAATGCTCAAATCAACTTAAGCAAGGGCACATCAGCAAAGCAAAACACTGGTAATGAAGTTACTACTCTTTCTTTTTGTGCACCATCTTCCCTTTTTCTTGCCAAATCTTGGTGTGTGATGAAGAAACCAATTTTTGAAATAGTAGGAAGGAGATTATATACCCATCATGTACCACAAATAACCATTACTTTAAATACTTGTTATTTACTTTATATATCCGGGGTAGTATACTCCATAGTGTCATCAAAATACTTAAATTTTTGTCCAAGAAAGTTGTATCCGGATATCACCTAATTTAATGGCTATCCAAATTTTAATAAAAGGCTACATTTAAATGACTACTCCAATAGGCATATTTGATTAATAAGCTACAATGTTCAAAAGACAAAGTGATTCTTCCAAAAGGTTTTGTTCTAAAGGATGTCACCTTGGAACAATCACATGAAAATTCTCTAGCAAAGAACTGGCGGATGCTCCGGATAGACACATGACAAATTGTTTTCTATTCTATATAGAGATAAAAAAAAAGTAAAAATTCCTGATATCTTTGTCTCACTTTTATAAATATAGTCTAATAAATTAACAATTTTATCGTATTATTCCAACATGTCATTAGGCTTAGTGTTTGTCTTTAGTATTGTTGCACCCTTTTTTTTTCTTCTATTCCAATGCTTGTACTTTTTTCTCTTTACTTCTTTTGGTGTAGTTCCTTCATTAACCCCTAAATTACCAAGCCATTTTCACACCAAAAACAATTCAAAACTGCTTGTTTCAATGCAATCAGTAAGGAAGAAAATCAAAACTTTTATTTTTTGTTTTAACCGTAGGATCTCAATTAAGACTTAGTAAGTAACATATTCATAAAGTTTCATAAATTTTGACTGCACAGATTGAAAGATACCAGTGTTTGAAGTAGAGAAAAAGGTTCATTTTCTTCTCTGCGTTTAGTGGATCAACAGACTTTGACTTTATTTGGTGTCCAATTTTTGCACTACACAAGGTCTAAAGCCATTACTACCATATTAAGCATGATATAAGTTCCTTGTGAACCATTTTTTAGAGGTAAAGAAAGGGTGTAGCATATTCAAAAAAATTGTGCAAAGAGTCGATGTTCAAAAATTGTCAATTCACGTTTTATTTTTTTGTGAACTTAATATGTTTTAGAATGAGAATCCAAATGTCAATGGAAAGGTCTACACCACGTATTGCTGTGGAGAAAATAAAAAGTAAAAAATATGAAGATCCCTAAGTTTTATGTGGAAAGGAAGAAGAATTTTTGGTACCTTGCCCGACAATGTGTGACAATGTGTGAAAATGTTTGACTTGGATTAATATACATCCACTGCCCGAACCTTCAAGAGTCCCCCAAGGGGATTCTTGGTAATTTAGGGGTTAAGAGATTGGTAACTTTGGTAATATTTCACAGACTTTGATATCTAAAAAATTATAAAATCTATAGATGTTGAACATTGTTGTCATCCAAAATAAAATATTTCTTCTTCTACCTACTTTTCTATGTTAGTTATACAATTTATTAGAAGTGGTACTACTAAATACGTCATCAATACTTGTAATTTGTGAGTTATCTTTGTATATGTTTTTTTAAGGTGGATTCTAAGATGTCATGAAGTACAATAGATAACCAAATTTCTACCTCTAGTTTACAATAATAAAAAGCAATAACTTTGAGATTCTTTTCAAAATCAAACAACCTTTGTCAAAATCAACATAAATACTTGAATATGTTTGGTAGTAGCATCAAAGAAGCTAATGCCCTTTTTTAGAGGGATATTTTAGAATTTATTCTAACACAATGGAAAACCAAGTGTTAACATTTATCTCATTATACTTTGAATAAGTAACATTGAGGAGTATAGATGCTTTGCTAACAAATCACATTAATTTTTTTATCTAATGTATACATCTATTTATGGCACTCCAAATGTTTCCCTATTCTACATCTCCAAATTCATACTTGAAACTATAATGTTCACCAAAAATACTATACACCCATTCTGTACGACTCATAGCATATGGAGAATGTACTCTAATGAGCCCTAGTACTTCTTGAATTGTAGGCCGCAATTTAGGATCCCTATGCCAACACCTATTCATTAGGTCACATTTCCAATCTTCAACATGCTCAGGCACCACCGGATGCCTACCATCAAGGACAATATCATATTCACTTGGATTATGACCTTCAAATGGTAAATTCCCCGTGAAGATTTCATAACATGTCATTCCATAGCTGTACATATCGGCTGCTTTTGAAAACACTTCCGGCCTCTCATGCAACTTCCGTTCTTTGCATGCTTGTAATATCTCAGGTGCTCGAAAAAACCCTGTTCCTACAACTCCGACGGAACATTCATAGTCTGCCACATAACAAAACCACTTTGGCAGCACATTCTTGAATTCACGAACAAGGACATTAGATGCCTTCAAGTCCCTATGAACGATGTCATGACCGTGCAACCAATCCATTCCGAGTGCAACATAGTACATTATACATTCAGCCTCCTCTTTTGAAAAGGGTCCACCATGTTCTCTACGCCTTGATTCCATGTTGCAATCAATGACAGTACGCAAGTCAGAATGTTCTTTAACCATGACAAACGCAAACCTCCCGTCTTCTAGCAATGTCCCACGGTATATATGGCAAGAGTACTTAGAGAGCTTCTTCCGGCGAGCAGAATCCCAATTTTTCTTCCGTACGGCATGGACTTCCAACAATCCACGAGGGAGCTGCGCTTGCAAGTCCTCCAAGAATGTTCCCTTCCTAAAAACCTTCAACACCCACTCTCGTCCCTTGTGTTGATCCTCCTCATTTAGCTCTGAACTTGCCCACTTGACTTCAGCATGGAAGACTTCCGCTTGCATGCCTTTCGCAAACTTTGCTCCTATTGTCAACATTGACCCATCACCTCTATTAAATTCTTGGAAGAAGTGACCCCAAACATGATGTTGTTGCAAAGCCTTGAAAATCCTTCTATTGCTCACTTCTGCCACATCCGGCACGGCCTTTCGACGCCAACAACAACATCCAGCTTGTTCTTCTTCTTCTTTGGTAGCAAACTCTGTAGGTATGCTCCAATTACACTTCTTGGACAATTCAATCCGCTCTGCTTCACTTCCACTCTTATTCCCGCTAAGCATACCCAAGTGCATTGGCTGGACTATTTCCCCCATCTACCAAGTGCACTTCTTCCAATTTGTGGATACTTGCACTTGCGTTCTCTATTGTTGTCAAAAGTCCTCCACAAATCAATCCTCTGCATCCACGATTAAGTGCCAACGTAGCCAACCATTTTAGATATATGGGAAACATGTATTGAAGAACAATATAGTTAAAAAACATTGATAATTTCATCCAAAACAATTGATGCTCTAAAGAAACTAAGTTCTATAAATGACCAATCAAGACAATCAACAAGTTAAAGTTGTAGACACGTCTAAATGCTATTCAACGTATTCCTTTGCTAAAATAAAAGTTAAAGATGAAACTAGGTTAAACTCTCATAAATATTACTCCCTCTGTTTCACAATAAAACCATGGTTTCTGCATAAACTCCGTGCCAGAATAAAACCATGGTTTCGTTACTGCTACTCGGAGTACTTGAAAAGCGCACGTTATTTGAAAAGCACGTTTTCTAAAAACTGCTTGAAAGGCACCGATTACATATATTAAATGCGCTTAAAAGCACCGATTATATTAAATGCCTTTGAAAAGCGCGTTATGAGGTTAAAAAGCGCATTGCGGTGAAAAACCGGCCACTGTTCTTAATCCCGCTCTGAAATAGAAACCACGGTTTTACTGTGAAACAAAGGGAGTAGTATTCAAACAAGATAAGCTTGGAAAACAAGCGTATGTTCATTTACGTGCTGAAATTTCAACTAACTAAGCTCGTACTACTTCTATTGTGTTGTGCTGATCTTCTACCTTCCAACTCTAAATAATCTGAGTCCATTAAACAATTGAATGATTAATGTTTGAACATTGCAAATCTTCAATCATCAAGCAATAAAAATAAATAACAAATAACAAAATTTAAAAAATAAAAATAAAAAACTCCCTTTTTCCAAACTGACTCACTCTCTCAACAAGTCCTTTCAGTATTCAGTAAAAAAAAGATGAATCTCTACAAGTGCCACACAAATCTTACAAAACAATCGAGAAAACCACACAAGTAGTGGACGAGACAACAACACCGGAGAAGTGAAGTGTCGAACCTCACCTGTCCATGAATGATACAAGGAGATCTTGAGAAGATCAAATACGGTAAGTAACAGACCCTATAAATGGTGTTCAGGGTTTAGGGTTTAGGGTATTCTTACTCAAAAAGTGTCGCCCTTCACTCACTAAAAATGCAGAAACGCTCCCGTTTTCTTGTCCTCTGACGAAACTGCTCCTAACAGACGTTTTCACCTGCTCAAAAAAACCCGTGAAAGACGACGAGTTTGCGACTAGCGACAGGTTTGCTACCAGTGCCACAGCACAAAGCTTAGTGGGACACAATAATCCAGAAAACAATACACAATGAATACAAGGAGAGCTTGAGAAGATCGATTTGGTCGATAACAAACACGCAGACTCTGAATGGCGTGCTGCCGTTTGGAGGAGTACCCTTGCTACAGTTAAATTATGATTGATGCCAAGTTGGCGGAAATTGGGTGCAAGTGGACATGTGTTCATAATTCTATTGTTAAACGCACTGTAGGAGCAGTTGAGAGTCTTTATATGGTCGTAAAGTGAATGCAGACAACGAAGAAAGAAGGTTATTTCCCGTAATCAGGGGTTGCTTTGAAGTTATGGTACCTTTTTTTAGGTGATGCTTGATGTGATAGTCTCGATGATAGTTATGTTATGTGACGTGCAAGCAACCCTGATTATGGAAATAAACAACGTCCTTGATTAAATTGGAGCCTTGAAGTCGTCAATGACTATCCATGAGGATGAATATTGAAAGATAATTCATGAAAACGTCTATTAGAAGATTGTTCATGAAACTGTGTACTGGAAGATTTAAGCAAATTATTTGTCGAATAATTCAGGGCACAGTTTGGTTTACAACATCAAATCAAGCCTAGAGTTGGTTGATCCTGATGTAATGCCTTTGAAATTATCATTTTTGGTCGGAATCCCACAAATAAGCATAAGTTTTCATATTCACCATCTCAAATGACTCGAGAACTAAATCAAGTAGATCATGCTCAATGTATCACCTTGTGAAGTTAAGGAGAAGAAGGAAGAGTGATCTTGCTTGGAAAGTTGTTATCATTTATGTACATGTTCAGGACTCTCTGACAACATCCTCTACTTCAGCTTGCTCTTCCATGTTCTCCCACAGCTTCTCATCCAGGGACTGCCGCATTGTTTTCCGCGACCTCGTCGGTATCGCTTCAGTTGCAGCCTCGGCCCTGCTTGCTTCACACCTGATGCACGGATTTTGTACCTACATAAATCAAAATTTACTTGCATCAGAAAGACCGCGTTGGTGCCTTGTGTGATATCCAATAAACCAGGTTCACCCATTATTGTATCGACTCTGAGAGCCACAATTGGATCAACTATTCACCAGAAAGTATCAGAGCAAAGCCCACTTGAGATGTCCAGGTTATCCATAGAATCTACAAGTTATCTCAATTAATCTGACACGGTCTTTCTTCTAATTCCAAAATTAGTCCAAATTTTTGTTATTAGTTCGAGACGGGCTCATCCTCTTCCTTTAATGATGGAACTTTTACAAGCGGTCTGTGTTAACTTCTCTGTTGATTCTCGTTCGAACTTAAGGTGACTTCACAATTAACTCTACTTTCAAGTGATACTAAGAAGAGAAGAGGGTTGGTATGTGTGCATGAAGAAGAAACCTACTTGACATCGCTTTCTCATTTGGTTCTCAGGACCCGCTTCTCCACCTCCTCCCTTCTCCTGACCTTGTCCAGCAACCCCAGGTAATGCCAGTGCCGATCCCACTCCGTGCCCACAGCGCAAGAGGGCTCCTGACGTGCAAGCAATTGGCTAACAAACACTCGCCTTCAGGGCTGGCAGCAATCCTTGCTCTCACCTGCAACACCCCTTGTAAAGTCACCGTTACATATGCACATGGCGTTTTCCGATGAAAGACACCTGGAGGTTGAACAAGATAGCTCCTCTTTTTCATCAGCTCTAAATAGCTCTCAAACGAGAGGAACGCGGCTGCTACTCATGATATCGCATGCAAACTCTTTCTTCAGCCTAACCACATAGCTTGAGGTTAGAGACCACAAAGCTGTCCATTGACCGACTTGGAAGAGCTCTTTAGAATAAGGAAACAGTATGAAAAGAGCAGGTATCTTGGGTGACATTAACGAATAACTCTGTGGCATGGGTATAATCATTATGTATGGGTACAATTACCATCTTCTTATGGTTGTAGTAATTATGTACCTCTGGAAAAAGATCTCTAAGCTCTCCGATTGTGACAAGGTTCAGGCTTGGTTGGCTAAACCCTGGTGAGCAACCCTCCATCTCCACGCAGTCGGAGAAGTGATACATGTGCCTGCCTTTACCCGATCTTGAGGAAACTTTGCTCACCTGAAGCGCCCCAAACTCTTAGTATTCGTTCCGGACCTAACCAACAACACAGTGGAGATCTCCTCAACACAATGTCGATGAACCACTTCATCTCCTAGATTGAGGTTCTCAACAAAAATTCACACTAAGTGATGCAAGATCAACCCGTAAAGAATTGCGTTATTATTCAGTTTAAGGTTGGATGACCTATCACCACCACGAACCCCAGAACCAACAATCTAATGTGGACCAAAACCACCACCCACCCACCCCATTTCCGAAATTTTAGGAAGTCAGTTATGATTGGTTCAAAGCTCTCGGTTTTTAGTCTCTTGCAGAAGTAGTCATTAATACAACCTACTGTGGAAATAGAGAGTTTTGTATGTCGAGAATGGGTCACGGCTTACTATCCACTTTAAAAATTTGTAGCAATTTCAATATGAAGAAATAAATGGTCACGACACTTGCAATATTCATGAAATCCTATTTTGAATTCCCAAAAAATGTCTTACCACGTATCCAAACGCTATAAATAGGTCAGCAAGCTTAAGTTGGTGGTTATAGGTCATCCAACCTTAGTTGTAAAGTCATCACAAATTTCAACAAGACAACCCTCTTTTAAATTATCATACTAGTCTTTTGTTGCTCGACATAGTTATCTGATCAATAGAAGTGCTTAATGTAATCATTTAACTCAAGTCAAAGTAGCTTTAGACACCTTGAGAGTGAATTACATGAGATCAACGATGGATATTAGCCGACATTCTCTCCTTCCAACTGATATTAACATTCAAAATGGAAAAATCGAGGGGTACTGAATATTGTCGAAGCTCTGGGTGACTTCACAAATAACTCTCATAAACTCACTACTCTCAAACGAACTGCAAAAAATCACACCATCTGGTCACAAACCTGAGAAATGACAACAACACCATCATCTTCATCTTTCTCCGACGCCACCGACAGGAGGTGTTTCCATGGCTTCTTGTTCACACCACATTTCAATCCCAGAGACATCACGCAGCGCGTTGATCAAGCTGGATCTCCCCACTCCACTCGGCCCCACGACCTGGGCGACTCCGAAGCAGGAGCAGATGCTGCAGATGACCGGCAATCCTCTCCCTCCATTCCTCAACCTCCTGCAAAACAGGGCAAATTGCAAAACTCATTGATAGGAACTTTCATATCAGGTATATTCGACTATGAACTCACTAGATCCAATGACGCTAGGAAATTTACCGTGGCAACCAGAAATAGTTGTAGGAGAGGAGGTTTTTTAGAAAATAAGCTACCAAATCTACATGAACTCTCATAAAATAGCAAGAACACAACCACAAGCGCATATGGTTGTAACAAGCTTAAAACACAAAATTTTCAATGAAAATATGGACTAGAAAAACACATAATAATTCAAATGCGCAACAAGCGTGTACAATTCTTTATGGTCGAATTGATTTTTATTGTATATCAACCTTAGAAATGAAGACTAAAGATTACTAAACATCTTTACAACTCAATGATTCAGCTTATAAGCACTCACAAACACTACTACACTGTGTAGCCACCTCTTGTTTGGTAGACATCAAGAGCTCTTTGAGGCATAGAACGTATCAACTTCCTAACAACATCCAGCTCTATATTGTACCTGATTTCTTGGATCTTCCCCTGTAAGTCACTTTTATTGGTGTCATTAGTCATAAATCTAAGATGACAATCTACTTCATTCCAAAGATGTTCTATTGGATTGAGGTCAGGTAATTGTGGAGGGTGTCCAACAAGTTGAATTTTTTTAGGACGCAACCAATCTATAACATAATGTGCAGTATACTTTGGGTCATTGTCATGTTGGAAAATAACCTCATACTCTTCTAAACCTTACATCTGTATAGTGCCCATAAATTCCACCTCTAAAATGTTGTGATATACTTATTTATCCATCTTCTCCTCAATTAGATGAAGCTTGCCAACTCCTTCCAAACTCAACCAACTCCAGACCATTATGTTTCCTCCCCATGTTTGAATATAGATTTTACATGCTAATCTAAAAGACATTCTCCACTCTTTCTCCAACAATTGTGACGTCTATCTGAGCCAAAAAGACTGAATTTGGACTCATCAGAAAAATGACGTTGTACTATAGATGCCGTTGTACTAGTATTTCAATCATTTAATCTCCTCACAATGTCATGGTCACCACGTTCATCATGAATTCTAGGTCCGCCATGCAAAGTTTTGTCTGTTAGACTCTATCTCTCACGAAACCTTTGCAAAGCTTTGAGGAATGCCCAAAACTGCTAAAATTTCACCATATGATTTGTCTCGCTCATACATCTCAAAAATTGCCATACGTTGATTCTTAGACCTTTTAGGAGCCATAGCAAATCACCAAAGACCTCTCCAAATCTTACCAAAAAAATTCAAAACAAAATGCCTCACAAGTGCACTAAGCACTTGTAAAGAGAAGATAAACACGCAATTAAGCAATTATGCACTTAGCCAAGTGCACTGGTTGCTGGTAGAAAGCTGCAAGTTATTTGCTCATAACTTTAAAAAAATCAAAATTTGGCAATAGTTTGTGGTTTTAAACACATATGTTGTTAGTTCTTTGGTGAAATAGCATATTAATCCAAGTCAATTATTTTCATACATTGTCACACATTTTCGGCCAAGGTACCAAAAACACTTCTACCTTTCCACAAAAAACTTTGAGATCTTTGTATGATTCACTTTTGATTTTTCCTACAGCATTATGTGATGTAAACCTTCTTATTGACCATTTGGATTCTCATTTAAAACAATATCGAGTTCACAAAAAAATATAACGTGAATTGAGAATTTTTGAACCTCCACTCATTGCACAATTTTTTTGAATATGCTACACTCCTTTTCTACCTTTAAAAATTGGTGCATAAGGAACCAACAGCGTGCTTAACATTATGGTAATTAATTGAGACCTTTTATAGTGCAAAAATTAGACACCAATTGAAGTCAAACTCTGCTGGTCCAGTAAACGCAGGGAAAAAAATGAGCCTTTTCTCTACTTCAAACATTATAATCTTTCAATCTGTGCGGTCAAACTTCATGAAATTTTGTGAGTAGAGTACTTAATAAGTCATAATTGAGATCCTACGGTTGAAACTACCAAAAAACTTCATTTTTTCTTCCTTGCTAATTGCACAAAAACAAACATTTTTAACGATTTTTGGTTGAGATATTTTCAACATAATTTCTGGACCAACGTACTTTGGGTATCAATAACAAGTGTATCACCAGCAGGGTATGACTTCTTGGGCACCACTACCCGGATATCAATCAAGGTATCAATTTAGGGTTTCGGATTAGGCTTTTTGACTTGCGGGTATCAATCCTTTGCAACGTTGGGTAGTCCTACGAGGAGTGTGCGCGCGCACACCCCTTGCAGTAGTTGTGAGGGAGGTTGTGATTGTGAGAGCCTAGGGTTTGGTAAAGGGAGACAATGGAGGTGTGGGAGAGATGGACTTGTGAGGTCGGGAAAAGATGGGCTATGAGGGTGGGGAGAGAGGAGTTTTGAGGGAGAGGAATGGACGAAGTGTGAGAGAATGTGAAGGTAGGAGGGAGCTGGGCGGCGTCTGAGGGTGAGAGAAGAATGTGAGGGGCGGCAGACGTCCACCGATCCGAGGCGTCCACCGATCCAAGGCGTCCACCAATCCGAGGCGTCCAGCAGCTGTGCGCGATGAGCAGATCCGACGTAGCTGTGGGCGATGGCGACGAGCAGCTTGCACCGATCCGAGGAGCTTGATGACGCAGAGAGTACCATGTGGGGGAAGGGTTCCTCGGGAAGACTCCTCCGCCGCGAACAGAAGCTGATGATCCGACGTAGCTGTGCGCAATGGCGACGAGCAGCTCGCACCGATCCGAGGAGCTTGATGACGCAGAGAGTACCATGTGGGGGAAGGGTTCCTCGAGAAGACTCCTCCGCCGCAAACAGAAGCCGACGACCCATGAAAGGTGCGACCGCACGAGCTGTTCAGTCCCCACAGGGGCTGACGGTGTCACTTGCGGTTGGTTTGCCTGGTAGTGTGTGCCATCGACGTCAACTTCTGAGTCGCAGTGGCGGGCCTCGGGGCGACGCGACCCACTGTCCCGATTGGCGCCTGGCGAAAGCGAAGCTAGGTTGTCCTTTTAGTTGTGGGCTGTCGAGCCCAGTGTCCCGTGTGGTCATGGCTGCTGAAGTCATGCAAACCAACCGCAGGTGAAGACCGACATCACGGAGTGGAGCGCAGCTTCATGGCGCCTTCCTCTCTCGACAAGCACACGCCTCTCCTGTGTAACACACGCGCCGCCTTCTTGTCTCCTTCCTTTGCTGTAAAGTTGTGCCCCACTCCTCGCCGAGATTCCCTCCTTTTTCGCAGAGATCTCCTTGTCTGCAGCTTCTCTTTAAGTCCGCAGAGATCTCCTTGTCTGTGTGCGAGCTCCTTAAACGCAACTTGTCTGTGTCTGCATTGAGCTCCTTCCACGCAGCTTGTCCGTGTCTACAGCGAGCTCTTTCTACGCAGCTTTTCTGTGTCTGCAGCGAGCTCCTTCTCCGTGTCTTCTCCTTGTTTGCAGAGATTCCTTCACGTGGAGGAGTGCCCTCACGTTTCCTTTCCTGCGCGAATCCAACCAGGTGCTCTTGCTTGTGCACGGTGACACGAGATTCCTTCTCCGTAGCTCTTGCTTTTCTACAGAGACTTAGTGTCATACTCTGTACTACACTCTCTCGACAGTGTCTCGACAAGATTCCTTCTCTCCTCGACAGTGTCATGATAGTGTCTCGACAGGAGATTCCTTCTCCGCAGCTCCGGTGCTTCTTCGCTTAAGAGCCCACACTTTTCCTCTCTCGCGCGAGTCCAAACAGCTACGAGGATTATCAGCTGCAGAATCCGTGTTCATAACGCTTCGACAAATTGTTGTCCCAGATCTCGTTCGGATGTGCTGGATGGAGGAACACCAGCATGCAAGGGTGTGCGCGCGCACACCTCTAGTCTATGGAACTCCATGGGATCGTCAAGGATCTCATGGGAACACGGCTAGGATTTTTTAGTTTAGGATTTGGGTTCCTAGTGGCGGCGGCTAGGGTTTGGATCTGTGGCGGCTAGGGTTGGGGTTTCTGGGCCGATTTGTGTAGCTGTACCCACAGACTCAATGTCATACTTTGTACTACACTCACGGCTTCAATTGTAGTGGTTTTGATGTCACTCAGTACACTAAAAATGAGAATTAGTGTAACCACACTAATTAATTTGTAACTACTGTAAGTTTTTACTTTTGATGAAGGTTTTTACTATGAGCACAACTATTGATACTATTCAATGAGGGGAATCATTGTAAACATTGTTGGTAAAAACATTCATCACAAGTAAAAACTTATTAACATTTTAGATCATTTACTGTGCTTAATACTAATTCTCAATTTTAGTGTAGTTGATGTCTCCCATCATATGTAAACATTCAACTTGTTTTGAATTTCACAATTTGAACATATTATTTGGTGCCTTTTCGTGTGTTGAGTTGCCTATTTCTAATTCAGCAATAAAACCATGTCCGGGGCCAGCGGGTGGAGAAAGCGCAAGGTATTTGGAGTGCAGGCTGAAAGTAGGATTCACATTCTTCAATCCGCAAAGGCTCACATACTACAATATGTTGCAATGCAGACCGAAGCTATTGATGACGACCGTTTGCAAGCAGCCCTAAATTCTATGGAGTAGATAGTGTGCCTTTATGAGAGTATACTAGTTGTGTATGGTAATTGCTATATAGTGTATGTGTAAGAGTAGTATATTCTAAGAGTGATGTAAGACGTTATGTCATTAATCCTTTAGAGTAAAGGTGTTTTTACTATTGGTGCTAAGTCCATTTGTAGAAGCATCTACATTTAGTTTCCACCATTGTATGCATTATGTACTACGTTAGAATATCTTTTAATCAATTGTCAACCCTTGCATGAAGTATATTTTTTTGTGATTACACCTGTTTGAATACTACAATCCTTCAAATCTATCTTTGAAATATTGTGAAACTATATTAAATACACATGTATCTAGTACTAACGAAGGGCCACCAAAAATTAGTTGAAAATGTCAAAAAATTGCTTCCAATATTAACAACCATGATTGTACATAATATTGTTGCAAAAGCTCATTTTTTTTCTTTGAAAAACATTTTTTTTCTTCAATTTTGTCACTTTTGCTCGCAATGGCCGCCGTTGTACCTAAGTGCACTTTTATTTGGTGAGTGCAAAATTGCTTAATTGCGTGTTGATAGTGTTGTGTACAACTTATGTGCATATTAAATTGTGCACACCCCTTCATGATTTTTGCATGTATAATCTCTACAAGTGGCATACTTTGAGGGAGTCAATGTTAATTAGGTGCCATGAGGTGTACTAATTAAAGCTAGCCCAAAAAATCTCCTACTAACCCACCAACTACGCTACAGTCAACACCTATTGAAGAGATGCTTTATTGTCTAGACACTTTTGATCACCACTATGGATGAAATGTCCATCACAAAAGCTCACTTGTGTTGCATTAGACTACACTAAACACTGAATATAGTGTGGATTCATTATTGATGTGGATCACCCACACTAATTTCTATCAAAGGTTGTGCATGCCAAGTTCTGATTAGGTATTTGTTCTCAAGCAAGTGTGTGTCAGTCAACAATTGCATGTAAATTTTCAATTAGTGTAGGAAATTTCAAATAGTCTAATCTACACTATATTCAAGGAACGGTGTACTAGTTTGTGAGAAGATCTTCTTCTGCTTTGAAAGAGGCAAACATCCTGCTGGTTTGTATAATAGAGTGGTACGTATTTAGATTTTTAGATTAGGTTCATGAAATTATAAGCTCATGGATACGAATGCAACTTACTAAATTAGGTTATATCAACTCATTTATCCTCAATTTAGGGTTCAAGAAGAAAAATAAAACCACAGAGAGAGTACACCAAATCCACCTTGATCAGGGTGAAGGGAATGCTCATAGACTTGGCATTGACTCAAACTCAAATTCTCAAATCAAGTCCATACATTCATTAAACGACCTATTCCAGCAATTAGGGTTTAGGGTTTTAAAGGAAAACTGCAACAAAATCAAACACAATGTTCTCAAATTTTAAATTAGTTTCATAGTTCAATGCTAGGAACTCCCTTTGTGGCCACCATTATGCACAATGGTTGTATCTCAAGCTAGCATTATGATTATTAATGAAGTCACCATTTCTGGCATTTTCATATATCATGGCATGACGTTTTCACAAATACTATGTTGGTGTAAGATAACCATCTTAAAGGTTACCAAGAATGTATAAGTCATGTTTTATGTGTTAGTAGGTTGATACATGTGTCTCACAGCTTACTCCAATATAGTACATATTGAAACATTTTTACTAATCCTAGAGACAACCCACATTCATCTTTTTTTTTCTTCATTCTTTCTTGGCCTTGGTTGTTGTTGGTCTAGCTCATGGGTCACATGTATGGAATAACATATTTTATAGAGCAATTGGCGATGGGGCCAAATGTAGGGCACTTGGGCAAATGTTTAGGCAGATATAGATATGGACACGACAAGGTAGATGCGGATATGGTTGGTAGGCACAGACACGGATAGATACAAGCTGCCAATCACAGGTGGTAGAAAATTCGACCAAACAAATAGAATTACACCATTTGAAATTGCTTTTACATGTTGAAAAAAATAAGTCATCATAGCGACAAAAGCCAATCCATGGCACAACAACTTTGGCATGGACAATAAGAGTTGTCCAACTTCCAAAAAAGTTCTAGACATAATTTATTTGAGTTGACCTAGTTCCAAACCTAAACCCAGCTCTCATGTTGGAATCACATCCACTTACTCAAGTGCTCAATGGACATGTGTCAGAAGAATATGCAGAAGAAGAATTTTATTTGGTACTTGCCCAACAATGTTTGGAAATGTTTGACTTAAGTTTTCAATGTTTTTATCACTAAAGACAAAATTTATATTTGACATTGTCATAGAAAGTAATTTTTTTCTAATGTATGAAAAATCTTAACGTCAATAGAAAATTCTAGCAAAAAATTTCAAGCTACTCGGGGTCGAAAGTTTTGCATTTAGAATAGTGTAACTTCTCTTTTTTGCAAGCGTCTCTTTCTTGATTTTGACCTCTTGATGTGAAGGGTTTTCTCCTCTTATATGAGGTAAGTGATACTTATGTGCACAAAGGGTCGATCAAAATGCAAATGTAAAGAAAAAGTACTTTATTTTTGGAGTGGATTTAAACTAGGGTAACGTTTACATGCACTCCAAGAATATAAGTACTTTTCCATTTAGATTTGATTTGAGCTTATAGGTTTAAAAATACAAAACATACAAACGTAAATTTAACACACCACCCTCCGCTCTTCCCGTCGGGACGACGGGTACCAACCCTAGTCTCTATATATAATAGAATACAATTTGTGATGTCTTTGTCCGGATCGTCCGTCGGTTTCAAAACAAAAAACTTTCATCCACCAGTTTTTGGCACATTTTTGGATGACAAAGCCTTTTGGAGGAATCACTTTGTTCTTTGGATGTGTCTTTTGAAAGAATCCTCCATGTGTGTACTTTGGAGGAACCTATTGAATATGCCCTTTCATTTGAATTTGGATATCATGTAAAAATTATTAATTTTAAAGTACCATTATCCACCAAATATTTAAAAAATAAGTGCTACATATACAATTTAAAAATAATGATTTCTACATATTAAATTTATTTGGTTGAAACTATGTCGTCTATGAAGTAAATATGGGGTATCTATAGTAAATAATGGATACATAGTAAATAATAATAACACCCATGATGCTTCTCTGCAACTGTATGCATCAAATGGATTACATATGGCACCAGATTAGTTGTACAATGGTGTTCGGCACAAGTGTTTTAGGCGGAAGTCTTTACAAGCAATCATGCGGGGTACGTATCATTGATATCACGGATTTCTTTGATTACGAAGACCGTTGGGCTTCTTTTCTTAGTACGCTGCATGAAATTCTCAATCCAAAATTTAATGTTTTCATCTACATACATTTGTTTAATTCGAGATTGCCCTTGGCCCATTGGTTACGACATGGATTCCACTATATATGTATATATATGTATATATATATTCATACAAAGCTACTACTATGCAGCACTTCATAAAAAAATCAAAAATTCATGGTCAAAATTGAACCCATAGGAAGTTGGAACCTACCCAAAATGGAAAAAGCTCCCAAGGGAATGTCCTTTCATGGTTTCAGGGTTAAATCTCACCCTCTCTTTCTCTTCTCTTTCTTTGTAGGGAATTACTTTTGTGAAAACTCTATTGTTTCCTTTCTTCTCTTGGGGATGCTCTACAAGGTTAACCCTTAAAGGACCAAAGCATCATAGAGGAATCTCTACTTCATTGATTAAACACTTCCAAGATGAAATTTTTGAGAATGTAACTGTAGGATCTTCTTCTAAACTTATATGAAATGATGTGGCAAATTTTTTTGTGAATTTTGACGATACGGATTGAATGATAATTGCAGTAAAAGTGGAAAGACATGTACGCTGCAGGTACTCTTGGTCCTTTAGTGGTTAAAAATAACTTATGTTCGTTGATAGGAACAAATTTTCTCAAACTAATTCTGTTCCTCATCTCCTGTAGTGTAAGAGGTTGTTTTCTGATTTCTTCTGACAGACAAGGACTATATGAGACCTTAAATTCTGCTGTGTCAAATGCTCAAACAGTGCTGCAACCAGGCTTTCCCAAAAGTACAAAAACCTGTTGAAATAAGGTGATGTGGCTCATTGTAGCAAAAGGCCATCAAAATGGCTGAAATTTGTTTCCAATGAAGAAGAAGAGATGATGAAATACAAATTGTTTCCTATTTTTACCTGTGGAAAAGTAGTTACAGGTATTCAACGTGGAAAGTAAGTCAAACCTTCTACACTGGTTTTGGTATGTAGCAGCGCTTTTTTTTTTAGTTCGCCAGATTCTCTTTCGGCGAGTGACATATCTTCCTTCCAAAATTTTACCCAACCCACATCTCACAGCAAAGAAAATTTGTCAGAGTGTCGCCAAAGAAAAAGCCCTGGTATGTAGTGTTTGAAACCCTAAACCCTACAAACTCTAACATTATATGTCAACAGTGCTGATAATGTTACAACACTTTATGTCAACATGGACACTAAATGCACAAAATTTTAACTTTGGGTTTCTACCACCTTTACATTTGGTTTTATGAAAAATATTTTGTTTTATTAATGAAGAAATAATGTCACTTGACCATTGCATGAAGATCATGCAAAATATAGTGGGAGAAAGACGTTGGCAAACAGTCCAACTCCTTGTTGAGGTAAGTGCATGGGCAGATATTGCGAGCCGCTCATTAATGAGTGTTAACACTAATTTCCTAGAGGAACATAATTGAGTTGTGTAGTGATGAGAGGTTATAACATTAAATGTAGTGTAACACTGAATACCAAAATCAATGTAGTGGTTGATAGGCTCATCTAAAGCGGATTATAAGGTTGATTTCAACCATCATTTAGAATGTTATTTAGAAACCATATATATAGCATGGTCGACATTCATGTTTCAAGCTCTGTAAACATAACTAGAGAATAGTAAGTTCATGTAAATCAATGACCGAAGATGTTTTCCACAAACTGTACATTAAAGTAGTGATAAATATTGTATTAGGACAAGAAAAGAACGTAAACAACGGTTTCATAAATGATAATAATTGAAGTTTATAGAAGTAGGAGTTTATAAAATCCACAAACCTCTTGCTAGGTCAAGCGCCTTCCACATCCAAACGTTGAAGGGCCGCCATTGTGGAAACAGGAGAGTCATCACCTTTGCTTCTAGCACAGTCTCTGAACAGTAATGTAGAAGTAAGTGGACATTTCATATGCATCTTGAGGGCATTTCAAGTGTCTAAAATTATACATGAATGGAAAGGGTGAGAGATTATACATGTTGTACCTGAGGTTCTCAACCAACACAAACCACCAAAGGTTTTATGCTTGAGAAGGAGGTTATGGAGTTAAAGTTGCAGTGTGAGGTGTTGCTAATTTTTCCATAGCTTGCTTATGGAGTAATGTGTAATACTTTGCGCTCTTAGGTGACATCCTCGACAAATCCATGGAGGAGAGTTGCATCTGTGCACTCCGATCCTCCAAATTGACAGCCCTCTCCATCACCGCCAAACGACGCTAGAATGTGAGCGGTGAGCAGTGAGCAGTGAGGAGGGAGGATAAAAATGGTCAGGGATATTCTAATTATAGTAATAATCTAAAAATAAAATTTAGAATTTTCTAAATTTAGTAAAATTTTGCAACCTATTACCGTGGATTACAAATGTCTTCTGTGATTTTTCACGGACGAATGGGCTATGAAATTGCTTCACATGAAAATAATTGTTGAATTATTGGAACAAATCTATCCAAAGTTTATTATGGAGTTGACTATTTCTCGTCATTAAATGGATGAATAAGTTTGGCAGATTTATTTGATAGATAAACAGAGTTTGTAGATGAATGAAGTTTACGACATCCATTCAAAATCTTATCTAGTTTCACGAAAATTTCATTAAGAACGACATGAAATTTAATGGGATACAAAAACTATGAATGTTTACAGTGCTTCATAATTCATGCTGCAAAATAAGACAATCCTTTCAAGAGTGACGATGAATCAATGAAGTACAAGATTTTGAAGAAGTCAAAAGAGGTTCTTCTGTACCAAAGAGCCTATTAGGCCCATTTATTTCTTTAGAATTTGTCTAATGTTTGGATTTTTTTTCCCGTTCTCGACAACAGGTAAAACATGCTTCAAAATTTGTATCCTCAAAAATCATTTTACTATTTCTACAAATAAAAATTGTTGAACTTCACAAGTTTTTTGGGAAGCCCGAAAGGGTTCCTCGGTACCGAGGAACCCTTTTGGGCCTCAAAAGTTTCGTGTAGTTTCAAAGTTCAACTATAAAAGAGGCAATAACTTGCCATAACTACTATGACAAAAAATAACTTATAGATTACTATTGCGGAGTAGGAGCTGTACTTCATTGAAACTAAGACTTGGTGCATGTATATACTTGTCATCCTCCAGGTTTGCCTTGCACAAGAATCTGAATACATAATACAAGTGTTTGCAGTTCACCCACGCTTTGCGTTTGCCTAATGCTCCACTGTTCATGGTAATAAAATCTTCACATGTGCAAGACGGAAAGTCACAAAGTGAAACAATATATGTCTTTTGTTTGGGATTGATACCAGAATCCATGGTGATGATTCTTCCATAACCATGATACGGAATTGTAGTGACGTTCCTCACAATAGCCGAGACGTTCCGGGCTGTTTCCCACTTGTTGCGATGGTCAACAGTAGGAGCCTTTTCCCACCGCTTGATGGTCCTCCCATAGCGCTTTGTTGGATGTGAATCACCGTTTGATGGACTAGGACTCACAATGGTTGCTGGAGTTGATGTGGGTGACCTATGGAAGAGACGTCGGGGCGACATATCAAAGTCCTTCGTTTGAAGTTGGAAGCCTCCTTCTTCCAATGTTAGGATCTCGCTCTTTGTCAGATTAGTGCCGTAAGCAACCGGCCAAATCTCTGGAATAGTGGGCCAGTCATGGACATACCTGGATTTGGATCCGTGAACACATCTGTTGATATCATCGGGGCAAAACCAGAAATCAAAGTTGATGATTGCCCTAGTACCATACTCTGTCATGCGACCGTTGTAAGTTGGTGCAGGAGTACCATTCTTTTTATCCTTGCAGACTAAAGATCCACATTTGGTAACCTTCTTTCCTACCTGAATGCTAGGACATTTCTTTCCAACTTTCTTGCAGCGTCCTATGTGCCACTGATGTGGATTGCATTCAGTCTCAAGAATAGAAGTCGCATGTGGAAGATAGGTACCAGTAGATTCAATAAAAGGGGTGTTGACCTTCGAAGTTCGTGCCTCTGTTCGAGCTCGTGTTGAACGGGTTTGAACACGGGGGTGGGAGAAGTTAACTTTGTCATGCCGATGAGAGTCCTCATCTGATCCGGGTGGAAGATCAAGCTTCCGTTTGCTAGATCCAAAAATTTCTTCACCCTCTAAGTGGGGAACTCTAGTGGCGAATCTATCAGCCCCTGGAAGCAAGCTAATTGCGGCAGCAATCTTTACCGGGTCCTTCGAACGTCTGGCTGCCCGAAGCCGAAGTTCATCGAGGTGGGGCCCAGTTCCAGATGCGTGACCTTGAAGGAACGCCCAATAATTGGTGGACTGCATCATTGCTCGCATCATGTTGTCCGTCGTAGCTACATAAAGGCATGTCCCTCGGTTCCCCGACATTTGCAACCACTTGTTGTGCACAGTCTCCGCGAGGTTGCAAGTGGCATCTCCGCCAATTGCTCAATGTCTAGTTTCTGGATTGCAAGACACAGAGTTTATGGTTCCGTAGTATAGTTCAGTAATTGTTAGTAGATGGGTAATTTAGGGTTAGGGCTTCAATGCAGAAGGACAACAATATGAAGCAGGGAGTAGTTAGGGTTGAATGGTTTAGGATTTTACCATGTCCATGAAGCCTCCCCACTGGCGATAGCGGAAATGCCAGAAACCCAACCAGTCGTCCAGTTCACGCACTGCATCTTCCGATGCCGCACGCGATGAGAGCCACCAACCTTTGATGCCGAGGTAAAGTTCTTCCGCCTCTTCGGATGTCTTAGCGTCTTTGTATTGTCTGCAGAGGCGCACATGTTGTTCTCGAAATTCGGGTTTGATGAGCTTATTCGTGTGTTTGTTTAGAGATGTCACCCAATGAAGAAGACACGATCTCTCCTTGTCAACCATCTTAATGGTTGGGTCGCCATTCCCGTAGATGATGCGGACAGCATTCCAGTTCGCTTGGGCGCTGTCCGCCATGAAACCCTTGAAGTTAGGGTTTGGGATTCCGTGGCGCACCATCACCTTGTTCAAAGACTGCCACATTAACTTCTGCGATTCGACATCTTCGCTCTGCATATCACAGACGGCGATGCTCATCACGCGACAATACTCGGGATCATAGACATGGGCAGCCATGGTAGTCCAGCCCTTTACGCGTTTGACGTGGTCAAACATGATCCAAGAGTTCTGAAGATCTCCACCAGGCTGCATACGTTTGAAGAGGTCGACACCACTGCCCGGGCCTTCTTCCGACATCTTGAAAAGGTACACCTTCTCTTTGCCTTGCCCTGGAAAGACACTGTCTTGGATATAGTCATAGGGACTCTTGAGCTTCAGTTTGATGATGTTGTCAAGTGGTCCGCCATTAGCAGTGGGTCGGAAGGAAGAGATAGCATTTCTGATGTTAGGAGAACTAAGTATCCGGAACCTCTCCATGACCTTGACTAGAGAATCCCCACGAAGCGGTTCGGGCGTGCCCTCTCGATCAAGTGCAAAGACCTCATTCGACAAAAACTCTTTACTAGCAGCTAGAGCAATGGCAGAGTTCTTTGCAGTAGGTGTTTTAGAGACTTCATTACTCACAAGTTCCGTGACTTTGTCGATGGTTTCACGGCAAGTGCCCTTAGCAATAGGATGCTGGTGTGTACCAATATGGATGCAGGCTCTACCAATACCATTTCTATTGACGACGTAATACATCTTGGAGGGGCAAAATTCAAGGCAAGACGGTGGAGACTTACAGATCCGGCAAACAAGGGTCGAGTTCGGAGGAGGGATGTCACCTAGCGGAAAGACATGGGGCGAATGGCCTTCCCAATCAGTTTCATTATGAGAGCTGCTTCGACGCAACCTAGGGCAAGAATCGTTCTTACACTGCAGGTGACCAACATAATTAGAAGATCGAAAGGTGAGCCCAAAGTCGTTCACAATGTTAGTGGTATGGGTTTTAGTCCATGCATGACCATCGTATCGTTTGTCCATGCCTTCCATCTGGCGAGCTATTGAAGGAGAAGTAGAAATAGGAAGGGTCCGAAGGGGAGGGAACTCGAACAGCACATTCCCGTTAAACTCTGGAGGAAGGTACTTGACCTTTTCGCAACGTAGAGTATCTAGATCGAGAAACTTCAGATCATTCTTTCCACGTGGTCTACTCTGCAATTGCCTAAGGCACTCTAGAACAGAACATGTGTCATTTTTACGAGGTAAAGGCGGTCGGGAATTTAGTGAAGGCAAGGTATTGAGAGACTGAGATCCGCTCTCCTGCTGTTCAATAACAGTTTCAGTAATTGGGGAAAGAAACGAATACTGACGGGCTCTCTCCTGAGGACGACCGTCGTCATCAGATGACTCGCTTAGAATAACAGTGTCAGTCTCCAAGCCCTGAACCTTGACAAAAGACGGGAATGAAGTGTGCATTGTAGACTTCCTAGACTCAGGGGTAAGAAGCGAGCGGCTTTCAAGAGGAACACCAAAAACTCTGAATTTCCCAGCTGGGAGTCTCCAGGTTACTTCTGTATCCTTGACTCTTTTCTTCTGCAACACTGTCGAAACTACCTCTAAACCCTCAATGTCGTAGATTTCCATCTCTAACCACATGGACGTTCTATCTAAACTGAAGCGCTGCGAGAGCATTGCTTCGGCAACCCAAACAACACCGTCATCATCCACAGGTAGCGACAACGGGACAATGTGGTTCAATCCGCGAATAGAAGCCATAGCCATTGATGGAGGAGAGGGTTTAGGAATGGAGAGGTGACTTGCTAGTGATTAATCTTCTCCTTTGATAGTGAATATAGAGTGCGGAACGAAAGTTTAATTTTGTCAGAGGATAACTTTGGATGGAAAAGGTTATGATTAAACATTACTGTGGAAAAGTAACACTCGGCGATTTGGGTAGATTTAGTATGAAGACCGATTTTGATTTTGAAGAGAAACAATAAAGACACTGAAATCATGGATGTCCATGGGCGGCTGTCAGAAGCGTATATAGAATGCTGTTAAATAAGAATGACTCAGATTGGTACAATTTCAAATTTCAAACAACTACGATAGCAGAAATATTAAAAGTATAGCAAAGGGTTTATGAATTTAGTTTTCCAACGAATCTGTGGCGGAGTAATAGTTATTTTAGCCAATATAAGTGGGTAGGCATGATAGAAAATACAAGTGAATGGTTAGGATGACGCATAGGATGTGAGTCATTCTGGAGGACAGTGGTCGTGGCTATAAACGTAGAGATTATTGTTGTAGGGGCATAAGAGGAAGAGTGCAAGGAAAGGGTTAGGGATTTCCACTAGGAATACAGCTAGAGAAGTCTAGAATGTCGAGGCGCTACCAGACAAGGTATGCGGAGGGAAGGGGGACATCCTTGGCTTCTACCTTTGAGAGCATGGCTTGTAGGACCGCAGAGGTGGGAGATCCGTCATTGAGAGGTAGTCTACTGTATAACTCTAGGGACGATTTAGAGGATTTACAGGCCAACTCTGGAGATCACCATGAAGATGACACGGGACAACCAACTGATGCTGAAGTAGAAGTGTTCGACTCTTTGACACAATTACCGGTTTCACAAATAAGTGCGGGTGACCAATCTCCTGAGGTGAGGTCTGTAACCCACGTTTATATTTTGAGTATAATTTACTTCATTTGATAGTGAGAATACATGCTATAGAGCATGCTAGGTCAATGCTCCTTTCAGACTCGTCATTTGAGTTTATTAGTCATCCGTTTGGATTGTAGAAACCCAGTTCAAAAGGTACCCCTTAGTGAAGATTTCACTATCGCTTTAGTGCAGAATACACTAAATACGAATACGTACAATAACCACAGAAGAGGATATAATTGTATTAGTTGTATCAATGTATTTGTGTATAATTGTGTGCATTAAGTGCATGTATAGTACAGGACATGTCATACATGAACACATAGATTGTATAATTAGAACAAATAGATCTAGGTAGTAAGGGGTTGTATATTTGAGCTCTTAGTAGCCTCGAAATGCACAAATTCCCAAGTTGGGCATTCAGTGATTTTAGGTGACCTATATCTGTGTCAATATAAATCACGAAGTGTTCAAGATATAAATATACCTGCGTTTTAGTTTTAGCTGAGCGGGAAAAAGCAATTCTTGAAAGAAATCTAGGAAACTAAAGTTATTGTGGTTTGAAGTATTAAACGAGAATTAGGGTAAAATGAGCAGGGAAATGTATAGCATAAATAGTACCACTAATTGAGCTTATTAGTGAATGTTTTTGTGGCAGGTAGCAATGAAGGAAAATGTAGGCAACCTTAATTGTTTTTCATACATCATGTATAGAGATACATGATGCTACTTTTTTGGAAGAGATATTAATTTCTATCAGTGGAAGGGGGGTTAAAGTTATTTCACCATTTGGAATTTAGAGCCCGTTGTATGGTTCTGCTAACAAAATTTACTTGCTTTTCAAAAGAATGGGCTACTTTCCGAACTCCTCATCATTTTACTTTTTAATATGTCTAAAACACCTCATATACTTGTGATAATTTAATGCAATGACTTAAGAGAAGGTAAGACATGAATGTTGAATCAATAAAATTTATGCAACCTTTAGTGGAATAGTATGCCAATATATTGAGTCAAAGTAGATCAACATAGATCAGATGAACTAACAATATATCATGTTCCAATAGTGAATTAGTGAATTGTTGATGAAAGAATCTTTCTGATGAATGAATCCATCTGGGATTTCGGTTCGAGGGTCGCTTTAGATTCGAAGTAGGGTCTGGTTGAAGTAGGGTTTGGCCGATGCCTTGGGGAGCTCATCATTTGTGTTGCACGTCCGGCGTCTTGTGGCTTCTCATCTCTTGTGTCTCGCGAATCTCATATTGTGGCAGCTCATGTATTGTGTTGCACGTCCGCCAACTAGAGAGACGGGACTGCTGCACGAACTAGTTTGTGTTCGTGGTAAACTTAAACCAGTGAAGAGGCTACCTGAGACTTGCGCTCCGGAGCTCTTGCGTGCGCACGCTCACTCATGAAGTTGAAGCGTTTCATATCTGCGAGAGTCTGTAAGTGGTGTGTCACTAGATCTAGGTGCCAGACTGTAGATCTTAGATCTGAGATTGGAGTGAAAACGTCGTCGTTGGTACCAAGAATTTGTTGTCTATGGTGACTGATGCGTGTCGTCAAGACCTGCTTTAGGCGCTCCAGCAAAAGGTGCCAGTCTGATAAAGTAGAAACGCACATCAAGATCAGCTATGGCGATCTCAGTGACCTCGGTGTGGAATTCAATGTCGATTATATGACCTCATTGTCGAAATCAGTCACACGCGTGACTTAGAACAGTCTGCCCAACTCTGTGACTCCAGCCGAATTCAATGACATGGTGCTTACTCACTCATATCTGTGTAGATCCGATATTTTAGGAAACGGGTACCCTTGAAATAGTGTGTGTGGGCGGCATATAGCATCGACAGGGGATGGTGTGTGTGGGAAACAAGCTGAATGTGGTGCACCGTAAGGACATGTACTACTCTGAAGTAACCTGGACTCGATTAACTTGATTACACTAAACCAGGACTCGATGGTACATGTGGGCGACACACTATTAGCATTGTGAGTGGGTAGCAACTGATCTTGATAGAAACTGCTCCTCGGGACCGAGAAGGCATATTGTGGGCGAGCCAGAAACTTGTGTTTTATTTCCATGTCATCTTGACTCGATGGTTTTGATTATTTCTCAAAAGTATGACGCTGATGATTAACCGTAAGGACGTGCAGTACTCAACGGAAACCAGGACTCAATTCATTTGATTACCCCAAACCTGGACTTGATGGAGAAGTGCTGATCTTGATAGAAACTCCTCCTCGGGACCGAGGAGGCTCAAAGTGTGTATATGGTGAACTCGTTTTTTTTTCCATGTAATCTACACTCGAGGGTATTGATCATTTTCAGCTTGTAGGATGTTGATGATGCTCCGTAGGACGTGGACAGTACAAGGAAACCTAGACTCGGCAATGTTGATTACCCTAAACCTGGACTTGATGGAGAAGTGCTGATCTTGATAGAAACTCCTCCTCGGGACCGAGGAGGCTTACTGTGCGTATATGGTGAACTCGTTTTTTTTAATGTAATCTACACTCGAGGTTATTGATAATTATCAGCTTGTATGATGCTAATGATGCACCGTAGGACGTGCAGAGTGCAAGGAAACCTAGACTCGGCATTGTTGATTACCCTAAACCTGGACTTGATGGAGAAGTACTGATCTTGATAGAAACTCCTCCTCGGGACCGAGGAGGCTTATTGTGCGTATATGGTGAACTCGTTTTTTTTTCCATGTAATCTGCACTCGAGGGTATTGATAATTATCAGCTTGTATGATGCTAATGATGCACCGTAGGACGTGCAGAGTGCAAGGAAACCTAGAGTCGGCATTGTTGATTACCCTAAACCTGGACTTGATGGAGAAGTGCTGATCTTGATAGAAACTCCTCCTCGGGACCGAGGAGGCTTACTGTGCGTATATGGTGAGCTCATTTTTTTTTTCATGTAATCTGCACTCGAGGGTATTGATCATTTTCAGCTTGTAGGATGCTGATGATGCACCGTAGGACGTGGACAGTGCAAGGAATCCTAGACTCGGCAATGTTGATTACCCTAAACCTGGACTTGATGGAGAAGTGCTGATCTTGATAGAAACTCCTCCTCGGGACCGAGGAGGCTCAAAGTGTGTATATGGTGAACTCGTTTTTTTTCATGTAATCTGCACTCGAGGGTATTGATCATTTTCAGCTTGTAGGATGCTGATGATGCACCGTAGGACGTGGACAGTGCAAGGAATCCTAGACTCGGCAATGTTGATTACGCTAAACCTGGACTTGATGGAGAAGTGCTGATCTTGATAGAAACTCCTTCTCGGGACCGAGGAGGCTTACTGTGCGTATATGGTGAACTCGTTTTTTTTTAATGTAATCTGCACTCGAGGTTATTGATTATTTTCAGCTTGTAGGATGCTGATGATGCACTGAAAAGGACGTGTTTGACTCTGAACCGGGATCGACCTGATCTCATAAACCTGATAATCCTGGACTCGACAGAAGACATCTGTAGGACATGAAAATTGCTCCTCGGAACCGAGGAGGCGTTCCACCGCAAGCCAGAGACTTATTTTTCATGGTGGTTTTGACTTCATTCATGGTTTGAGTTAATGCTGCTTGTGTTGCGAGTTTGATATTACTTTTCGGTTAATTTGGATGATGCTGGACCTCATTTTATGTTGATCAGTTTAGGTTGCTTTGTATAACATGGTGCTTTGTATAACTTGTATGCTCTATATAACTTGATAAGTTAATGATGATGATTAATTTTTGCTTGTATTAAAAAGTCCTCCTCAGTCCCGAGGATGTGGTATACTTGATTTCGGGAGATTATAAACTACCTTCATGGTCATCTGCAATGACGTGGATGTCGTGTCTAGAATTTGAAAACTTGATACTTTGTTATCGTTGATAAGGTTGCTGGACCTCGATTACCTTGATGTAGATGCTGGACCTCATTTAAGTTGCTTAGTTCAAACTTCGTTTAAGTTGCTTGTTATTTTTTTGCTGTTGTTTTCATTCATGGTTTTGACTCTTGAGTTCATATTGCTTCGTTACAGTTTACAAGTTGTTGAGGATGGTGCACCTCGTATATCTTAATGAGCAAACTGGACCTCACTTGTTATACTAACTTGATTACTTCTTTTCGGTTATTGTGGATGATGCTGAAACTCGTTTCAGTTGATTGGTTTAAGATGATGCCTTGTATAACTTGATTACCTGATGAGGATGATTCATTTAAGCTTGTACCAAATAGTCATCCTCGGCACCGAGGATCTTGTATTATGGTTTCCGGGATATTGTAAAGTAGGAAGCCTGGTTTTCTGGAATGACGTAGATGCGATGTTCATAAGTTTAGAAGGTACCGAGGATCTAGTCTAAAGTCGCATCATGTCATATACGTCGACCTGATTTTGGTTCGTTGACATCTTGTAGATGGGGATTGAAGAAGGTGTTGCAATCGAACCCCTATTACTTGGGGTTGGATCGAAGGAGATGGAGATCGATTTAGATGACTCGATTACGGCTCATGTCGAAACTCCTGTTCATGGCGATGGAATAAATGTGGAGATGGCTACTACTGATGGAAATGTGGAAAACACGGTGGAAGATGGAATGGGTGGAGTTAGCATTGATGAGGCCGAGAATGCCTTCAGGGTGAGGGGGAAGCTGGATTCCATTTCTATTATCCAGGAATTACGCTTCAAGCCCATAAGTTCCTCTCGAATCAGGATCCCACTTTGTAGAATGATCCCTTTGTCGTTAGTCCGTCCTCTGCTCCACTCTGATGTCAAACGATTAGAGTCGGAATTTGTCCACGGATACCGTGAAGGCGACAGGGTATTCTATGTTTCACTAACAGATGACTCTGGAAAGACTCAACTTGTCACAGAAGAGATTATGGAGAAATGGGATGTGCACTGGCTTCAAGAGGATGCGGCCTTTGAGGAGTTTTTATCAACAGACAAGAATTTGACGGCTCTTGTGGGTCATATGTTCTTCATTTGGGATGGCAATCACAGGTTCCAATCGTGGTATTCTCATATTTCTCGTTTTCGCAGTGAGGAGAAAGATTGGCACTATTCAGTTGATTCAATTCTACTTTCGTCAAAGGACAATACAGGTGTCCTTCTGAACGCGATGAATGATGTGAACAGGTATGAATATCTAATTTTACGTGATTTTAATAGTCTAAGATGAGTCGGTTCTAAAATTCTAATTTCAATCGCATCTTTATGCAGATCCACTGAGAATGCCCACATAAAGACTAACCTTGTGCACAAACTGCATCGAATTAATACTTATGGTGTTTTAAAGTTATCGGATTTTAAAGACCTATTGACTCCAGATGAATACATTGCATGCGAGACTCGCCAAAAGCCCTATCCTTGGTATTCGTTGACATCGGATGTGTTCATCAAATTTTTAAACCGAGTGAGTATTACTTTTACACTCGTGAAGTTGAAGTGCTTACATTATTTTTTTTAATCCTAATCATTGTCTTGAGCTTTACAGCAAGAGGTATCTGCTGCAGCAGATGAGGCAGCAAGATTATACTTGGAGAAGACTGAGAAGTCAGAACAAAATGCACAAGGCATTCACTCAGCAATGAACAGTGCCTCCAACGCAAAAGTGAAGTCCTACAGGACAGAGTTTGACAAGATGGTTTCGATTGCCAATCCCAAACACGGGCCAAAGTTTCTTGAAGGGGTGAGTAATTTTTTCTTTATTATGTTCTGAATTGTATTTCATTATTCTGAATTGGATCTATTTATTTGTACTTCAGATTAACTATCATTGGAGTCACTTTGAAAAGCCGGAGATGTCGATAGAGAAGCTTCAGAAGATCTCATCATCATCTGTTGAACCCGCGTTTAAAGTAAAGTGGTTGAATTGGTGGAACTCCGGAGACTTGAATCGCGTAGCTCTCCGTTTCCCAGCGATTGGTGTTACAGATGAGAAACTTGAAGCGTGGTTGGTCAAGGCAGCCTTCTGGGCAGAGGTGAGTGTATAAAGAGAACATCTTCATGTACTCTCATTGAGCCTTAAGAATTATTGAATGTCAAATTCATAGTGCTTGATATTCTAATGGTTTAAAATCGTAGTTGGAGTTTGCCACTGTGGAAGCCGTCAAAGACACTATGACATCAGAGCACATCGTAATTGACTGGAGAGCAAGAGATGATGTGGACGAAATTGAAGACTACATCGAGAAGTGGCGCATCATATTATGGGATCAAGCATTCTTTTTCTTATTCCGGAAGGCAGGAGGATACTCTCGTTCAAAACCGTTTGCTTCTCAAGAAGGAACTAAAATTGCTATGATGCGTCTTCAATACAGTTAAGTATTCAAAAAAATTTTACTTGATACTCTTTTTCTTCCTCGAGATTGAGGAGGCGTCCCCAGTGAATATAGAAACTATTTGTAGTGTCATTAGTTCAGCCCTTGTCGGATTGAATGAACATGGCCGTCATCATATTGGGATTTACTTGGATTATTATATGGGATCTCGCACGCGACCTTTCCATTGTTTCGGTAGAGTATTATTGGAAGCAAGGTACCACTATATTGCAGTAACAAAAATTGTGATATGCTTATCTCAAGTTTTACATTATCTGTATTCTAGATATTTCAAGAGGGAGCTTCTTGGTAGGAATGCAATCGACAAGAAGACCTTTCCTAAATTATTTGGAGCTTGGACGGAAAAGACTTTAGGAGACTCGTATATGTTTACACCTAGCCAAGCTCGTGCTTTCAGTATGGAGGAGCTTAACGCGTCTCCATGGTACTTGGAATGCTCCAAGAAGTTTGTCCCGAGCGAGGAGGAAGGTGAAAAAACAAAACAAACCGCCTTAATTCAAGCGCCTGATGAGGATTCTGATGAAGACAAGTCTATGGATGCCCCATGCGAGGTACAAACAAAGAAGACAACCAAGAATGGCAAGGAAACCAAAGGCTCAAAGGTGTCTAAGAGTGCAAATGAGACCAAAAAGTCCAAGGCAAGTAGTTCAAAAAACAAGGGTGAAAAGGAAGCCGATGTTCTGGTAAGTGCCTCGGAAACTATATCTATTGCCACCATCAACCCTGGCACGTTGAGTAATCCAACACATTGCCCTACGGAATTGCTATCCATGTCCACTGAACTTTGTGCGCCCTCTCAACTATACGAGAAGATTGCTAAACGCACTGACACACATGGAATTGATGCCAAAGTCCTTCTGATGAATACTTCAATTCCTACCATTATGGATCACATGTTCAAGGAGCGGGAGCCGTCTCCTCAGTTCAAGGAACTTTTGTTATTTGCTCAGAAGGTTTGACCCTATGACTCTATTCTGTTTCCAACTACATCACTGAATCTGCCATATTTCCTTTCTGAGGTCATGTTCTAATGATATTTGTCTGTGGTACATTTTCTTAATAGGTTGGTCAAGGTCAACGTCGCCTTGGTGGTGTGCCTAAAAGAGAAGCTTGTTTTGATCTTATCATGACAGATATGCCCGATGGACTTCCTATCCCAGGTATGGGATTAACTGTCCCTTCGTGGAATATTTTACAGAAGGATTGGCCGGAATCCATCTTTGAAGTGGCTCGTGACACACTCCAAGATGATGGGGCTATCATGTTATTTCACCCTGATCTTCCAGACGTTCGAACTACAACAGATTCGCTTGCCGAAGCTTATGGATTCACTGCTTTGTTTGATTGGTGGGGCATCAACGAGATGCCACTCACTTCATTCAAAAGCCCTTCTCGGACGGTATGATTTGTTAAACGTCAATTTTCTCAAATTTTTGCCTAATATTGAAGGCTTACATTTTAATTTGAGAAGTCTGTTAATTTGTGGTGTATATTTTACGATTGGCTAAGTTGAGATTAATTATATGTTTCCTTGGTCATCATGTGTTCTTCAAATTTCTGCATGTGTACATGTATTTCTAAACTAATATGTGTTTCTTAACGTTTACTGTATTTTTTGTTCATTCAGAGTAAGCGATTTTGGATCATTCTATATGTGAGGGACTCTTTCAATGATATGCCTGTCAGTTCGAACTTCTCCATTGAAGTTAACCGAGAAATGAGTAATTTGGACATTGATATAGTCGGGGCGGGTGTTCTTTATAACTATACTACGCCAAACACCGCTTTGAAGATTGGAGATAAGATGTGGAGAGGACCACGTGAGAAGTGCCCTGTTCTTGTGCAATTGCTACTTGAAAGTTTTTCCAAACCTGGGAATGTTGTTTTGGACTGCACTGCATCAACAGGTTCTATCATCACCCTCAATATTATTCGATTGAATATTTTTTTCTCAAATTCCATAAGTTCGCAACGTCCTTTATTCATCATGTTTGTGTATTTGTAGGCGCTAGCGTTCATGCCTGTCGTCGAAGCGGTCGTCACCTCATTGCCCTTGAGTCAGACGCCAAAATTCTAGAGGCCGTTCTAGTGCCTCTTTGTTCTTCGAAGTCTTCAGAAGATAACTCTGGAGGAAAGAAACGGAAGGTGTCAGCTTCTGAAGAAGCCCCGCCCGAGGGAAGGCCTCAGAAGAGGATTCCCAAGAATCGCATGTGTACGTAAGTTCTATCCTTTCTTTCATCTAAGTTTATTTCATTGTAATCTATATGATGAGCTTATTCATTATTTATACTTTTTGCAGGTTGATAGACCTCTTTCCTAGTCCTCCAAGTGCGATGTCCTTACCGTGCTACATTGAGGCAATGGCCATCGATCTTGCGAACGAGGATACTCCTACCCGAATCACTAAATTACCTAAATATGACCCAAAGGGTTGTAGATACATCGACTACGAGCAGTGAAAGCAGTGAAAGCCATTTTGGTGCTACCTCTTCTGGCGCTTCTCTAGTAGGTGTTAATGGTTCCATATGTGTTTCTAAGCGTTGACTATATTCATTGTATGCCGTTATTTAATCCATGTGGTGAGACTAAAAGGGCCACTACTTAAGTTCTTAATTGCGTTGTCTACTCTATTTGTTCCACATTTGTATTATGCTTTAGAATTTGAAGATTTGTGAATACTATGTATTCGCTTCAAAACATTATCTAGTTGATCTTTATTCCCTTGTCACCAAATAGCGTTTTGGTGGATTTACAGATTCTAATACTACTTTAAGTTGTATCTATGTGTTCAATTCAATGTGCTTCATCATGTACTAGTGTATTTATTTTCTGGTATTTGTATTATGATTTCTGATAGGTTATGTCCAGTTTGTAATGCAATTGAAAACACAATTGTAAATGACTTTATTGTAATAGCTCATTAAATATGTTGAGCTATTTTTTATTGGTTCACTTATTTTTTACCCTAATCACTTAAGTTTTTTCGATTAGGTTCACAAAGGCTCCTCGGTATCGCGTAGCCTCTAATCTTATGATGTTTGTCTTGTGTTATTCATAAGTATTATTGGTTTTTTTTTGTCAATCCATTAGAGTCGTTCAATCACTTTCATCCTTATTCATCCATATTCATCCTTCCATCATGGCACTCTTCGGTACCGAAGAGCCCCTTGGTAGATGGTTATTTTCTTATTTTTAATTTTCCTCTTACGTTTTTTTTTTGGTTTCGCCCTTAGGGCGCTCCTCGGTACCGAGGAGCCCCTCCGTTGGTAATTGAAAATTTTTCAATTTCCATCATAGTCAAGTAATGGGCCATGACCACCACTTTAAAGAATATGGCATGTTAAAAACTGAAGTATTCCTAAGTTATTTTTTAGTGAAAGAACATCAGGTTTTTTTCTCAACCCAAGTGATTTCATGTTTTCTAATAAAAATCGAAACACTTTTGAATTTAATTCAAAGTGTGTTTCGATTTTAGCATATTTCTACCACTACGTTCCCCATGTGCTCCTACCATTAGCTCCTACCAAAAATCAAAGGCTTGACCCAAAAGTTGCTACACATTGCCGATATCATTGTTGAAATCACATGAAGACATTATTTCATTCTATGTTGTTGCTTAGGTCTGAATGAGACTAAAAAGGTTTTACTAATAAGTTGTTATATATTTTTAACTATAACGACAACAATCATTCATCTACATTCATCTATCTACATTCATCCATCTATCTACATTCATCCAAATATCCTCCAAACGGTTTATTTCCGGGTTAATTAATTCAATTTCCTCTCATTTTGAACTTTTTTCACACCACGGAAATAGGTCACAATGTATAATTGTTTCTTGTCAATCACCCCTAATCTGTGGTTTTGGGGTGTCCAAATGGAAAAAAAAATTGGTGTGTGCTCACTGCTCACCGCTCACTGCTCATTGCTCACTGCTCACTACTCACATTCTAGCATTCCTGCATCACCGCCGTCGTCCTCTTGTACAATTTGACCATCTTCTTGATCATTACATCCAACTTTGAAAGCACCTTCAATTATTTTTGGTCGGCTGCTCTAGAGAGTCCCAAGTAGCTTGCATCGGAGATCCCTCTCTTTCTTGTGGAAGCAATGCAGATGTGCTTGGAGATTTCTCCTTCCCATTGACAGTCAAACTCCTCCAGTTCTCTTTGACCTTGAGGTACCTCCAACACTCCAAGTACCCTAAAGGTTTGGGCTTTTTTTCACCTCCACCATAGAATTTGAAATACAAATTCTTTGCCTCTTCAATGCGGTTCTCTTTGTTTGTTCCAAATTTGTTCACGAGCTGCATTTGAACCTATTAATTTCCGGCCATTTAGTGTCCAAGTTCCGCGCCGTGCGTGAAGGAACATTACGTGGCTCAATGTGCGCCTATGCCTTGTGAATTTTTTCCTAGAAAAGGTAGAAGTTCATGTCTAGTCCCTTGGACAGAATTCTGAGAAGTTTAGATCCAGGCCTTGCAAAGATGCACGCACTCGGTGTCTGAGAAGTTTGAGCCAAGGGCCGTTTTCACAATACTACCGGAAGCCATAGTAATAGGTCTAGTTTGAGATCTGAACACCAATGAAGGAAGAATTAGAAATTCAAATTAACACAATATACAGTGGCAAGTAGAAATAGTCGTACAAGAGAAGATTTTTTGAAAAATCAAGTACCAAATCTGCATGAACTCTCATAAAATACCAATGACACAACCACATGCGCATATAGTTGCAACAAGCATAAAACACAGTTTTTGATGAAAATATGAACTAGAAAAACACAATAATTCAAATGTGCAACAAGCCTGTACGATTTTTATGCTCAAACTGGTTTTTATTGCATATCAACCATAGGAAACAAGACTATAGAGTACTAAACACCTTTACAACTCAATGATTCAACTTATAAGCACTCACAAACACTACCATCGTGTGTAGCCACCTCTTGCTTGGTAGACATCAAGAGCTCTTTGAGGCATAGTACGTATCAACTTCTTAACAACATCAGGCTCTATTTTGTATCAAATTTCTTGGATCTTCTCCCATGAGTCAGTTTTACTAGTGGGTTTCCTCTTAGACCTTCTGAGACGACAATCTACTTCATTCCAAAGATGTTCTATTGGATTGAGGTCAAGTGATTATATAGGATGTCCAATAAGTTGAATTTTTTTAGCACGCAACTAATCTACAACAAAATGTGTAGTATGCTTTGGATCATTGTCATGTTGGAAAATAACCTCATCCTCTTCTAAACCTTGCATTTGTATAGTGCCCATAAATTCCGTCTCTAAAATGTTGCAATATACGTATTTATCCATCTTCCCTTCGATCAAATGAAGCTCGTGAATTCCATTCCAACTCATACAACCACAAATCATTATCTTTCCTCCTCCATGTTTGAATTTAGATTGCACATATTGATCTTAAAGACATTCTCCACTCTTTCTCCAACAATACTAACACCCATCTGAGCCAAAAATATTGAATTTGGACTCATCTAAGCCCAAAACTCTCAATCTGCATGCTTGCACTTCTTTGCCCAGTGCAAACGACATGCTCGATTTCTCTTTGCCAAAAGTGGCTTCTTGGTCTTCACACATGCAATAACCCTTGCCTCAAAAGACTCCTTTTGACTGTATCATTACTCAATCACATGCCCTCAGATTGTAACACTCTTCCTATCATTTAATCGCCTCACAATGTCACGGTCATCACGTTCATGAAGAATTCTAGGTCTACCAAGTGAATTTTTGTCTGTTAGTCTCTCTTCTTCACGGTATTTTCGTACTCTGTTAGAAGAAGTGCTTCGAGGAATGCCCAAAATTATAGAAATCTGGCCATATCAGTTGCCTCACTCATACATCTCAAGAACTTCCCTAGGTTGATTCACAGACCTTCTAGGAGCCATAGCATATCACCAAAAGCCTCTCCAAATCTTACAAAAAAAAACCACAACAAAAAGCTTCACAAGTGCACTTGTAATGAGAAGATAGTCGTGAGTACGACTTTTGTGCATATTAAGCTGTACACACCCCTTCATGATTTTTGCATGTATAATCTCTACAAGTGGCAAATTTTGAGGGAGTCAATGTTAATTAGGTGCCATGTGGTTTACTAATTAAAATTGGCCCAAAAATCTCTTACCAACCGACAAACTACGCTACAATCAACACCTATTGAAGAGATGCTTCACTGTCCAAATACTTTTGTTGGCCACTGTAGCTTATGCTTTACTACCAATGAATGTGCTAAACATGTAATCGGCTAGTAATATGAATGTTAATATGAGCGCAACACTTTAGAGTCCTTTCTAAAATAATTTTATATATTAGCAATCTATAAAAAAAAAAGGTAAAAATATATACATATTCAAGTCATTTGTATCTTAGAGTAGCTATAAAACAAAAAAAAGAACTAAATTCTAAATCACTCATAAGAATCAATTGCAACAATGGATGTTGCCTTATTACAAATATAGTGACTGAACACTCTTCAACAAGAACTATCTGTGCATGTGATACTATTTAGAGATTGGTTGCAACCGCATTTGCAAGGTATAAGAAACAAAATCCTTCGAGCTTCTTCACAGTCTGTTGAAAAATTAGATAAAATTAACCCCTAAAGGACCAAGGCAATTTTTCCTCAAAAACACACCAAAACTGCCATTTTCAGCACATTCAACACAAAATGATACAAAATCGTTTTTTTGAAAATTTAACCGTAAGATCTTGTACTAGACTTGTATGAGAGTGTGTGGTAAAAATTTTGGTAAGTTTGACCTCACGGATTGAAAGATATTAGCCTTTGAAGTGAGACGTAATCTCTTTTTCAGGTCATACTATACACCTTCAACAAACTTCGACCACCTTCTATGGCAACTTTTTGCACTATGGGCCGTGAATTTATTGTGTTAACTTAAAAAGTATCATGTTAGGCACATGTGCACCAAATTTTAGAAGTAGAAGAGGTGTAGAAGATGTCCTAAAAAATCCTGCAATGCAACTATGTGCCGAGAATCAACAATACACTTTATATTTTGCATACATCATATCCTTCTCAAATATTTGAAATTCACAAATCCGTACGGTCGAAGAAAATATCTCAATTTCCTTTCTAAGAAGACATTTTCTTTATTTAAATGGACAAATACTCGAATTTCTATTGAATTTAGAAGTTATTAAAGTTTGGTGACAGTATTTGTGATATGTCACACTAAACTGTTGCACTATTTGTATATGTAAGTGAAAATAAATTGTAACTTTTGAACCGTAAGTCGGGATTCTACGAAATTTGTGTCTACGCAAAGCTAATCAAAAGTTGTCCATTCAGTAAAAAATCTCAGAAAATAATGCCTAGAATTGAGAACGTGGTACCTTACCCAAACTCAAAATGTCCCCCGAGGGGACATTGGTCCTTTAGGGGTTAAAGGACTAATTAGTGAAATTTAATAAGAAAAAGGTTACCGTATTAAAATACACTCTTCCCCCTAGAACTTGTACAATATACAATATAATATGTGCCAATATATACGGTTAAAACTGATGTTCACAAGATAGTATTATGCTTGTAGAAGAAACATGAAGATCACACATGAAAACCTTCATGAAGCGTATGCTGTGATACAAGAGAGGATTTTTAAAATTTTAAAAACACAGCGTTTGCCTAAAGACAAAAGCAAGAAGAAACGATATGCGGCTACGTAAAACACAAGTAGGAAGAAATGCACAACATGGAAAGAATAAACCTTCAAAAAATGGAGGAGGAAGAGATGATATGCAATAGCAAAAGAATGGTGGGAAGCCGCACCTTGAAAAACCAGAGGAAGAAGAAAGAAGAAGATTGTAGTTCACCGGAAGCAGTTATAAGGTAATCGGAGAAATAAACTCTAGTTAAGTGCAGTTGAAAAGAGCAAAAATATGATTGAGACTACTGCAACCATTTCCGTGCTGCTATGTGGCAGTCGGGGAGTGGCTAGGCAAGATGGCGAATTATGCTGAGGCGATTGCATACTTGGAGATTCTCCCATCTTGTCGGATGAGAACCGGGAGAAGGGCGGCCTGGGTTACCGAGGTGACGCCTACTCTGCGGATCTCTTTAGAGCATCTCCACCCCGCCACAGCAACCCGGCAAATGGGGTGGAGATGATGTGGCGGGGTGGCACGGCCGTCCCACCACATGCGCCAAAACGGCGTCACGGGGCGGGATTTCCCCGTGACAGGGCCCCGTCGACGGGGAACTTCGGCAGTTCCCCGGGGCCCCGTCTTCATACCGCATCCACGTCAACCACTCACAGCATGCCACGTGGCATGCCGTGAGTGGCTGTGGCCAATCGCCGTCTTTATTCTCCCCTACGTCGAACTGCACTAACGTGCAATTCATAGTGCACTTATTTTTATTTTTTATTTTATTTTATTTTATTTTTTTTAAAATTAAATTTTAATTTTTTGTATATTGACAGTTCCAAGTGCACTTCACTGCACTTATTTTTTATATTTCAATATTTTAATATTTTTTTTAAAAATAAAATAAAATAAAATAAAAATAAATTTGTCTAGGCCTGCCTGTCAGGCCGGACAGGGACGGGTGCGGGGGGAGATGGCAAACCCCCTCCCATTTGCAACCACTCACAGTATCTCCACCCTTTGCCGTGGGCGTTTCTCCGCAAGGGGTGGAGATGCTCTTATTGACCCTGGTCGAGCGTCGCACCAAACCTCAGCCTCGGGTGGGTCCATTTTCTGGCCCTGCCTGATTTAGGGTTCTAGAGGCTTTTTTTGGTTTTTTTCTTACAAAATTGGAGCCTGCGGTCCCAAATTACCCTCGAAAGCCCCCCTTGGATCAAGTAGGGCCCCCCTCCAACATAAAAATAGGGGCCGGTTTTGTCCCTACCCTCTCCCACCCTTCCAAGCCTGAGGCTTGGTGCAACGCTCAACCGGGGTATTTAGGCAAATCTCTACTGTTTCTAAAAATTTCTCGCTAACTGGGAAAAACTATCGGGGCCCCGTGGCCCAGTGGAGATGCTCTTAAGTGCGCCAAATCCTCACCCCCTTATTCATCCTCTATTCTTGACTGATGAATTTCTAGGAATTTGTCCAAATTTGGAGCATAAAGAATATATGAAGAAGATGCTTTGCAGGAGACAAGAAATGGGACCTGAACATATCCACTCCCACCAAGTCTCCTAAAACTACAGAATACCAAGCTGTTGCACTTCAAAAGTTGCATTCAACAATCCGTCACACATAATTGACATGTTGGGTGGGGTACCATGAGAAACGTGTGTGTGTCTGCAAGAACTGGTCTTTTCCGCACAGTCAAGAATCACTATCATGGCCTTGTAATTTGTTGAGATTGGATGCGAACTAAGGCAATTATAAATTATTTCAATTATGAGGGGTGTTCATAGTTAATTTCTGGAGCTCCCCACCCATTGTAATGGCATCAAGCAACTCACTCACCAATCTAGATCCAAATTTTTGTCATCTAGCAACTTTAAAAGCACTCTCCACAGCAATTCCAATACCTCTGCTGAGTCACTTCTGAACTTACATATGCCCTTCTACTCTGGTCCACCAGACATGAAAGCAGTGAATAACAGCCTTACCATGAAAAATTGTTCACTGATAAACAACTGTACGTCACTCAGACACTGACATCGTGCCTCGTCAAAGTTGGTGAGAAGTGGCACTTCTGTGACAGGACTTGCCTGAGAAACTGTCTAGAGTTCATGTTGAACATCATGGTTCAATCAGTGTGCAACAGCACACACAAGAGTCACTTGTTCTCTTGCTGTAGGCAGCCACGGCTAGTCAAACACATGAACCAGGTAAGGTGGCATGTAAGGTAACCAGGTAAGATGGTAGGCGTCAAGTTAACCCTTAATCGTCAGTTGGTTCCAGGAACTCACCCCGCCTGCCCGAGATCCAGGCACGGCATTATTGAGAAAACAAGCGCTTTGACGTGGGAAATGAGGCCCACTTCGGACCGGCGAAATGTACCGATGACCTTGATGATGCTCTGCTTCATCTAGTATTCTTGCAGATTTCTCCATCGTTCAGTCGCTGGTCCGACAGCGGTGCGTGTTTGAAGTGGGTTGAAGAGCATGCATCGGGATCCTACGCTTGGCCTTAGGAGCAGCATTCGGAACGAAATCACCTAAGAAATGGTAGAGATGCTGCATCGAAGCTGACTGCTTTACCGACAGTTGAGGAATAATGGTATTCTGTGATGAATAATGGTACGTTACAAAGGTAAACTCCCCTGTGATCGACAAGTTATGCATAGTGCATACATCGAGAGAGCCAAAAAAACAAAAACAAAAAACTATTTTTGAATGATGGCCAATAGATTTACAATTTCAATTCAAGTGATTTCATATTTTTCCAATGAAAATTGGATTAGTTATGAATTTCAAAGTGTGTTGCAATGTTTAGTGGGGGGCTACCGATAGGCACCCCTTGTAAGCGACAACCAAAAGCGAGGGGTCTTGACTAATAGCAAATCTCCATTTGGAGCTGAATGGGTGGTAATGGGATGGAAGTGGGTTGGTTGTATCTCAATTTTATAGGCATTGGTTATGGGATTTGGTTGGTTATCGGGTAGCTTGCCTTACATGCTTGCTAGCGATGAGTAAGAGCATCTGCACCGCATACTCCAAGCACCACGCTGACGGCCAAAGCAGAGGAAAAGTGGTGTGAGTGTTCCCACCTCACTAGTCTTCTTCACTTCAAAAAATGTCGTGATGCCAAAAATTGGCGTTTTCACTCTAGTATGGCGTGAGGGAGCAAGCACGCCAAGCACGTTGACCAATTCTTGTAGGTGGTCGGAGAAGGTGAGGAGGCCAACGGGTTGTGTGTAAGCCACATATTAGGTCCCATGGTGATTTTGCAGGGAAGTTTGGTGGCTCTGCGCTGTGGACACGAGCTTCATTTTGTTGGTTGTCCCCGCATGTCATCTTGCACCACTTCACTCGGTGGGTTCCGTATTGGGAGGAGTAGAGCGGATGCTTTAATCATGTACAGTACCTTGCAAATGAGTTACATTTATTTCTTGAACTGTCAGAACACGTCTTCTATAGTGGTGTCACTTCCGAATTAGATCTTGGCAAGAATTTCAAACACCTGGCTACGTAACTTAGTGGATACATGAAAATCATAGTTGTGACTCACCAGCTGCTAAATTTAGGACGTACTAAAATGTCAACAGCTACAAATTTTGGGATTTTTAAGAGACAGCTTGAACTTGCTGTCACTACAGCTGGAATGCTTGCAACAATATTAACTGCGAACACGCCATCACAACAAAGATTTTTTCTGACTTGCAGCTACACAATGGATCCTTGGGTTCTAAGAATCGTAGTGGATTTGAGTGCTAGAGTGTTTGTAGCAAAACTCAGTGTTGGTGGAGGTCGAAATTGTTGGGTATATGGTCTGTGCAAAGTTGTGCATGTTGTTGTCTTTGCATGCTTGTTATGTATTGGTTCCATTTGAGAGAGATGAAGACAAGGACTTTGAGTGAGGAAGAAAGAAGGGTCATCGTGGGAATGCGGAGTGCTGGAATGTCAACTTATAATATTGCGAAGGAACTGGAAATGAGTCAATATTCTGTCTTCACTATCTGGAAGAACTACTGTGAGCATGGTAGAGTGGTAGCGCATAAGCCCTGTGGAAGGGCTCAAAAGCTTTCAATTCGTGATAAGAGGGACCTTGCGCGCATTCTCACCCAAAATCGTCACCTATCTCGTAGAGATATCATTGAGCAGATGAGGGTCAAGGTCTGCTAGCGCACATTGTCAACGTATATCAACAAATTGGGTTTTGGCAATCGAATTGCAGTGAGGAAGCCATATTTGAGTGAGAAACACAAAGCAAATAGGCTAGCATTTGCAAAGACACACAAGAGATGGACTCTATCAGATTGGCGCAACATTATGTGGACAGACGAGTCTTCTTTTGAAATTGGAAAGAGGTCCCGACAAGTCAAGGTTTGGCGTCCAGCGTATGAACGCTACTCAATGGATTGCATAGCCCCCACATTCAAGTCGGGCCGCACTTTCGTCATGATTTGGGGTGCCTTTAGTGGCTTTGATAAGTGCCCTATTATCGTTATGCCACTTCACAAACGCACAAGTGAAGATTTTGTGAATATTGTATATGAAGGTCGCTTAAGTGGCTTTTATTTCATGCATGATGAGCGTGAGAATCTTATCCTCATGGAAGATGGCGCCCCAGTGCATCGTAGTAAATACGCTGAAAGTTGGAGAGTGGGGCATCACATTAAGAAGCTGAAGTGGCCGGCAAACTCGCCGGACTTGAACCCTACAGAAAACCTATGGATGATTGTAAAGGACTGCGTACAAAATGGGCCGATACCAAAAAACCAAGAAGAAATGATTGAATCCATTGAACGGGCTTGGGAAGGCATCTCTCAGGAAATAATTGAGATCCTCATTGCTAGCATGCCTAAACGTATGAAGGTTGTAATTGATGCTGAAGGTAGTAGCATAAGATGGTAGGTAGTATATTCTAAGATACTTTATTGTTGTATGATTTTGAAAGTTTGTTGTAAAATTTTCTTCTTGCAGCAAAGTCCACTTCATTACCTTTCCAATGCAATTTTCCATACATGATTTGGCCTAAAATTGAATCTGTAATGCCAATTTGAAATTACAACTCCATGTCTGTTTACTGCCCTGTGGATACAATAAACGTAACTCATTTGCAAGGTACTGTACAGGCATGTTTTTTATGTACAGAGTACTTAAAATGTATCAAAGTTTAGCAAGACTTACATCTTTGGATTGAAGAATCTTCAACTAACATTTTTTATGTGGAGGTTGTTTCAATATCTTAACCTTATCATGTTCAAATACAACACCATACATGGCACCTTTTGACGTTTAAGGGTTAAGCAATGTGGATGTATGGAGAGAACAAATAATAACACATTCATTTTTTTTTACTGATGGGTAGATAGATTTACTATTCAACCCAAGTGATGTCCGTTAAAATATGATTTAGTTACAGATTTTCCAAGTGTATTTTCATGTTTAGTCGGTGGCCACCAATAGGTACCCCCCTTTAGAGCCAACCAAAAGTATCGGTCTTGACTAATAACAAACCTCCATTTGGAGCTAAATGGGTGATAATGGGATGAAAGTTGGCTGGATATAACCCAATTCTATCAGTGTAGATTATGGATTTGATTATCCTACTTGTTGAGTGGAATATAGGCGGTTATAATTGGCAATTTAATAGTATTCCGATCAAAGCTAAGCGAATGTGGACTGGCTTGTGAGCCAAACCAGTCTTTGTAAAGAAAATGTGTATGGAATGTTATTTTAATGGCAATGGCGATGTACTTGGCGGAAATAGGCTACTAGGGAATACGGACATAGGTCCTTAGTACAAGTAGGCAAATGGCCAGGTGGATGCGGACACGGGCAAACAATCAGGCGGACATGGACAAGAGAAAACAACTTGGTGGACAAAGATATGGACAATTGTCTAAATTGCAAGCATCAAAAAAGAAATGCGCTATGGTATGTGGCTTGAACATTGTGCTCTATGCCTTGACTTTATCTGCCATTGGATAAATCCCATCCGCTCGAAATAGAATACTATTTTGGGCAAATCTAATTACCAACCTACAATAAAATCCTTATCTCAAGTAGGCCCAATTTCCAAACCTATTGTTCATCCTTAGGCATGAAAACAATAACTTGCAGCACTACTTATAAGTTACTGGCTCTCTTAAGGTTTTTATACTATGGCCTCCACATGTAGTTGTGTATAAGGACTAAGATAATCTTGTCATAGATTTTTATATCATTCAGTAATTGGTCTGTCGAGTGAGAGGAAAGGTGCATGCATGCGGGCCACTGAGGGGAATTTGAAAATGCCGGTGGCGCAAGGCATTAGTTTGGACAAACACCAAGGCACTATTATGGACAACCACCAAGACAATAGTCTGGACAACCACCAAGGTAATGAACTTATGCACTCCTGCTATATTGAAGCTTCCTTCGCTCTTGAACAACCATAGTTTTAAACATTCCAGCAGAACCAAATACATCCTAGCCAACAATCAACTCCAATCACAAACAACAGTCGAGGAAGCAAACCAAAAAATACTACTAGTTAGCTATGTTTTTGCTTTCCAATATGTTATGTCTTTTGAATTGGCCACTAATACTTCTATAGGTTTTGGTTTATGGGACAATATGAAGGTTATCCTTGTATGTTGTGATAACTCTATGCAAATATTGATTCATAGCATGTATCTCTTGTCCATCATATATCAAAGAGTGCTTTACTATACCAATTCACAAATTGAGGTGTAAGTATTGTGTGCTTGCAGTGGAATTCAATTATAGTGGTAAGAGTCTAGACTCCTAGGCGTGTCCGTGTCTATGTACACCTTCTTATTGGCCCTTTGGATTATCATTCTAAAAATATATTATGTACATAGATAAATAAATGTGAATTGGAAAATTTGGAACCTCTCCTCCTTGCACAAATGTTTCAAATATGTTGAAAAGACCTAATCCGGGATAAATTGAAAAGTAATTGGAAACACAACAAAGCCTACAGGCAACAAGCAGAAACCAACATTGAGCCCAACACACAATATTATTTCAAATATGCTGAATCCCATATCTTCCTCTAAAAATAGGTGTAAAAATAACTAATTTTATGCTATACAAGATGTGTTTTGAATTTAGACCTTGTATAGTGCAAATATTTGACACCAAGTGAAGTCAACGTCTACTTATTCACTTAACGTAGGGAAGAAAATGAACCTTTTTTTTTACTTCAGATACTACAATCTTTCAATCCATGTGGTCAAAATTTATAAAATTTTATGAGTATGTTATTTAATAAGTCTTAGTTAAGACCCTATGGTCAAAACTATAACCGTGACGGGTATTGCGTTTGTCAAGTAGAACACTCTAGGGACATTTTTATTGTGTTTTTCTCTTGGTGATGGATATTGCATATGTACAACAACCTTCAGCCAAGGAAGTTTTTCAAAATTCTTTTCGCTCGACAAATATTAAGCTTGGAATGTAAAGGGTTCCTAGGACATTATTTGCACCTCTTTCTCCCAGTACATGTATTTTTCTCCATATATCTCCTACCTCACTCCCACAATTGCTTATTCTTATATTGAGTTCAACTATAATTTGAATTCATTTCCATTGCATTTAAACTAAACAATATTTGTATTGACCTTTTTGAGTTCATTTCCTTACTACAATTTTGAATATTACATTTAATTGAGATTCTTCCATTTTATTTTTTTTGTATATAATGCAACATATTAAAGTCACGGGATAGTCTCAATTTTCAAAATCGTTCTTCGGGACCTTTTTTATTCCTTGATATCACATGGAACCATGGAAGTAGGAGAGGATGGAATAATGCAAGTGTTATTGTGCATGCATACATTCCTTATAACAGGGTTCAAGATTTCATTCAAGGTCAGACTTGTGAGGATGGTTCATCAGTTGGTTGGAATGTGAAAGAGCAAAAGAAAGGAGAACAAAAAAGAGACTCTATATTTTGTCATTTATTGAGCATGTGTGGTATGAATGTGCATATGGCTCAAAAGATTATAAAGATGATCCACGTTTTTCTAAGTCCCATAAAGGAGGATGCAATTGCAATTATATCCAGATGTTGTTGAAGTTGAATATTATCACGTGGATCACATACAAGAGGATGGAATTCCAGCTCATGGTCCTATTGATCTAGAGTCTATTGGTAGATAAATTGTTTGTCAACCTAGGATGAGTGCCGAAATGAAGGTGTGGATAAAACGGAAATTAAGCGCACGATTCACATCTCTTCAAATATTTGAAAAAATTAGTAAAATTGAAATGACTAAAAGGAATCAAGTCTATCTTATAGCCGAGATGATTTCATCAAGCTCAAAGACATTGCCTACTTGGACGGACAGCAGAAAATGAGAATATGACATAGAGATCCGTCGGACTTTGCTAGTGTAAAGATATGGACTCAGGCATGTCCCGAGAACGTGTTTATGTGGCACGAACAAGACGTTGTAACGAGTTTACCTTTCATCTTGGGTATCCAAACGGATTGGCAGAGGAAAATGATGATGAATTTTGGGCATGGGAGAGCAATCTCTATGGACACAACTCACGATACAAACTTCTCTAACTATCTTCCTTGGTCTCTACTTGTGTTTGATGACTGAAATAACGGAATTTTTGTTGCTTGAGTGTTTTCAAGTTGATCCTCGGGAGAGGATTTTATGATGTGGTTAGAATCTTTACGGCACCATATCAAAAAAGATATGTCACAATTCTTACCTTCATGTTTCATAATTAACAATGTTGCGGAGATCCGAAAAGCTGTTAAGCGTGCTTGGCCGGAGGACAATGTTTCCGTCTACTTGTGTACGTTCCACATTATCAAGAACTAAAAGAACCATATTCTCCTCAAGGTTCCAAATGTAGGAAACTTACGAAATCTTGTGTACAAAGTTTTCCACCATTTTTTATACTTAATGATTGAGTACAAAGAAGATAAATTGGATTTCTCGGAACGTGCAAAGAAGATTGGTGAAACTCTTTTCCAATACCTCTATATGGATAAATTTCAAAACTACTTCGGCACACACTACAAGCATCAAGGTATATGTATTCTCCTTGATCCTTTCTAGTTTTGCATTTTTTGTAATCCAATGCTTCACTTAGATTTCAAAAGCCAACAATGACTATGATGTGAATATATTTGGTCAATGTGTTGTATTTATATTGTTCCAGGATTATACGTTATTGGCCATCGTCGCCATCATCATTCCAATCAAGATACTCAATCAAGTATTGAAGGTTACTATGGAACTCTTAAACAGTGGTTGTTGGACAATAATTGACATAGGTGGGGGAAAAGATTGGATTTCCTAGTAGGCGGTTGACAAACCCCGTTGTTAATCACTACATGTGTATGTAAAGGCAAAAGATAAACGATTATATTCTAAACAAATCTTTTAAAGGGATTGTGCAGAGAGGAATTGCATGAATAAAGATAATTCCTCTTGAAGATATTTTACCGTTGAAGGAAGGGGATTTACTATGAAAAGTAAAATTGCAGTCGATCGAACACCGTTGGTATGACATTTGCAAACCATTCACTTTGTATGCTTGTTGTTCATGTAAATGGAATATACGGGGGAATATATGTAAGCATCAACTCGCCGTTCTCAAAGTCACTAGTGATTTGTAATGGAAAGCTATGTTTGAATTTCTAAGAACTTATTATTATGGTTTGATTTGAGGGGTACTCAAAGTTATATTCAGTCACAACGTTCCGAGTGATCCTTTTAAATTATGATAGTGAATACAACGATGACGAAGACGTAGTGGACGACAATGATGTACCGGGAGACTATAATATATCAAGGGATGACATTGTACCGGGATTTGACATTCCTGATGTGTTGGAAGATGTTATACCAAATAAGAACATTGGTGGTATCAAAGCGAAGACTATTCCAATGTCATTCGAGGATGATATTGTGCCGGAATTCCGAAGGTACTCTACGTATGATTAGAAGTTTGGTAGAGGAGGCAATATTTGAAGCTTCCAGTGGTGGTGATGCCCTTCTTTACCACTTGCAATTGATGATGTCTATCGTAGTAGGTGACATTCGTCGAATCCGTACTTTGCAAGAGGAGGACATTACTCATCCTTAAGCATCCTTCAAAATTGTTTACACTAATTATGAAAATTTGGTTGCAAGAAAGAAAAACCGGAGAGGAAAAATAGTGCAATCTTGGAAGAGGAGAAAGAACAATATCCCAACAAAATATAAAATCTATCATTTATACCTTGTTTTGGTAGTGAGTATTTTTAAGCAATTACTTTTGAATCCAATGCTTTTTCTTTACAAGTGCATAAAAGTAGTATGCATTGATAGTTTTTTAAATAATTTGAGGGAATATTTTTCATGAGCACCACCTGATTTGCACTATGTATTTGTAATTGTATGTGAAGCACTAACATACACATTTTGTGTAGACTTTGAAGAGTGTTTTTTTTTACTATGCGTGTGATAATTCTTCTTCAGAATGATATCTCATCCATTCGATATCAAATACTCAAACACTCAATTAAAAGATACAACAATCTATTAAACTCACTCACACTATTATACTATATCACAAAATATGCAAATGTGTATTGAATAAAGAATAAAAAACCATAGAGTTCGAAATAGAACCAAAGACTTCATAAAAATACACTAATCTTCTTCTTCTTCTTCTTTATCCTTGTCGTTGTCGAGATCTTTAGCATGTCTGTCCGCGTAGACAAAACACAATGTCTCAACAAGCTCCTTGGAAAGAATGTTCTTTAAGTCGAAGACATTCTATTCCCCATCCATATAGCGTTCAATAAACTTCTTCTTTCCCTCTTTGTAACTATAACTGAAAAAATACTATGTTAGAAAAATATATCAATGTATATAAAATTTCAAATATGTACAGTTGAACATTTATAAGAGTACAACGCACATGATAGAGAGAAAAAATTAAACTTAGATGGCTTCAATGAAATATTGGCGGTGCCATTCTACCAACTCCTTCACTGTTGAAGCTCTCTTCCGCAAATTCTTTCTCCAATGTATGCGCTTATTAAATGCAACCTTCATGTCCTTCAATGAAACAATATCCACCGGATCTGCATCACAACCACACTTCAATTTCATAACAACCGCGGCAAAATCGGGATTGCGTAGAAGCGCATCAACCTTCACCGCATCCAACTTTCTAAGTCCCTCTTTCTTTGCCCAAAGGCACGTGTCGTACTTCTTCCTTATCAACGTGACAAGGAATGATTTGGACATTTTATTGCTGGTGGCCTTGGTCTCCACGTTCATCCACAAAACCTCCGTTGTCTTTGTACACACTTTGATCGCATTTTGTACCCAAATTTATGTGATTCGTAGTTGGGAATATTGATTTGTACTCATGAAAGTATGTTGTAAATTGTAAGAGGGTTGCAAATGCCAACTACTCTTTGTGTACATTTTGTACTATGTTAAATGACTTGTTAGTCTTTATTGGTGTTTGCTCAATATTAGAGTTATTTGTAAAGTGAAGCAAAGGTCCCATGAGTTTTCCAAAACTCCTTCCTCTGTCTTTTAAAAGTATTGGTTAAAGTCTTTGTGTTCATCCGTCGGGAGTTAATATTGCGGAGTTCAGGTTCTGCCTTGGGCAGACGCCCAAGAGACAAAGCTGTCAATACCATTCCATGGTAATCACCTTGGTGTTTATCTATGTGTCTCTAATGCTTCCAAGGTCCTAATGCACGATTGTCTACCAAACAATGCCATGGCTTGGCCGTAATACGAACTTCCTTGAAGTTGCGATTAAGAACAGCTAATGGTAAGTCCGAGAGCACTATTGCTAGAGAAAACATCAACAAATAAGTAAGAATACAATAAGAATCCATAAACCTTAAACCTCATCAAAACACAAAGTTCTAATCACACTATAGAGAAGAATAAAAAAAGCATTTTAAACTATCAATACCGGTCACAAAACACAAAAACCTCGAATTTGTCACTATGTCATACAAAACATTGACAGAATACACCTCACGGCCTATAAAGAATAAAAGTAGTCACTACCATTCAATCATGAATATGCAATACTCATCATGACTATGGAAAGGATGGAAAAAACATTCACGGTTGACTTTAAAATACCCGTCACGACCTATTATGATAAAAGTAGTCACTTCCAAACACCCAAAAATGTGCAATACTCGTGACTACCATGCAAAGAATGGAAATACGTCCCTGATCCACTCTAAAATACCCGTCACGACACAATAAAAAACAAAGTAGTCACCAATTTACTCACCAAACTATACAATACCCGTCACGGCGTGGAAAACATGGAGAAAAAGTCACTGGGCTAAAATGGAATACCGGTCACCGTGATAGTTACCCAAAATATATCACGCACTACTTCTACATCAACAAAGCATACATAAACCACCTCACCCTCTCTCATTGAAATACCCATAACCATGATAATTACCCAAAAAATGTCACACCGCCTCCTATTGCAATACACAAAAGGATCTCTAAACTCTAAAATCGTCTCTCAAAATTCTTGTTGCACCAAAATCATGCAATTGTGAGTCAAAATCATGCAAACAATCATAATTTCAAATTAAAAAACGTGTGAAGATGCATAATATTGGTGGAAAAATAGAAAGAGAAGGTTAAGTATTACCTGATAAACGATGATGGATGTTGTACGCTTGCAAATGATTCACCTCCTCGTATCTCTAGCAGTTGCAGCTATCAATGCTATTTGCGCACATTTCAGTGTCTGTCTGTGTACATCCCACGGTCATAGGGGCCGAGAGGAATCCTACAAGGATAGGGGCCATTGGGGAGTTTGTTGGAGCTGCGATGTTGAGAGGGGGAGCTGCAATTCTTCGTCCGGGTATGGTCGGGTACCGGGTGAGTGGGGTACTAGGGGGGGGGTACGAGGTCCGTGGGGGCGAGTATGGGGTACATGGAGGGTCGCCGCCGGGATGTGAGCTGGGCCTTTGCTGACGCCAGGGTTTCCTCCGTGCCACCGGGATGAGGGAGGATGGGGTGGCTGCCTTCTTTCGTTGGGGCCCTTCCAACGACGGGGCCAGCTCGCCTTGGGCGAATACCATACGGGTGCACCAAGCTTGCTTTACATTTCTATCTTAGTCATGGTTAAATTGAATTGTCTGTAATCTATTCCAACCGCCCCATTTTCTACCTTTGCACAAACAACATCACTGTGCAACATGGGATATTCTACAATTATATTGTTTAAGTTACCTCCAATCATGCCCTTTATTTATCCTAGATGACATAATGTTCCTGGGGACATTTGAGAGTTAGGACAGTTTTCTAAAAATTCAATCTTAAGATATATTTTTTTTAAATTGAGGATAGGCATTTTGAGAAGCTTTGTGGAAGTAGAATTTTGTTTTTTTTTAAAAAAGAACTAAAATTTTAAGATTTGGATTTAATAGGAAAATTTGACGATGCTTCAAACATCAAATTTTAGACTTTGGGGTGTGTAGGGTTGGCTTCTGTAGAGGTGTGTAGTAAAATTACTGATGCGAGCAGTATTGAAGGTAAATTTAGAAAAAAAAAGGTCGGACACTTAATTGGGTTGCAATGAATAACCCTTGCAAAGACTCCCCCTACAAAGAACCCCCTTGAAGACTCCCTTCTTACTATTGAAGACCCTTCAATCTTAGATAGCCCCTAGGCGGTTACTGATGGCTGGGGGCTATGATCCCAAGGAAGTAGTAGTTGTAAATTGGTCGGCAGTCCTTCATTTTGTTAATTAAAATTCATAGAAGTAAGATAAAAATTAGAGATTTTATTTTTTCCCTTAGATAGAATAACTCTTTATCTATTTACCTATCATTTGGATTTCACTTTCATCAATCAATCATTTAAATAAAAACAGAATTGACACGCTTATGAAATGACTCTATTTTATATTCATGTACTGTACATTGTTCAATTTCATTTTATATTCTAATCCTCCAATACTTGTAATTTTTAACGTATAGTGACTAATCATAAGGTAGAAAATAGGTAAATAAAATTTAGGCTATGCATAGTGGAAATTTTTGACATTATTTTGAGTCAAATATGTTGACCTCATTGTGGCAAGTAGAAGAAAACTACAATGCACTGTTCTAGTGCATATAGAGTACAATTCATTTGGTCAAAGTTTACGGAATTTTTTTAAGTATCTTCTTGTAGTACTAAAATTTATGATCTTTATTAAGAAGATTTATTATAATTTAGTTTTGATTTATGATATATCTCATCTTAACCCCTAAATGGAAAAAGTCCTGAGGTGGGCTTTTGCAAATCTTGGGCACGTTCCCATGGTTGCAATTTGTATTTGCAATTCTTGAAATTTTGTTCAAAGATGCAAAGAGACAAGAGGTACATGAAAGTATAATTTTTATTATCATCAGACTTTTAGATAAAGAGATATGCCATCTTAAAGAAAAATCTGTCTAGTGGGGGCATGTCGGGCAATTCCAAAAACTTTTGCTAGGACACTCTCGTAAATTTGAGATTTTCAATACTAGCAAGTGATGTTATTTCCTTCCATATTGTTAGAGGAAATTTCTTATCTTTAGTGAAAAAGTGCATTTTGTTCCAAGTCAAAGATTTTCACACATTGCCACACATTGTTGAGCAAGGTACTAAAACACATTTTCACTTTTGTTTTTCTATCACAAGATGTGGTGTAAATCGTTTTAATGACCATTTGGATTATCATTCTAAAACATATTTGATTCACAAAAAAACCAAAAGTGAATTTGTACTTTTAGAACCCCCACTCCTTGCACATTTAAAAAAAATACACTACACCCCTTCTCTACTACTAAAAAGTGGTGCTCAAAGAGTTGATATCATGATCAACATGATGATATAAAATTTAGACCTTGTGTAGTGCAAAAATTTGACATCAAGTGAAGTCAAAGTCTGTTTATCCAATAACGCAGGGATGAAAACGAACCATTTTCACTTTTTCAAACGCTATAATCTTTCAATCCGTGTGGTCATAATTGATAAAAATGTGTGAGTGTGTTACACATTTAGTTTTAATTTAGATCATACGGTTTAAATTAGAAATAGATGTTTTTATTTTATTCCTTACTCATTGCTATAGAACTAACAATTTTGAAGTGTTTTTGTGTGAAATTGTCAAGGAAATTTAGGGATTAAAGAAGCAATTTTGAAGTGGTTTTGGAGAAACATAGTCATGGTCTTTTATTGTTTAAAACCAAAAATCTTCTTTATCCTGCTAAAATACCAACAATTGATGCTTTGTGCAAAAGTGTCCCTTACTTGTGTTGTCTCACAATTTAGCTCAAACATGTTCAAGTGGAATAGGGATCCTTTTATACAAAAAAGTAAAATGTCGAAATTTTTACCACCAACCGGAGGAATAGCTCAAGATTTTTAGTGGACATTTTTAGAAAAGAACTTCCTTCTGGAGGAGAAATTTCAACAGATTGTGATTTTTTGAAAAATGATCTAGATAAATTATAATCATACTACTAAAATCATAATCTACGCAGTGAACCACGCAACGATCAACCACGCAGTAAACCGTGCAGTGAACTATAGAAACGCCGCGGTCAACCGTGCAGTGAATCCTGTTTTTTTTTTTTTGGTAAAATAAAAACTACATTGAAATGGTTGAACTATTGCCTTGCAAAGCAAACGCCAATTGCTATTTATTGTGTGGTTTATTGCGCGGTTTTGAAATTTAGGGTCGTTAGTTTCTTGGTGTGTCAAATTTGCATTTGTGTGTTGCAATTTGTGCTCTTGATTACAAATTTGACGTTCAAAATATTTTTTGATTTAAGCACTTAAAGATTGAATTGTAAAATGTGTGTTGTAAACTTGGAGTACAAAAGGTGTGAAGTTTGAGTCATGATCTTGGAGGTTGGCATACAAAGTTGGAGTTGTAAAATTGCATATTTGAGTTGTGGAGATTGAAATTACAAGTTTTGAGGTGAGATTGCAAGTTTTGAGATTGTAATTGCAAATTGAGTTTGTGGGTGTGTGAAATTGAGATTGTAATTGCAAGTTGAGTTTGTGGGTGTGTTAAATTTTCATTTGTGTGTTGCAATTTGTGCTTATCCAAAACAAATTTGAAACTCTTTATTACAAATTTGACATTCGAAACATTTTTGAAATCCCATGTTAAAATGCAAAAAATCTAAAACCTAATTTTTTTTTCTATTCTATTCTATTACATTATTAAAATCCATGCATAGGTCTCAATGACATATTTATATTTTATGTAGATTGTTGTTACCTTTTTTTAAAGTATTTTGTAATACAAAAACTACGTTAAAATGGTTGAACTAATGCGTTGCAAAGCAAGCGCCAACTGCTAGTAGAAATTTAAAAAACCTCTACTGCAACCTAAACTCAAAAGTAATCAATAGACTCTTCTAAGATAACCAAATGCAGTGCTCATATAGCAAATTATATTCGCTCAAATTTTTTTGGAAGTCTTTTAAAAATCCAATCAATACAAAGGTTCAATGAAATGAATAAATTATTCTAAAACATAATCTTCTCTTTGAATAATATAAAATCAAATGTGAAAAAAATCAAGATTTTTTTTTAAAGAGGAAATAAGTTTTTTAGTGCTTTTCTAAGAAATGTGTGAAAAATTTGACTTGTCATAGAGTGAAAGTTTTACACTATGGAATGTTTCATTTATTTATTCATAAATCTCAAGCAAAACAATGCTACCTCCTTGTATTGAAATCTCACATGTGGTAAGCAAAAGCAATATTTTTGGAGTTGCTCAACGTGCCTACCTTCAACAAAAATCACTCAACATGGCATAGCTTTTTTTCTATAGGTCCAATAGGATTCAAATTAAATTTTTAAATAATTCTCATGTTCTTGCATCTTCATCAAAATTTCAACAATGTTGAGGATGTGCCCAAGATTTTTATAAGCTAGCCTCGGGACTCTTGGTCTTTTGGAGATTGTAGTAAATATACATGAGAACATAAAGAAAATTATGTAGTCATATCAAGACGCTAGTGGACCCCATTATCCCCAATGGGGTATGAGCAGTCCTAGTTAACCCTTATAGATCGGAGAAGCCGCATTTGGGTTGCAACATGATGTTTTTTTTGTGTATTTGACATACAAGGTGTAAGAAATTATTATATACGATAGTTACAAAAGTTCTTACATGTTTTAAGCCCGATCCAACGACACGTGACAATTTTAATTTAGATCATTATTGCACCTCCTACATGCTTGAGAAGATGCAAAATGGTCATGTATTCTACATGTATGGTGTCGTATTTGAGCATGATAAGGTTCAAATATTGAAATGACCTCCAAATGAAAGATGTTGGGTGAAGAATCTTCAATTGAAAGGTGTATCTCTTGCTAGACTTTAGTACATTTTTTTGTATGTTAAGAGGAAAATACATGATCGTATATATGGTCCTCCAATTGACCTTTAAGAGTTAAGTCCCTAGTTAAGTCCATGTCTCCAGCTAAATCCTTGTCCTCCTAATCATCAAATTTTTTTGCCTGGTATTTCCTAGTTTAGTCCCCATCTTAGTTCATGTGGTCCCTCTACGTGGCTTCACAAGGGTTCTTGAAGTTGTCCACGTGGCTTCAACGAGTTGGGACCTAATCTTTTATTCTGTGGAGAGAAGAGAGAAGAGAAGAGATATCACATGATTTCAATATATATTGCTTATATCTTTTTATCTTCAAAGGATTGTTTTAATACAAAAACCATGAGGGTTCATATTTAATGTGCACACAATGACCAATTCTTTTTAAAAGATGAAGAGGAGCAAATTTTTCAATGCATATCACACATGCCTCTTAGCGGTGTAGATTGAACCTAGGCTTTTTTTAAAGCTATCAAGGCGTTGTATAAGAGAGAGCAATATCATATTTCATTAATGCACGTCAATGTCAAGTAGGGTACAAGAAAATCTTCATTTTTACAAGAAAACTAGAGACTTTGGTATTTTTCTTTTTCATTTTTACTGCTTTGAAAATTAGCACAAATTTATGTTATGAACATTTACAGTTGCTCTTCATGAAGATTTGAACTCACAAGAATTTATATTGTAGTTGCCAAATTCTAAATCCATGCTTATTGCACAATCGTTTTAAAATATGCTAGACACTTTGGCATGATTGGAGTTGTGTCATTATACCCCCTTCCTAACAGTGAAAGGAGGTTACCCCTACATGTCAGCCCCTACTTTGTTAGTAACTGGGACTACATAGACAAAGTGGCTTGGCTTGGCTTGGAAAAAATGTGGGGGAAGTATTGGCCAACTTTTTGAGAACTCAATGTACTATGGAAGAACTTTAGCTTGCATTGGATAGGGCCAAAGAGCATTGAGTGTCATGCAATTCATTGGTGTAGAAAAAGTGAGCATGAAATTTTGCATGCTCCCTTCTTTCCATATTTAACCCTTAAAGGACCAATTGTCTATATGGAAAAAAATTATCCACTTTAAGTGCAATTATCCACTTTAAGTGCAATTATCCACTTTAAGTGCAATTATCCACTTTAAGTGCAATTATCCACTTTAAGTGCAATTATCCGTTTGGTCAAAACTTACAAATTTTTTACCACGCCATCCCATATAAGTTTTAGAAGAAGATCCTAGGGTTACATTCTCAAAAAGTTCATCTTGGCAGTTTTTAATCAATGGATGGGTATAAACTCCTCAAAAATGCCTTGGTCCGTTAGTGCTAAACCCTTAAAGGTCAATTGGAGGACCATATATACAGTCACGTAATCTACTTCTAACATACAAAAAATGTATTAAAAATTAGCAAGACATACACCTTTGGATTGAAGATTCTTCACCCAACATCTTTCATTTGGAATTCATTTCAATATTTGAACCTTATCATGCTCAAATACAACACCATACATGTAGAATACATGACCATTTTGCAACTTCTCAAGCATGTAGTAGGTGCAGTAATGATCTAAAATAAAACTGTCATCTGTCATTGGATCGGGCTCAACATAGGCACAAACTTTTGTAACTATCGTATACATCAATTCTAACACCTTGCATGTCAAATACACAGAAAACACCACGTTGCAACCCAAATGTGGCTTCTCAGACCATCAACCCTAAAGGCCCAAGGCATTTTCACACCAAAAACACTTCAAAACTGCTCGTTCTAGTGCAATGAATTATGAGGTAATCAAAACCTTTTATTTATACATCTAACCATAGGATCTATATGAAACTTATTCATTAACGTCCTCACAAAATTTCATAAACTTTGATCGCACGGATTGAAAGATAATAGCATTTGAAGTAGAGAAAACCGTTCTTTTTCCTCCCTGTTGTAAGTGTATCAATAGACTTAGACTACACTTGGTGTCAAATTTTTGCACTACACAAGGTCTGAAAAATTACCATCATGTTACTCATGATGTCATTACCTTGCACACGAATTTTTAGGGATAGAGAAGGGGTGTAGCATATTCAAAACAAATGTGCAGGAATGGAGGTTCAAAGATTGCCAATTCACGTTTTATTATTTTGTGAACTAAATTGTTTTAGAATGATGATCCGATTGGTCAATAAGAAGGTTTACACCACATCTTAGAGTAGAAAAAATAAAATGTAAGAAATATGAAGATCTCTAAGCTTTATGTGGGAAAGAAGAAGTTTTTTTGGTACCTTGCACGACAAAGTGTGACAATGTGTGAAAATGTTTGACTTAGATTATTATGCTATTTTCCACTTAAGACAAGAGTTTTTTTTTTGAAAATATGAAAGGAAATAATATTATTTTCTATCAATGAAAATCTCACATTCAATAGATTGTCCTAGCAAAAGTTTTTTAAGTTGCCCAACGTGCCCGATCTCCCCATTTAAAATTCAAAACCCTATAACTTTTTCATAAAATGTTGGATTTAGGAAAAAACTCGACTCACACGAAGCTTTTAGCAATGTCCGTCTACAATAGAAATTTCAGAAAGGAATGTTACAAATCAACATCATAGGAACCTGCCCAAACCTTCAAGAGTCCCCCGAGGGGACTCGTGGGCCATTAGGGGTTAAGGGTTAAATCTTGCCGTGCCTTTTTCATTTGATTCTTCTTCGGGAATGACTTTCAGGAATACTCTATTGTTTGGAGAAATGCTAGGCCCTGCCTGCCCAAGCAGGTGGAGAACGGTTTTGGGCAGTAAGCAAACGCACATGAGTGCCGTAAGGGTGGCTTTCGACCCCCATATGGTCCCTGGAATCCCGAATTGGGACCCGGGTGACTAAAGGGGTCCAAGTCCAGGCCCAGATGGCGTCCGAAGCCACCCCACTCAGGTGCGTTTGCCTAGTGTCTTGCACTGATTCTACAGCACCCAACTAGCGATACTCTTTGAGCTGAAGCGCCTGCCGAAGCTCTGACTGTGTCTGCTACTGGACTGCGAGATTTTTGCTTTTTTGCTTCTGTTTTATCGTGAGCGCACCAGATCGTTTATGTTCTTGAAGCCGGTGCAAGGCGCTCAGGAGGAGAAAATGTGTGACTGACCGAGGCATCGAAGTATCGGAGGAAGAAACAAGGTCTCTGTTGATTTGCTTTTTAAGGTATGGACTACCCATTTTGCATCTGGATTTATTGATTTCTGAACAAGGCATGTCACTGTGAAAGAGAGACCTATACTATCATCAAAGTTGCGGAGGGGAGGTCAGTTATGCACTTCTGAATGCTGCTGCAGTAACATTCAGGAGCACCTTGGAAGGAGTGCATAACGCTACTCTGGATTAGAGGGTTCGAAGTATGGTAGCCTTGGGATTTTAGAATCGTGCAATAGAGGTCTCCGAAGTAGCTGGGAGTTTGGGTGTGAGTTTAATTAGGTTTTATTGGTAAGATTACACAACACTCCAGACACTATCATCATCTACAATTGCTTTTGATGGTCCTTGAATAGCAACATCACCTTGTATTTGCAGCTCACTGCGATTTCCATCACCTAGGTGCTTCTAATTCTCACAAAAGGTGGAGGGGGTAATAGAGCCGGGGAGACGCTGCTCTACGTCGTTGAAAGGGCACTATGTGGCGCTGGGCAACATGCTGGCTCATTGCTGTGGACGCGGGGTGAATTGGCACGATGTGCTGGTTTTATTGCAACAGATGGAGAGCTCCGCTGACGGCTGCGGCGGCCGCCGATCACAGTTACGAAAAGCGACGTTTTCGAGAAGGAATTTCTCTGGAATCAGAATGGCTTCAAATTCTTATCAACCCTTCAATTTTGTCAAGAATTTCTTAGGTTCATAGGGAGGAGACATGCAGCTGGACATGGGTCGATTAAGCATGCCCATGTCTTCTGCATGAATCGCGCCCAGTGACGAAAGCCCAACCTCGGAAGGTGGTCTTTTGAAGAGAGTTTGCAGAGGAGAACATCAGAGGCATGGCATGGGCAGCCACATCCAAAGTGGTGTGGGGCAGCCTCTGCTTCGTGGTATGGTGGATGTTGTCCGTCTTCCCGGCGCTTCCTCTTCTTCCGATCGGCAGGACTGCAGGTTCACTGTTGGGTGGGACGCTCATGGTGGTTACCCGCGTGCTTTCTCCGGACGAGGCGTTCGCCGCAGTGGACCTCCCCATCCTCGGTCTCCTGTTCGGAACCATGGTGGTCAGCGTCATGCTTCAGAAGGCTGGTCTCTTCACGTACTTGGGAATTCTCCTTTCGTGGAAAACTCGCGGCGGAATGGACCTCCTGTGCAGGCTGAGCTTCATGGCGGCTCTGTCGAGTGCTCTGTTCACGAACGACACCACGTGCGTGTTCTTGACAGGGTTCGTGCTCAAGCTCTGCAAGGACAAGAAGCTCCACCCGAAGCCGTTCCTGCTCGCCCTCGCTTGCAGCGCCAACATTGGCTCCGCGGCCACGCCCATCGGCAACCCGCAGAACCTCGTCATTGCCGTCGGAAGCGGGATCAGTTTCGGCCGCTTCTTGACGGGCATGCTCCCTGCGATGGCGATAGGGTTGGCGGTGAACACGCTGCTGTTGGTGGTGGTTTATGGGCGTCATCTCTCTTTACCCTCCACCATTGCTGAAGAGCTAATGATAATTGAGACTGGCCGTGGTGAAGGTGTTCATGGGATCGCATCCGATCATTGCCAAACGTCACTGTCGCACCAAATTTCAATAACTGGCCACAGCAGCCCACGCGAATCAGTCGATGATTCTAGGCGAATGGTGCAGATAAGCGAGGGCAATGGTGAAATTGTGGATGAGAGGTTGGAGCTAGAGGTTCAAGGAAGTCCTGAGCATGGCGCTCAGCTTGGCAATCGCCATGAAACCGTGAAGCCGGCCTTTGGGGTAGCACTTCGGAACCGATTGAAGAAAAGCTTCGCATGTATATGTGGTCGAGTATTGAGAGTGAAGCCCAGATTCAGGGCGTTTTGGAGGAGACACACGGATAGGCTTTGGAAAGCCAGTGTTTATGCGGTCACGCTCGGAATGCTCGCAGCTCTCTTGGCGGGATTGAGTCTTCCATGGACCGCAATTACAGCGGCCGTGGCAATGTTGGTGATCAACTTTTCAGATGCGGGGCCAAGTCTTGACAAGGTTTTTGCCGCTCCACTTGAAACGAACCTGAACCGACTCTCCTTCCGTGAAGCTTGTTTCGTTTTGGAACGTGAATAGTCAGTTCAAGAATTTCGAGGACGTTTTAGGTTTAGGTTGTAGGGTGCAATTGAGCGCACATTGTTGATGGGGAATGACGCTGCTACACCCAGCACTTCTCAACTTCTTTGGCTACTTATTTAGATTTAAATAGGAGGGGCTGTGGTTGAAACTATTTCATGACCATAATTGACCATAACTATTTCATCATCATAACTGGTTCGTAGTTTTCTACACTAGGCATGACCTCCACATAATTCGAGCTGAGGACTCCGAAATGAAATTACCCTGTCCAAGTACTTGGAGAATTGCTGGCGTTCTGACGTGTGGTAGTGATCGTGCAGGTTTCGTTCAACTTGTTGGTGTTCTTTTCCGGCATGTTCATTGCCACGTCTGGCTTCAACGCAACTGGTGCTCCGCAAGAGTTTTGGTCAGCGGTGGAGCCGCATTCTCATATCGACACGGCCAGCGGCATCAGCGTGCTGTCTCTGGTTGTTACCGTTCTGTCCAACGTGGTGTCAAATGTTCCTACAGGTACTGTTACTTGTCTCTAACCTGCATTTGAGGTTTTTGTGAAGTGAGGCAAAGATACCATGAGTTTTGACCTCTTTTCTCTGCTCTAACTAGCTCTAAACATGTATAATCCGATCAAGGAGGAAAAAGGCGGTTAAGATACGTGATGCAGCTTGACATCTCCTTCTTCCTTCTTGAAAGCGGCTAAAATTACTTTTAACTTGAACCACCAAGCTCTTCCATACTTCATTCAAGGATTAACTACCAAGCGGTTCCATATTTGGTAGCCATTATGAGCACGGAAACAGGAGTATTGTAAATCGAAAGACTGGTATCTTAGTGAACACTGTGTGACTTTGGAGAGAACTCTAATGATTTGGAAAATTGGAAAATAAAGTTCAGCATTGAAACATTCATCGCTACATCTTGTAAATCTCGTCTCATCAAAGTTTATGATGTCCACGCAGCTACATTGATTAGTGCCTCTAGGTTGCCTCTCTGATTAGGTTACCCTTGAGAAACTTATCGAAATGATCCAAGTCCAACAAGTAGTGTCTGAACCCCACTGTTGACTTGTATTCTCATTTATTTGTCTGCAGTTATCCTATTGGGAGGGAAGGTTGCAGCATCAGCAGTCGAAGCTGGAACGAGTTCCGACAAGGCATGGTTGATCCTAGCGTGGGTAAGCACAGTGGCCGGAAACCTGACATTGGTGGGTTCTGCAGCAAACATCATCGTTTGTGAAGAGGCGAGAGAAACAGAGGCCGAGAAAAAGCTCCATGAAGAACAACAACAGTTGCATGATAATAATATCTATCCAGAGCCTGCTAGGGCAACTTATGACCTGAGCTTCTGGAACCACCTGAAGTTTGGGTTTCCATCCACTTTGGTTGTCATTGCTGTGGGTCTCATCCCCATTGCGCTTTGAAAAGTCGTGAGGCTAGGTTGTATACATCCCACTCTTCAGCATTTCCATCTTGATGCTTGAATTTGATCAAAATCCTTGTTTCTGGGAATGCTTTATGGTTTTACTCTGTTTTTCATGCGTACCATTGAGTGCGTCTCTGGTGTGGCTGCTTTGCGGTGCATCCTGTGAGGAGTGGAGAGTTGTGGCGCATTGTTATATGTGTAATTAGTGTAGGTATTTCAGTCTAGGTGTTATATGTGTAATTAGTCTAGGTCTCCAGAAGAACAGAATTAAAATTTGATCTCAGTACTTTTGTAGCAACCTATGGACACACCAGAAGACAGTTGTGGAGAGCATAACTAGCCATATTGGAGACACAGAAATCACCCTTTGTTTTTATCAACACAGAACAACGTCCTTTACCATATAAGGCAAGCCCCCCTAAACCGACAAGTTAAGGAATGAGCATATATGGAGAGAGGAGATAATTGTACTACTATTTTTCAGTTATAGCCAATAAAATTACAATTCCAACCCAAGTGATTTCATATTTTTCCAATGAAAATTGAATTAGTTATGAATTTTCAAACTGTGCAGCCATGTTTAGTGGGTGGCCAGCAATAGGTACCCCCCATAACCAACAACCAAAAGTAAGGGTCTTGACTAATAGCAAACCTCCATTTGGAGTTGAGTTGGTGGTAATGGGATGGAAGAGGGTTGGATATACCCCAATTTTATAGGCGTTGGCTATGGGTTTTGGTTGGTTATCGGGGGGCTTACCTTATGGTTCTCTTTGGCACATACAACATTCACAGCAACGATAGAAGTAGAATGAGCCCTGATAAGTTCGTGATGCCTGTGGAGCCGGCTTCAGGTTCCGAGGTTACCAACACCAGTCTTTTGTTCTATATATCTATGATACTCGCTGATGCAAGGTGCAGTGCGTAGTTTCTTTTCGGTACCTAACGCATCATCTTGAGATGTGGAGGCTTCGTGCTCGATTTCTCGGAGCTTGTAGAGTTTGTGGCGAGGTTTTGTAGCGGCCCTTTCGGTGTTTCGGATCGATCAGCGAAATACGGATGGATGGTAAACTTGTTCTGCTGTTTTTTTTTGTTTGGTTTGGTTTGTCGTGTAGGCTGGAACTTGATGTTTCTTTGTTGTTTGTCCGTCGGTGTCCTGTTTCATCGTACACCGTGAATTTTCCTGCTGCCTACGATGGATCGGGAGTTTGTCTCCCTTGCTCTCTTAACATCTTCTACACGATGTTGGCACTATTTCCTATGCGTGTGCAGCATTTGAGAAGTCAACACTATGTCTGGTGTATGCAGCACATTTGAAGTAGTTCTGTGCTGACAGCTCGCTTCTCAAAGTGTCAGTGATCATTTAAAATTGAGTGATCGCTTCAAGATGTGAGTGACGATGATTGTATCCAAAATCTATGCTACCGTCTTTGGTATGCGTGTGTTATGGACGATAAACCGACATTTGTGGCCGGCGGATTGTCATTGGAGCCTGTTTCGGAGTGAACCTTCTTAGAGTCGTAGACCTCTGAAACATTCATGGTATAATGCGCCTTACTGTGAATCTTTGGCACAGAAGTCTACGGCCCTAAGAGTATTTGCTGCAAAACAAATTAATCATTTTCGACAAGCTACAGCCGAGGCCGTGGGACTGGAAGATGACGTTCTACACATGAGCCTGTGGCAAGTAGCTGTGCTGGGATGTATTGGCTTGATGAAGAGGAATGGAGAACACTCCTGTCAGCATGAACGTAAGATAGCTAGGAATTGTGCAGGCATTGCTGTGTTAGTGCCATGTCTATCCTGAGAAATTGTTCCGATTGATTCTTCCAAATAATACAGTCCGAGAGATGACTACATATCGATTGAATCGTATCCCTGCCATAACGCGAGACGTACTTGGAAATATGTTACCTTTTACTGACTCTGTGCAGGACTTTAACACTGTGTCACGCCTGTTCCCACTTCTCTTGACATTAAGTAAAAAGATTCCAGCCAACTCTGGTATGAAATAAAGCTTATTTTGACGTACATCTGAGAAGGAAGATCCAAATTGTTGCGTCCCACTGAGGCACTCCGGAGTGCCGTGTAGATAGAGCGTTTCTTCGAGTACTATACACCATTCATTGTATACCGGTTCTGATTGGAGTTCATTGTATACTCCAGTTCTGATTGGGTATTCTGATTGGAGTGTTTGTCAGTCCACGATTGCATGTAAATTTCCAAATTTGAATAGGTATTCGTTTGAAAACAAGTGTGTGCCAGTCGACTATTGCTTGTAAATTTCGTCTAGAAACTCGAACTATTCCTCCACGCTACATTCAGTGAGCGGTGTAGCAGCAAATTCGTCGTTTTTCAAAATACTTTTTGAGGATTCTCTGAGTAGGTGAGTCGCTTTTGTCACAAGTGACAACTTTCCGCATTCTTAGTGGGTGGAAGCGACACTTTTTGAGTGAGAAATGGCGGACTGTACAGTACAGACGCAACCTCCATCGTGCAATCATTTGTCGAATCCACAAACACGGCTATTTGGTTTTCAGTGACAATGCTTTTGTTGTGTTGATTTCAAAGGATATCGCAAGGATGTTGGACCAGTATCACCCGAGCTAGTATACAGAAGTAGAGGTACACTCATTTACATCAAGTACATGCATGTCAAGCTCTAATTGGGTATTTGTTTTCAGGAAAGAGTGTGTCAGTCGACGATTGCATGCATAGAAACGCAAACTGCTGTGGTGAACGGTGTAGTGAAAACTTGTAAAGGTAAAGCTCAACTCCGTTTCCCTTGAGGCCTAGGCGCTATGTGACACCACCCTATGACACCCTCTGAGAGCATCCCCACCGCGACGAGATAGGCCAAGGAAAAATCCTGGTTTGGCGTATAGTGCCAGCGGATAGGCTCACCCGCCGACCGGGCATTACACCCTGGTTGGGTGTGGAGGTGGCCCGATGCCCGCAGCCCGCCATCAGGCGGTCGTATGTTGGGCCTCTGTCTCGCCTACCGGCCGGCCCAAGTCCAGCCACTCTCAAGCCGTCAAAAGACAGTGTACCTGAGGCTCTACCGAAATCCTCGGTCGTACTTTCATGACAATCGATGTCTATCAAGATTAGAAGTAGCATCCATGAACTACAAAAAATTATGTGCTCCTTCAAAACACTTACCCAGCTTTGACACGATGAGTTGAATGATTTTCCAACAAAAGTTCTCACGCAGTGATTCGTCAAACTCAATCCTTAGAGATCCGACTTGGCCCCTTTTAAACATAAACCTGAGTGTACAGAACAGAACCAGCTGCTCAAAGTTTCGAAGTAGGAACGCCCTTATATGTACAGAATATTGGTGGTCTACCAACACGATAACATGATCAGGTGTCTGCATTTCCATGACTTAGATATTTGCAAATGAGAAACCCGAATCATCGACTGAATTAGCCGAATCCTTCGCGTCCAAACTACAGCAGTAGAAGGTGGGTGAACTGTACGAACTCCTGAGGATGACCTCTGCGGAGAATCATCGCCGTTTCAAAGGCTCAGCTGGGACAGGTCAAAGCTGTGGGCCGATGCTCCAGCATGCTTGCGAGACATCATCCTTTTGTACTATCGCATGGCAGCCACTGCATCTTCACATGATGGCTTGTTCTGTCCTGAATCTTGTACCTGCAAAACAATGGGAGATCCTTTTGCAACTAAGCTCAGGATACATGACATGGAAATACATCATATTGTCTATAAATCATCAACCTCTAATGCGACAATGGAAAATGGAAAAAGGTTTAGTGCATGGGACCCCAAGAAAACTTCTGTCAAAAACCGCAGCTTGTGACTGACACCACTTGACTTCTGGCAGAAGTTGGTACGTGGTTGTGTCTCTGTTCATATTCAGCCGATGCGAAATTCTATTGAAGGCTACACCGTTCACTGGATACACTGTGGACCCGACTATTTCGAAATTCCCTGCACTAATTCCAGTATGCGCAAATTACAGTGGTACACCTAAATTCTCAATTTGCATCAAATTGTGTACCTCAACAGATAGTGTGGGATGTTTCATAATTGTTGACACAAAATGAATGTAGATTGATGGAGAGTTGGCTGTAAGCGGTGGGAAGTGGAAGATATTTGGTAGTGAGTGGTGGTGAGGTGGTAATGAGCAGGGTGACACATGTTGAAATGTGTCCACATTCATTTTGTTCCAAAACCAAAATTGATGTGGCCACATCATTTTTTACCAATGCATGGACACTGTATTTAGTGTTTGGTGAAGTTACTCAAGCTCTTCCGGTTAGGGTTGTCTATTGTGTAGTGACGGTGACCAAATCCGTCACAATGTCACGATATCATGACACAATGTCATGCCATCATTATGGCAGATCGTGACATTACCATGACGGGGGCTATTTTTATGTCCAAATAATCAATATTTACATTTACCTCCAAGGAGACACATCAAATATTCTAAAGAATCTTCCTGCCATATGTGCAGACATGTCATCAACCACGGTAATAACATGTATGGTAATTTACACCATTACTTGTAGTCCTCGTCCGCGCCCCTCCGCTCCCCATCTGCGCCCCATTCACCCCCATCCGCATTCCATCCACATCCATCCACGTCCCATCCGCGCCTGTTCAAATCCATGTCCCCTCCGCGTCCAATTTGCGCCCCATCGGCGCCAGTCCGCTCCAGTTCGAACTTCGCGCAGACCTTGCTCAAATGTCACTTGTGAGGACATTTTTGACATCTATATTTTACAAGGATGCCAAAAATATCCTTGCAAGTGACATTTGAGTCAATACTAAACCTCCTATGGCCCATCCGCTCCCCACCTGCGCATCCAAACCCCTCACCTTTGAGCAGACATGACGAATAGAATCCTTGCTCAAATGTATCTTTTGAGGACATATTAGACATCTACATTTCACAAGGATGTTGAAAATGTCCGTGCAAGTAATTTTTGATTCAAAACTAAACCTCTTATGGACCATCTGCACCCCATCCGCTCCCCATCTGCACCCATCCGCACCGATCCGTGTATCCGACACCCTTCGCTTTGAGTAGACATGGCAGATAGAGTCCTTGCTCAAATGTCATTTGTAAGGACATTTCAGACATCTACATTGGTTGTTGGTCCGCTCCCCATCCGCGCATCCGACCCCCTCACCTTTGAGCGGACATGGCGAACGGAGATCTTGCTCAAATGTCACTTGTGAGGACATTTCTGACATCTTTGTCTCACAAGGATATCAAAAAAATGTTTTGAAGTGTAATTTGGTATACTTTTAGGGTTTTGAGGGCCTAATTTGTTGTCCGCAATCATGTCAGATCCTGTCCAAGCCCTTCTACTTTGGGAGGTTGTAGATAAAAAATTATTTCTTAGTTGTTTCTTGTGAAGACATCTTTGTCAGATTCACCATTCTATAAGAAATTTGAGAATGTCTTTTCTTATATCATTTGAACCAGAAGTGAGGCTGTTAGAGCCTTGTAAATGTGGCCAAATGCTCCCACCCTACCTCCTCTATCTATCCAACTTTGAGACCCTCACTCCTTCTCCCTCTCCATCCCTCTCATTCCCACTTCCTCTATTGCCCTCTTTCTCCCTCCTACTCCCTCTTCCTCTCCTTCCCTCTCTTCCCTCCTTTCACTCCATTTTCCACCTTCTCTTTTGCTCTCCATCATCCTACCCTCCTCCCTTGCTATTCCTTTCTCAATATCATTTTTTTTAAATTTTTTTTTAAAAATTCATTTCTTTTTGGATAAAAATATTTTCAATGTAGAGTTCATGGATTTTTTTAAAACTAACAAATAGTTTTTTTTCCTGAATTTCATCCTCATTGAAATCTTCCACTCTTTATTCTTTTCATGTGCTTTTAATTTTGGTTAATATCTTGATGTTTTAAATATTTGTTGGTATTTTGGTGTATTAATTTTTGTTTAAAATGGTTACATGCTCAATCATTGACTCTAGTATTTTTAGTAGGCTTCTTCTAGCAAGAATGTTTCTTAAAGTTATCCATATAGCACTCAAATTTAGTTCTACCAACCAAGTAGTTTGAAGCAACTTATGGTTGGTAGAACCTTCCAAAGGTAGTTATTGAAAATCTTGCAATCATTGGTCTTTATAAAGCTCATTTTTGACCCATATGAATCATGTAAGACCCCTTTTTGGCAACAAAATTCTATATGGATATCCAACTTTTTCCTTATATGAAGCATTTGATTCCATGTGAAACATCTTTGGAGTCCAATCAACCCTTGAACTTCCTCCACCTACCTACCTCTCTTCACAACAAGTTGCACATAGAGGCTTCTCCTTCCCTCTCCTTATCTTGTTCCTTCTTTCTCTTTCTTCCTCTCCCTTTCTATAGTCTCTCTCCCTTTATTAATGCTTTATATCTAAGCTCAATCCATTAGCATTGCTACATCATCATTAAGGATTTTATGATTTGTCTTTCTCTTAAGAAGATTTGTCCCTCCCTTGTTTAAAAATTTGCCCCTCTTTTAAATGCATCACCGTTGAGCTCAACTAATTTGAATTGCCACATCATCATGACTCTCTCTCCCTTCTCTTTGTCCCTTCGAACCCCTCTCCCTTAATTTTTTAATATTTTTTTTGGAAAATGTGTCTCACTTTTCCTGCCAAATTTTTCTCTATGTCTTGTTTTATTTTAATTGAAAAAAATTGTTGCCCGTAATATAACCAATTATATACTATAAAGAATAATCTTTTCTTTGCATTCTCCATAGGATTTCTTCACTTTTATGATTTGTCCTTCATTCCCTCCTTCTTCCTTCTATTATAATTAAAAATTATATTTTTGATTGTTCCTCTCTCTTCCAAACCATCTATTTTAATTCAGATTATCCCTCACCTACTCTCCCCCCTACTTTGCTTCAAATTTTCTCTCACCCCCTCTTTCTACTCTAGTCTCCCTCTCCTAGTTTAACCCATAAATTTCCAAGGTCCTTTTACACAAAATCACTTCAAAATTGTTCCTTCTAGTGCAATGAGTAAGGAAACAAAGGAACCCTCTTATTTCTATTTGTAATCGAAGCCTTTCTTGAGTTGAGTCTCCCATGTGATGAGGGATGATGAGAAGGGAGTAGCTCCGTAAAACCTGGTGAGGAGGGGTTTTTGGGTGTTAGGCACAAAAGTTATGCACACAACAATGAGGGCTGCTGGGCTCATTGTGAATCCCGGTGTGTACATCTCCTTTTTTGCGGATTGGTATTTCTATGGTGTGTAGAGTGTTGGCGGGATTGATAGTCTTAGATCTGTGGTTGCAAAGGCTGAATGGAGATGCAACAATCTGGTGCTAGTTTTTGAGAGAGTTAATCTGCTGCGGGGCTCTGTGTTGGCTCAGATCTAGATCTAGATTTACATCTCCCATGTCACCTCTCAACAGATCAGATCTAGACAAGGATACCACAACACCATAGAAACACCGTACACCAAACCCCTCCCCAACCAGGATTCAAGCAATTGTCAAGAGGAGAGTATAGCACCTACAACAAACTCAAGATCGACACCAATACACAAGACTTGCTTTCAAAAGCTTAGCGACCACCAAACCAGTTAAGCTGTCCATTTTTGCACTTTGAAATGCTTCAATGTAATATTTGCCACAATGTTACACATATATTAGTAGCTGTTGTGACAATAAGATTCACACCTAACCCCCTATACAAAGTGCCGCATAGTAGAAATAGTATGGTAGGATTAATATGGCAGGACAATCAATGCCAAGATCATCTCAGGGCAGCAGATCTACTCTACAGCAACAAGGTCAGCATAACCCACCCCAACTACAACCACCTCTCCGCAGCAAGAAAGACAGATCCAAGCGTGGCAGCAAAGACAAGATCAGGAGCAGCAGTAACGAACGCCTCAAGAGCACCATCATCAACAAAAATCAAGAAAAGATGTCTCCAATGGAACGTTGCCTCCACACCAAAACAAGCACCCAAGACACCTGCGTCGTCAACACCAATGCAACATCAACAAGCCACAATCAGCGCAACCCCGATTAAGGTAAGTATTCTAACTCTTCTTTCAAATCTCACACAATATGAATGCCTTGTTTGTGGAAAGAAGAGCAGGCACAGTAGACGGGCTGCACCAGTCAACAAAGCAAAACAACTGACTAGAAGATATCAGCTGAAAAAGACCACAGCAAAGGAGACCGAAGACCTACCAGGAAAGAAGAAAGGGAGAATCCTCATGCAACACACCCCAACCAGCTGTGAACGACAACACCATCAAGATCCACAGCCCCAAACATGCCAACGCCAATACGAAAATAAGCTTACAAGACAACAAACAAAACCAAGGTATGTACACATCCAAGTAAGTGGTCTCATCACCTCACTTGCTTTGCTTTCCTTTTCTTGCAAGCCTCTACCAAATGATAACAGGAACAACGTGAAGCACACAAGAACAAACTGCCAACTACAGCTGCAGCGAAACCCTAGCCGCCGCAACATCTACAGGAAAGCCAAATCCATGAGCGACCAAGATCCAAGCTCCCATCTACAACATCGCAACCTCCAACGAGCATCCAAACAGCACCCTGAAAGAGCCAACCCTAAACAGCCCCAAGACCAACAACAACGATGTTCATCGAACACAATGAAGACATCCACCAAACGGCAATCCAGCACTAGGTATATAATATGCTACCACCTGACTATCAAACCCTCTCACTTTGCTCTAATGCGCAGATACACTCTCTCTGCCATTGGAAAACAAAGATCTACTTGCACAATCAGTGTGAAGGAAGCATACCAACGAGAAGATCTGCGGGAGAAGGAGCCGCTGCTTCTACAGCTCACGAAGACGCGCCACATTTGTGAAGACTCACTTACTTTTGTCTTTCAGAACTTCTTATTTTTTGCTTTGATCGCTCTTGAACTAGTTGATTTTAACTTGATGTTGGTACTCTCTCCCCAGATCACACAACACCTGCACATCACAGAAGAAGTGTGCGGATCAGAAAGCACACAGGCCTAGTACACACAAGCGGAGGGAAGAAGCGAACGAACGCACAAGAGTAGGGTGTCAACACTTACCACAACGCTGCCCCCAGCCGAAGATTGCTGCAACAACCTCCTGCCCCCACCGCTGAAGTCCTTCCTGCTCAAGCTGATCATAACGCCCCAGACGGATCGAAGTACGGCACTATTGCCCACAGCTGCAAGGTTATCACGTGCTCACTCACGGCGGAGCCCAGAGAATCCACCGACGCCAAAAACTTGCAGTTACTCACGCCGAAGCTCTGCATCGAAACCCACGTCGAAGCCCTGCGGCAAGCTCCCGCGCCGTAGCCCAGCGCTAAACTCATTTGCCAAGCCTCCGCGCCGAAGCCCTGCATCAAGCCTCTACACCGAAACCCAAGTTCCTGCATTGTGGGTGGATAGGCTGCAGGTTCGTGTGACACTCCGAACCCCTGCACCGAAGACGCACCGATCGTCAACGACCGAAAACCCACAAGCTCTTGTGCCGAAGACCAGCAGACTGACGTCGACCCACAACACACAAACCCTAGCGCCGAACATCAACGGACTTACCTCGTCCTACAGCTCACGAACTCCTGCGCCGAAGACCCACAGTCCCTCCACGTCCCACCACCCAGTAACCCTTGCGCAGCTGTGCTGTGCGGTCGGCGCGCATCACCGAAGACCCATAGAAGACCCTCGTCGAAGACTCGCTGTCACCACACGACAGCGAACCAACCCTCGCCGAAGACCTGAGTTTACTGAACGACGAAGTACTGCCCCTCACCGAAGACCCGCCTCTACTTCAGGGGTACTCTACCCAAGACCCACCTTTGCTCCAGGCCTGCGAACGGTCTTTTTCCTCGTGGAAGGGCGTGGGAGGCCAAGGAAAGTAGCTTGCAACAGATCGGGCTTATTCGTGGAAGCTAGAAGTAAGTCTACAGCTGGAGGTCGGAGAAGACTCGCAACCGGAAGGAGAAGGAGGTTTTCAGCTAGAGGTGGAAACTGGTCCTCAATACAACCAGGTCATAGCCCTCTATCACTCCCCTCTCATAAATTTGTTAGTATTCTTTTGTGGGTTTATTATGCAAACCCAGTGGCAATCACACAACTCTTAATATCAAATTTGTTCATTTGGGGAGGTGACTACCGTTATGGCACCTCTCATGTGTGTGTATGTATGAAAGTCACGAAAAGTCATAGTCTTGATTTTTCTCACTTAAAACTCTCAGTAAATAGGGGTCAAGTGAATTGCATGTATGCCATGTCCGTAGCTCTACCACTCCCCTTCTTGATCATTTTAGCTTCACCAAGCCCTCAATATATGTTGAGGGAAGAAGCTAAAGACAAGACGATAAGGGGTAAAGCTGTAGCAATCTTCCACACCACTACTAGTAACACTCTTTCCTTTGTTATCTACAGCATGGATCAACTCCAAACAACGACCACTCCCTCCAAGAGATTATTTGTTGAAATAGTTGATGAGAGTCCAAATGTTGTGAATGTCTCCCAAAATGTCTTGTTTGTGGCAAGTTCTACCCAGAAAAAGGTGAAGGCAACCAGTTTGCCTCGCACCGAATTCTGGTTAGGGTTCAGCACAATGAACACCCTTGCAAAAAGTAGGGGCAATCCCAAAATACCACTTCTTGTTTTAGAAGAATTAGTAGAAAATGGTTTAAGTCCAAAAGAGGCGGCAGAAAATGTTGAAGCAATACCATCTTTCCCCTATGTTGCACAAGAGGAATGGCCTTCAAAAAGGAATGATGGGAAGGATGGCAATCACTTCAATCTCACTCAACTTCCAAGTGAAGTTGAGGTAGATGGAGAGGGCTTTGCCTTGGATTACCAAGTATCAATTCACTTTGAGCTTGGTGATCAAATTTGGACAAAAGAGGTTGTGTTAGAAATGATAAAAGCGAGACTAAAAAACATGGGTATTTCCTTGGGCACCCGGATTGGTGAACCAATAGCAATCTTTTGCTATCACCAATCCGAGAAATGGAATGGAGTTGTGAAGTTGCACCTAGAGAACCCAGAAAAAGATGGGAAAGGGTTGTTGACAGGAGTGAGGCCCTTCATTCTCATCTTGAATGAAGGTATACCACACAAAGGTAAAATATGCAAGTCATATGATGCCTTGGCCTTTTCACACCTCCTATCAGTCAAGATATCTGGTCCTAGCCTTGTGAATAGAGAAGCACATGACCTACACGATGAGATCGTGAGGGATAGCTTTGCAAGAGGTTATGACTTTGAAATTACAGGGATAGAAAAGAAAGGGTTCTTTGAGTTCGCATGGGTCAAAACCCCTTCTCCAATGCAAGCGGCCAAAGTAAAAGATTACAAAATCTCATCTTATAATGAGATTTTTGTTCCGGTTTTTGCAACTCGTAAGATGGATGAGGATGAGATTGCAAAAAAGAATTGCCTAATTCTCATTGCAAAAAATCTTAACAAAACAAAAAATGAAAAAGAACTTGTGGAAGGTATCAAATCCATACTTGGGGAGGAGAATGTGGTTGATACATTCTTCAAACTAGAACATGGACGGCATGTGGGAACTTGCAACATTGAGTGCCTAAATGCAGCCGTATATAAAAAGTATGTCAAGCAGAGTAAACAACTTCACGGCAAGTACATTATGTTCACCCCCCATCCCAAAAGCCTGGATGGTAGTAACAAACCGAGTGCGGATGAATTAACAAGATTAGGGTTCACGGATGTAAACTCTGCCGTAGCAAACGCAGTCATTGCTATGGAAAATGGTCCAAACAAAAACAATGGTGTCACCCTACAACAACTCCGGAGAGAAATGAAGACTATGAAAGGGGAAATTGTGGAAGAAGCAAGACAATATGCGGATCTAGTACAAGCAAACACGGTGAAGTCCCTTAGGGGAGAAATGTCAACCCTACGATCCCAACTCATTGCCACCATCATGGCAGCGGAAACTCAAGCATCGGAACGGGAGCAAAGAGTCATCAAAAACAAGATGGATACGTCAAACTAATAGCGTCAAACAACGCTACAACTAAACACACTATAGTATATATTTATACTAAAAAAACCCTTAAAATATATATAAATACAAACATAAGAAAAGAAAAACATACTATAGTATACTTGTATACTACAAAACAAAACAACAACAACAACAACAACAACAACAACAACAACAACAACAACAACAACAACAACAACAACAACAACAACAACAACAACAACAACAACAACAACAACAACAACAACAACAACAACAACAACAACAACAACAACAACAACAACAACAACAACAACAACAACAACAACAACAACAACAACAACAACAACAACAACAACAACAACAACAACAACAACAACAACAACAACAACAACAACAACAACAACACTCTACACCCCTCACTCTAAAAATCATAAACATTACTCATTTAAAACTACTAATTATACTTGGTGGAGACATAGAAACTAACCCCGGCCCAATGCCAAATGTCTTCCTCAACCACCCAAAAACACATAAAAAAATATCCAAAATCTATTTCATTCCAAACACTATAAAACTCCACCCCAAATACCAACATCTAGCATCCACATACTCCAACATATGGTTTGCCCCACTTCTAAAAAATAACCACATACTCCACCATACTTATTCCACCCTCTATCCCAACATTTCCCATTACATACAACAAAAAAATGACCACCCACCCCCACATATCCTATTCGCCTTAATTACCACCCTCCACCCTTCAATAGATGAATGCAACAATATCACCAACCAACACTCTACCAACACAAACCCTACACATTGGACAAATATATTATTAAACACCCTATCCTCCTTACACAATCCCCCTGAAAGACATATAGATATACCCCACCCCTACACTAAATTTCTAGAAGAAAACCAACACCTTCTTGAACACAAAACTTCTTTACACAACGACCTATATAACTTTATTCATAGCCAAACCTCACCCCCTTCTCCCGATGAATTACAACTAAAATTTCCTTATTTCCCGCACAATCTTATCCTTGAAGCCCTTAGATGCTTTGAACCTATTCATGACTACACACACCCCACTCCAACACCCGCTTACATTTCCCCCCCACTCTACAACCACGAAAACATAGATAATAGAAATACATACATTACTACATGGAACGCCTCAACGTTAAACACTGCCCTACCATGCATCCACAACCTAACCACCCACACCAACACTCCACCCGCCATCATTGCCATACAAGAAACTAAATTAACCGCCAATAAATCCACAAAATACATACAAAAGTTATTCCCAAAATATAAAATTATTTTCAACAATACCCACTCCCTCACACGATGCATCCAACAACGAAGACCATATACACCGGCAAGAGGAGGTCTACTCATGCTCATACACCAAACATATGCCTTTCCCGGGAATATTACTAAAATCCCTACCCCGGCAAATATTTCACCATATCTTCAAATCATTGAATTAACTAACCGACCCCTCCAACCATGGCTCATCCTTCATCTATATATGCCTTCACACACAGAAGATTCTAGGCTTATTCCGGTAATCCAAAATTCCATCACATCACAAGTAAACACATACACTAACCACACCATAATACTCTGCGGAGACTTTAATCGGGATATTGCCCTTATTGGATGACAAAACGGAGTGATCCTTACCCCACCACTTGACATAGACTATCAATGGCAAAGGTACACCATCGATCTAGATTTACATCTAATCCCGACAGATACACAATACTCTCGTCAAGGTGGACTTAATTACACACACACTAGCCTAATTGATGGATTCTACATTAAAACACCAAACCATACTCAATATACATCCACTACCAATACCACAACCAATTTAAACTCGGACCACTTCCCAATCCAACTCAATATACCTCACAACACCCTTATAAGCAGACCTCCCACCACCATCAACTCAAATAACATTAAAATACTAAACCCCATCCCAAAAGAAAACCTTGCTAACTTTAACACAATATTCTTTGAAAAAAACTCACTACTAATAGACTCCCTTACCGATACTCTTTCTAACCATCAACACCTCACACAAATACAATGGAAGGAAGCTTGTACAACTCTTGACCAAATCATTAATGAAATCTCTAGTACACTAGAAAAGACTTGCAAAGCACCTCCAATCCCACAACTCACACCTAGAACCTCGAAACAAGGGGGGTACCTCCCAAGAAAGCTAGCAAAAAAGTGGAAACAACATCTTGTCACATACCACACGATTCGTAAAACAATTCATATCGCTAAAACTAACCAAAATTGGCGAACTCATCCTATACTCTCCGAACTACAAAACCTCCGCCACCCTGAAATCCCACAAATACCACTACCCAACATCCATCACGAAGATTGGTTAATAGACATTGCAACCATTGCAAAAAACGCCAGTAAAGAAGCTCGGAAAATTACCACAAAATATGCAAGAGAATGTGTCAAAAAAGCCATTTATAAGTACCGTCAACTATACGAAACTAGCCCAAAAAAGATCCATAGAAAAGTCTTTAAAAATAACACAAACCTGCCACTAGACTGCATTTCAGATCAAAACAACAACATTCTAACCAACCCAGATGACATCGCAAATGAAATACATTTCCAACAATCTAGAAACAATAGTCCAACCACCCCCCATGCCACTTCCAACCACAACATATACCTACATGCACGTGCGGTGTTAGGCAATACCCGTGGCATGATTTGGACGGACTTACTATTGATAAAAGAGGCGTTCCAACAACACCTCTCCACACATATTATAACAGAGACACATACAACATGTGCCTAAAAAATTTAGGAACCAACAAGGCCCCCGGTCCGGACCATATACCTAACTCAATCCTAAAAAACATGCCCCCAAGATTCCACGATCTCCTATCACTATTCTTCCTCCACTGCTATAAACAAAAATCCATCCCCACATCTTGAAAAACAAGTCTAACAATCTTATTATACAAAAAAGGAAACCCATCCGAACTACCTAACCACTGACCTATTGCCTTAGCTAACACCATTTATAAATTATATACTAGCACACTAACATCAATATTATCGGCTTACGGGGAGACACACCAAATATTACATGAAAGCCAAGAGGGATTTAGAGCCGAGAGGAGTACCACACGGCAACTTCAAACCCTCATTGCTGCACTCGAAGATGCAAAATTCACCAATAAAGACATTTACATACTCTACATCGACTTTAAAAACGCATTTGGTTCCATTGACCATCCTCGATTACTAGCCATAATGAGCGACCTTGGGTATCCGGTAGACGCAGTCACACTGGTTGGTAATATATACTCTCAATCTACCACTACATACACCGGAGAATTCTTTGGTAAAACACGCCCTATCCCCATCCAACGAGGTACCATCCAAGGAGATACACTGAGCCCATACCTCTTTATTATCTTTCTAGAACCTTTATTGAGATGGCTCCAAAGAGGTAATAATGGCTACACATTTGGCACCTCAAAAATTACCGTAAACTCGGCCGCATATGCCGACGATCTAGCAGCCATCTCCGGTCACCTTAAATCACTCCAAATTCAATTAGACAAAATAGACAAATTTTGTCTTTGGACCGGGATGGAACTTGGGGTCCAGAAATGTGCCGTAACTGGTTGCCTAAACAAATCCAAAATTAATCCGACCGCCTTCAAAGCCCTCATTCAAGCCACCAATATCCAATATCGTAGACAACCAATTCCGGTTCTTAACCAAAACCAACCCTACATATACCTTGGAATAAATCTAGTCCCATCGCTAAAATGGAAAACTCAAACCCACGCTACTACTACAAAACTTATTAAACAATGCAAGGAACTTACATTATGTCCAGCCACATTGCAACAAAAAATAAAAATGATTGATACCGTCATACGCCCGGGTATCTCATATAGTTTCTATGCGGTCCCATATTCCATGCCCGCCATAAACAAACTGGATAAGAAAATCATAGCCCTACAAAAGAAAGTATGCGGACTTCCTAATTGTACTCCCAATGTCATAACACAACTCCCTCACGAACTATTTGGATTAGAAGCTTTTTCCCTCAAAAATGCCTATCTACGGTGCATTGGAGAACAACTCCAGAATGCACTTAACGACAAAGGACGACTAGGACTAATCTATAGTGGACTCCTTCGGCACATCCTTGCCATTTATGGAGGAGCACAATACCTCCAAAGACTTAAAAGATCTGATTGCCTTCGGTCCCCTATTACCCGCACACTTTTTTTACTAAAAACAGAAGGCCAAACATTCCTAAATAGCACGCTAGAAGACTTCCTACTAGGCCCCGCGCCACTCGAACAAAACTGGATAAATGAAATACATAACCTCCCAAGACTTAACCGACAATTATCCGACAAACTATTACAAAAAAAAATTTCTGCAAACATTACCGATATAAAACAAATTACACTACCAAATGGTACACACCTTATGGACGACAAGAGCTACAAAACATTCTACGGCACCCCCCATAAATTAATAAAAAGTGCACTAAATATTGCTAAACAACTTTTCTGTCATCCCCCATGTCTCCCTATATGCCCCAACCCTTGCACCACTCACGCCACACCATACACACTCAAAGACTCATACATCATTGATCACAACGACACCCACCACAACATCAACCCCCCACTAATCCCCCCAAACCCGCCACATTCACGACCATATACCCCTCCACCACATATATTAAAAAATCCTTCCATACACCCAATAAACAACATAACCGCGCATAAACACAGAAAGTACATTGACTCTTACAACATAAACAAACAATACACGTCATACCTATGCCATTGGACCCACAACAACACCACCTACGCCAAATGGCTCCCACAAAGAAATCTTTTCCCTTGGCACAACCCAAATACTTCCTTACATAACACTGAAATCCTCACACAATACTTCCTCAGAACTCAAAACAATTATTACCTAAATATCACACAATTACACCACCCTCAAGCACAACCCCGAGATAGAAGATTTATCACACCACCTATTATTATCCCCCTCCTTAACATCTTTACAACCGAATGTAATCCCGAAATTGACATCCTCGCACAAACAAATACAATCAAAATACAACAAGATAATGCCGACATATACGAAGATAATGGGAGACATCTAATAACCATACCACTCGCTAGACTACAATGGTTGTGGAACCAATATCACAATGCACTACAAACCCCCATTAACATTGAACCAATACCCCAAACATTCGAAACCGAAATTGTTTGGCTATACCAAAGATATAACTACCGAATACCCAAAAATGACCCCCTCAAAAATGCACACTACACATTACCCGATCCTATCTTAGACTACCTCATTACATCAATGAATATCACACATTCATACTTCTCATCCCCCGTTACATGTTCCACAAAAATCTCAAAATTCTACTCTCCATTCGAACGGGATCAGATTTTCGGATCTCTTGGAAAAGCTTTTGATTATAGGTGGAGCGGAATAGGCCTTGCACACCCTCACAACAAAGAAGAAACCCAACAAGCAATACATTGGGCACGCCTAGCGGCAAACAATGACCCTGACCGCAACATCACCATTATTATCACTCCCGACACTCATTGGTACCACAACTCCAATCCACACTCAGGCCCATTCCCGGACTCACACATCATAGTACTATTTGAAGCTGACACTATGACTTACAAAGAACCCACTATACCGCCGCATATACAAACACCCCGCCTCGAACCAGCAACCCTACGTATCCTATGTATACATCACCAAACTCAAGAAATTGGTAATCTAGAAAACCTCACTCATCTCACTTTGATAGCAAAAAATCTAAACATTAACAAAGTATACACCACAACCGCCTCTCCCACACCCATTCTAACCCGTGTAAACCGCAACAAAAAATGGTCTAAAACCCCCCACACAAACATCTCCGCAACACCAATTACCGAACTAAGCCTCCCCCTCTCCTACTACCAAATTAATACAGACCTTAAATTTGACCCCAACTTTAGTTACTACACTGACGGCTCCTTTAAAGAACCAACGGAAGTAAGCCCGGGACACTGGCACCGAGAAAAAGCCGGTTATGGGATATACAATTCAACCAAACAAATTAAATCAGGCAAAAGACTACATGGACTCCAAAATATTCTAAGAGCCGAAATGATGGCTATACATAAAACCCTTAAAATAATCACAACTAAATACCCAAATGAACCGGCTCACATTTTTACAGATTGTGTAAATGTACTATACCTCCTTAATACACACATTAAACACCCTACTTTACACAATAGTCATCCGGACAAAACTATCCTTACATCTATGGTTGAAATGCTCCAAAACCGTACACAGATCACTACACTCCACAAAGTCTGAGCCCATGCTAATATTGACGGTAATGAACAAGCCGACAAACTCGCAAAGGAAGGAAGAGAAAAATCCCACAAGAATGCCGAACACCCATACGAACACGCTCATGCCATCCCATATTACTTTCATAGATATGAATGGCCCTCCATGGGAGAAACTCTCGATAAAGGCCCCATACGATTCTTGGACAAATACCTGAAAAAACATGATCTTATAAATAACCTAGAAAAACTTACAGAAAACTTCCCCAATATTGATAAATGGACTGGCAACCCAAACATTTACAACGCACTGTCCAATAACTTTTGGAAAAACCCCTTTATAACGGATCCACAAATCACATGCCTAATTAAATTCCGCACGGGACAATACATGGGTAATGCCCGCAAACAACTCTTTTTTGGAGTAGATAGATTTCCTACAATTACATGTCCAATTTGCAACTCCACAGACCCAGACACATGGCTACATGTCTTACTCAAGTGCCAAAACCCCCATATACACTCACTAATTGTCAAAAGACATAACAAAGCCGTATGGGCTATTCGCAAACTACTTATATCATCAACCAAATCCCGGTGTTTCATTCTTATGAATGCCGGAACCTTTAATGACAACCCACAAGAAAATACGGTCCCTCCTTGGCTGTTACCTTGCACCTGTCATACTCAAAGATGCCACTGTAATGCAAGATTTAAACCGGACCTACTATGTGTTAGAGGACTTTCATACAAAGACCCCCCATCAAACCACATAGACCCTAGTCTCACTATCCAATTTATTGAATTCACATATTGCAATGATAGATTCTCTCCAGACACCATCTCAAATAAAACAAACAAATACCAACCACTACTTGACGATATTCATGCACTAGGATGGAAAGTAGACCCCATCATTGTCATCACCGCGGGTGCTAGAGCCACCACCTACATCCCCTCAATGACAACTCTTGAAGAAACCTTTAAAATCCCCATCACTTCAATCAAAACCACCTTTTCAAATATCAACAATATTGCAATCCAACATGATATGTCGATACTCCTACATAAACGTAAACTTGAAAACAAACAACCCCTTCCGGACGCCTTAAACCCCCCTCCATAGATCCACAATTTCATTTTTTGCACTTCACCATATTTACCCTCCCTCTTCTAAGACTCTCCGGGACCTTGGGTTCCTTGGTATCTGTTACTTGTTACTGGGTACATAGTGTCCACCCTCGAAAGGGGGAAGTAGTTCCATACTACTAACCCATGCCCGGTGGGCATGGACTTAGTGGTGGAATGAACGGACACTTTACTCACGCCGGCCCCCTTCGGGGACCGGAGTTCTTCTCTCTATTTGTAATTGTAAAATCTCAATTGGAGAAGAAGTAAGGAAGAGGGAGAGGGACTTAAAGTTGGTTAGATAAAGGAGGTAGGGTGGGAGCATTTGGCCACATCTAGGAGGCTCTAGTAGCCTCATATTTGATTCAAATGATATATAAAAATAAATTTCAACTTCCTTATAAAATGATGATGCCTAAAAATTCTTCACAAGAAGCACTTAAGGAATAATTTTTTTGCCACAACCTCTTAAAGTAGAAGCGGTTCAACAGGGTTAGACATGATTGCGGACAACCATTTAGGCCCTAAAACCCTAAAAGTATATCAAATTACACTTCCAAACATACTTTAGACATCCTTGTGAGACGAAGATGTTGAAAATGTCCTTACAAGTGACATTTGAGCAAGGACTTTGTCCGCCATATCCGCTCAAAGGCGAGGGGGTCGGACGCGCGGATGGGTTGCGGATGGGAAGCGGATGGGCCATAAGAGGTTAAGTATTGACTCAAATTTCATGTGCAGGGATATTTTTGACATTCTCATAAAATGAAAATGTCTAAAGTGTCCTCACAAGTGAAATTTGAGCAAGGACTTCATCCGCCATGTCCGCTCAAAGGTGGGGGGGTCGGATGCGCGAATGGCCTTTGGATGGGGCTCGGAAGGGGAGCGGACAAGACGTGGATGGGAAGCGGACAAGGGACAGACATGACGTGGATGTAGTGCGAATGCAGTGCAGATGGGGCGCGGTGGGGAGCGGATGGGAGTAGGGAGTTAATTCACCGAGATAAAATGGTAGTATATACGTAGGATATCATTGCCACTTTAAATAGCCACATTGGATATCTTTTCCACCTAGGATGGCCACCTCGAAGCCAAGGTAACTAAGTTTCTTTCGAAGGGATAAAGTCCGTCTTTGACCCTATGTTGACTCTATTGTGTCGTGACAAGAAGGTCCGTCACGACACAACCCATCATGACGATTCGTCACTATCACAATATTACGATAGACAACCCTACTTCCGGTCCTTGTGGCGGCAAGTTGGACCTCTTAGGCCAAGCCCAATATTCCATGCCAACTCCTTCGCCAGCCGTTGGCACTAACTTCAACTCGGAATGTGGAAACTAGTTGTTGCCCATCCCTCGTAGACTACTCGATTCCAAGGCGCCTTGATCTCCAATGTCGGCCCCCCTCTCCTCTCAAGACCTAATTTCTCTAAGTCCTTCCCGTGCTCTATTCATTGATCCAAGGAGTTGTTGCATCCGGCTAGGGTTGGTCTCCTCGCATATGCTCGCTTAGGTTGTCTTGTCGCCCACCTACCATTTGAACCACCATCTCCCACCTTCACCAATGGAGTGCACGCATACTTTCTTTGGTGCCATTATCCCGCACTTCCCACTGCAAGAGCTTTTGAAACAACCCACCATGATGTGCTCACCATGGTTGTCACATTGGACAAGGTACTAATCATTTCTTGTCCCATGGACACGTTTAGTTTCCGAGATGTATGTCTAAAGTAGATGGAACCTATCCAATGGATAGTAACTTGTCCAATGTGACAACCATGGTGCTCACCATGGACATGCGCACCCTGACTTCCTCACTACAAACGGATCTTGTATGCAACAACCTTTGTGCCCCTAATCCACCACGCGCTTGCTTGCTCTTCAACGCATCTATGCACATCTCATTACGTGCTTTTCCACGCAGTTGTGTGCTCAAGCCTCACCGGATCACTACAAGCCCCTCGATCCCCGCCACGTGTACCAACTACACGTTAATGTAGAGGCACCGAATTCCGATCACTTAAGCCACTCGGGGACTCAAATGACATTGTATGTCAAAAACATTTATGTAGAAAGATGCGGATATAGGAATGAAACTCAACAAATATTTTTTCAAATTTAATCTCAAAGATTTGCAATTGATGTAGAATTTAAAATCCCAAAAACTATCAGAGCCCATAATCAGTCTATAGAGTAGGTGAGATTTGGTGCCCTCCTTCATCCAATGCCAATAAGTGAGTGAATAAAAGAGAGAAGACATGCCATGGATAACCAACTTATAAAGGTACCCAATGCTGATCGGCCTAGTTTGACTTTCAAGGCAAGGCCACCAATGAGAGCTCAATTGAGGTGGAGCAACCCAAAATTGCACACTTCATGACCCAATGCCGATAATGACTAGAGTTTTCAGATTTTGAGTTATCAGTTTAGGGTCGCTTCATGCACCATTTAATGCATTTACCATTTTCATTGACAATTACATGCATACGCTACTAATCGGAATTGGATGGCCGATTGGAATTGGGTATCTCTACTTAACCATGCAATACCCCAATGAACAGGCACACATTTTCACGAATTGCATCAATGTATTACACCTCCAAAGCACATTCATCAAACACCCCACCCAACACAATAGCCATCTGGACAAAATTATCCTACCACACATGGACAAAATGCTCCAAAACCGTAGACAAATCACCACATTCCACAAAGTCCAAGCTCATGCTAATATCAACGGCAACAAACAAGTCGACAAAAAAAGTGCCTCATCAAATTTTGCACCAAACAATACATGGAAAACGCCTATAAACAACTCTTCTTTGGCATAGAGAGATTCCCCACCTTCACATGTTCAATATCCAGTACTACAGTCCCGGACACATGGTTACAGGTCTTACTCAAATGCCATAACCCTCATATACACGCCCTAATCGTCAAATGCCACAACAAAGTGGTGTGGGCAATCTGCAAATTTATGTGTCATTTAACAAACCCTATTGCTTCATCCTCATGAATGCCAGAACTTTTAACGACAACCTACAAGAAAACACGGTTCCCCCATGGTTATTACCATGCACATGCGGTACTCAAAGATGTCATTGTAATGCAAGGTTTAAACCTGACCTACTATGTGTTAAAAGGCTACCATACAATGACACCCTAACGACCCACATGGATCCAAATCTCACTATTCAATTTATTGAATTCAATATTGTAATGGTAGATTCTCATCGAAAGCTACTGCAAACAAAATAAATAAATATCAACCACTCTTCAATGATATTCAAGCACTCAGATGGAAAGTAGACCCCCTCATTGTCATCACCGCGGGTGCTAGAGCCACCACCTTTGTCCCCTCAATGACTACCCTTGAAAAAACATTCAAAATTCCCATTACCTCAATCAAAACCACCTTTACCAATATTAACACCATTGCAATTCAACATGCTATGTCCATACTCCTATACAAAGGTAACTCAAAACAACCAATTCATCTCGGACAGTTAGACCCCCCTTGAAAACCTACTAAACTTCACCGCAGTAGTCCCCCTGGCGTCATCAGTTCTCTGTTCTTGGTTACTTGTTGCGTGGCACACAGTGTCTACCCTCGAGAGGGAGAAGTAGTTCCATACCACTTACCCGTGTTCGACGGACATGGACTTTGTAGTGGTACAAACATACACTTTATTCACGTTGGCCCTCCTTGGGGACCGAAGTTCGTCTTCTTCCTCGTTGAAGAATCCTCAATTCAAATGTGTACATCTTCCTTGGTTTTAATACATATTTTGTATTCTAAAAGTAAAATGTGTGACTAAATATATGGTCCCTACAGACCTTTACAGGCTAATCCTTTTAGGGCTATGGTGGTGGTTGGTACACTTCACTATCATGAACTATCTGCAAGACCATTTTGAAATGACTCTCTTGTCCAATAGCAAAACGATCAAATTGCAAAGGTCCCAACACTTCCTACTTAGTTCTATAGCAAAAGATTCTTTAATCCGTGTAAACATGCACATAGTTAACTCTGTAGTATACAAATAAATGTATTAAATTTTTCATCACAGAATACCATTATTCCTCAACTGTCGGAATAGTAGTCAGCTTCGATGCAGCATCTCTATCATTTCTTAGGTGAATTCGTTCCGAATGCTGCTCCTAAGGCCAAGCGTAGGATCCCGATGCATGCTCTTCAAACCCGCACCGCTGTCGGACCAGCGACTGAACGATGGAGAAATCTGCAAGAATACTAGATGAAGCAGAGCATCATCTAGGTCATCGGTACATTTCGCCGGTCCGAAGTGGGCCTCATTTCCCACGTCAAAGCGCTGAATTTGTTTTCTCAATAATGCCGTGCCTGGATCTCGGGCAGGCGGGGTGAGTTCCTGGAAGCGCCGTGTTTGTGGTGGCCTCATCCAGCGTCACCAGTGAAGAATGGATGGTATGCCTTGACTATTCTTTAGATATATGGAAGCTTGGTGGAACGCTACCTCAGTTGCGGCGGATCAACTCGATGAGGACATGGCTCGTTTCTGTGTTGATGCGACTGTGCTCCGCTTCATTTACTGGACTGCTTGGCAGGCAAGTGACCTTGTCTTGAGTGTATTTTTGTACAGGATGCTGAGTTAGTCTTAGAACGTTGGTGAAAGTTGTGACTCTGGGTATGTAGTAGAAATACCGCAAAGTAGTTGAGAGTTTGATTAGGTGTCACTAGTGTATGTTGGTCCTCACATGGTAAGATTTCACAACACTGAAGGCGCCATTAACATCTAGAATGGTCCTTGAACGTTGTGTCGCCTAACTCCTTAGAGGAGAGAGTGAATACCAAGGGTAGCGCTGAGCTATGTAGCTAAGCGCTTTTTGTATTCACTCTCCTCTTGCACAATATGGGACAAAGTGGTTTTTTTCATGTTTATGCTTGGGTGTTGAGGAAGGGTTCCCTGTGGCATACATAAGTTCTCAAACACTAGGGTTTGATTACTTCAAACGTTGTTGTTGGTGTCTGTGGTGGTGTTTCTAGATGAGCTGAAAGAACTGGTCACCAGTGATGCGCTGTGGACTAGGTAATGTGCAAGCAGCCCCTAATTATGAGAAATAAACTTGTCTATGGGAGTGAGGAGATGCGTTATTTTCATAATCAAGTGTTGTTTGCACATTATTGGACATAACATTAATAGTTGGGTCTTATGAATCTCTCAAGGGTCATTGAAGAAGGGTATTTCAACATCAAACCAGTCCTTGGTGGAGGAAATGACCTTGTCCATATAATCTAGTGGTGGTGTGCTACCTCCAAAGTTCTGGGCTGCGTTGATGTCGCGGAGGTATTATACACTTCATACAATTATGATCTGAGACATCCCTTTTGGCTTGTCGCAAATGGAAGGAAGTTCTCTTGTAAGAATGTAGTACAAAAAATGCCTAGAATATTACGAGAAGTTGAATGTTGCATGATTCATTTTCACCTGGATTTTGTTCTGATCAGGAGGACTTTGTTAAAGGTGTTGATTAGAGTCCAACCTATCCTGATTTTGAACATCAAAAGTGCAGTCTCATGATACTCAAAATTGTTTCTCTCCTACAGGTGTATATTTTTTATATGAATGGGTCAACACTCTGTATGAAGCGGATGAATCCATTCAACATTTTGAAAGAGGTCATTCTTTTGTCACCGTAAAGGAGCGTCTGAACCCAAAATTTGGGATTGGAGCAACCAAATTTTGGGTTCAGTTTCCATACTAACGGCGATGGTGAATTGGGCATCCATAAAGGGATGCGCTCCCATTGCAATATGGGCTCTGTTGGCGGTCTTCCCGACGTTCCCTCTCCTACCTATAGGGCGGGCTGCAGGGTCACCAGAAGATAAGGTCATCAAGGGATGCATAGCTTTCGCAATATGGTGGATATTGGCCGTCTTTCCAGCCTTCCCTCTGTTGCCAATTGGTCGAACTGCAGGATCATTGGTGGGCGCAGCGCTTATGGTCTTATTTGGAGTCATATCACCAGAGGATGCCTTCGATGCCGTGGACCTGCCCATTCTGGGGCTATTATTTGCCACCATGGTCATCAGTGTGTACCTTGAACAGTATCAGATGTTTGAATTTTTAGGCAAAGCTCTGTCATGGAGAACTCGCGGCGGTACAGACTTGCTTTGTAGGGTGTGCCTACTGGCCGCCTTCTCAAGTGCTTTGTTCACTAATGACAGCACGTGCGTCGTGTTGACCGGCTTTGTACTCAAGCTTTGTAGGGAGAAGGGCCTCCACCCCAAACCATTCCTCATAGCTCTTGCTTGTAGCGCAAATATTGGCTCCGCCGCGACTCCCATTGGGAATCCACAAAACCTGGTGATCGCCATCTCAGGGAGCCTTGGATTTCTGCAGTTTGTGGTGGGGATACTTCCCGCGGTGGTCGTTGGATTAGCTCTGAACATGGCAGGCTTGTTGGCGGTTTACGGGCGGTCTCTGTCGTTAAACCCACACGAGCACGCAGACCAAGAAAAACTATCCGATGATGAGGAGGAGGCAGAAAATCTCATTATCGCATCTGCATCCACATCCATGGGCATCGACCCAGATGAAGAAACAGCATTTGCACCTAATCTAATCACAAAGAGAAACATGAGCTTTAATATTGAGCACGCCAAGGGTAGCGGGGAGAATAGCTCTGGTTTGGGATTATCATGGAAGCTTCTGAAGGAGCTTCGGCAGCGAAATGTTTCCAAAGTTGTGTTTTTCCTCTTCTTTGTTACGCTCTGGATAGTCGGCGGAATGCTGCAAGTCTTTGATGCGGGAATGGGCCTTTCCTGGACCGTCATCACAGGTGCTTTGGTGCTGACAGTAGTGGACTTCTCAGATGCCACCGAAACACTGGACAAGGTATATATATCATTGCTCATTTCAATAGAGTTTTTGCACATGCCTCTCCATGTTCCTAAAGAGAATCAATCTCAAGAGATCAATCCACAAAGTAGATGTGAGTTTGCATCAATGGTGTTTGTTGGTAAGATTGCACAATTCTCGAGGCACTATCAATGGCTTTTGGATAGAAACATTCGTCTCTGTATTTGCATCTCACAACCAAATTCCCAGTTTTGGCCATGTAACTCTGAACTTCTATAAGGATGTCTCACATCATGGTGATTATTCATTTAGGATCCAGTACTGTGAGACTTAATCCTTAAACGCCACAATGTGCCACTGTGACCAATACATGATGTGTTCTACGAATTTGTGGATGTAGAGGATATAATGCAGGTGTCTTGCAGTTGCAGATTAGTGAGTCAGTGTAGATACGACTCATGCGGGTCGATTAAGGAAGAGGCCAAAAGGTCCCATGTTTGATGAAAATGGCTCGTTTGTCTTGGCAGGTATCATATCCAATCCTAGTATTTTTCTCTGGTATGTTTATTACAGTTGAGGGCTTCAATAGGACCGGAGTTCCTGCACGATTCTGGGAGGCAGTGGAGCCATACTCTCGAATTGATGCCAAAGCAGGGGAGATCGTCCTCTCCATGGTTGTTACTTTCCTCTCCAATGTGGCATCTAATGTTCCAACAGGTATGTCATTATCCTCACACTTTGCTCCTTTGTATTACTCTTTACATTTATCCTTGATTTAATAATCTCCCTAGAGATATGTGCAAAGTAGTTGTGATTTGATTAGGTAATAATGGTGTTTGTTGAGCCTCATTTGGTAAGATGATGGAAGGGACTTCATCATCTATAAAATGTTGTGCCAAACTTTGAGTCCTTGTATATGGTTGTCCTTGTATATGGTTGGTTGTTGTGAAACCATCACATGTCATTACGTATAACTTCTCATTTCAAGGCATGAATGGAGCTTTCGTTTACATGACTTATTTTTGAGGCTACAAAACAAAACACATGTGCCTCAGAACTAGATTTCTGCCTTGAAATGAAGGGTTGGTACCATACTTGAGGATTGGATCTGGCACTATAGTGCCAAATATTCAATTATTTCTAAAAATAGTGTTTGACAGAACAAATATTCTAGAAATTTTAATTTTTCACCAAGTCAAAAAAGATTTGAAAACTAATTTCTGAAAAAATTGGCATCTATTTTTAGAATTTATTTTCAAACTGTATTATGTACATAGTTTCATACGTCAGAACTAAAGTTTGACCTCATCGTTGCATGGGTCCTAATGTTTATATGTATTATGTCCAGTTTTGTTGTTGGGCCCAAAAGTGGCAGCATCAGCAGTGGCAACTTCGGGAGCAAGTCCGGACAAGGCATGGTTAATTCTTGCATGGGTGAGTACGGTTGCTGGAAATTTGACTTTGGTGGGGTCAGCAGCTAATATCATTGTTTGTGAGAAAGCTAGATGTGAACCTGAAATAAGCTACAATTTAACATTTTGGGAGCATTTGAAGTTTGGATTTCTCTCCACTTTAGTTATTATTATAGTTGGTTTGCCATGGATAGACTTGTTATAGACTTTGTTACAAAGTAGAATGTAAAAATTAGAATTTTCAAACTATATCTAGTGTAGGATTGTTTAATGGCATCTTTTGTATATCCCCCGAAAGTACCAAATGTTCTAGAATGGGTTTTTTTAGAATCCAAGTAGTTGCCTATAGTGTCAATTTTCAACAATTATCTTTGAGATTTTTACTATAGATGGCCTCTTCTAAAAGTTTCAAAGGAATATAATCTTCAAAAATTTGACTTTTAATGAAAAATTTATGTTATGGTGGAGCGACCAATAACCATTCTTTTAAGCCAATAGGGTCTAAAATCACACTGTATGTCAAAGGAAACTATGTCAAAAGATGAACTAAGAATGAAGCTCAACAAAGAAATTTTCAAATTTAATCTCAAAGGTGCCAAATTGATTTGGATTTTGAAGTCCACAACCCATCAGATCCCATAACTGTGCACTATAGAGTATGTGATACATGTCATGCATTGAATTGGATTTTGTACCCCCCTTTGCCCAATGCTAGGAAGTGATAGTGAGTAAAAAAAAGAAGGCATGCTATACATGACCTAAAATTGCACTGGCTTGATGAGGCTTTTTGAGCAAGGCCACCAATGACGAGTTGAAGTGAGGGGGAGCAACTAAAACCACATATCCAATGCCGATATTGAATTATAGTTGTAGCTTTTGAAATTCATGTTGATTGATTAATATTTAGAATTTATATTTTTTAAAGGTGATGTTGTGGCCAATTGGCTACCACATACCATTGGTGCAGTTGGCGCCACTTTAAGAAGTAATTCAAAATGATGCTTTTAAACATAAATTAGCTACTATATGTTAAAAATATTTGACATCCAATACATATATATGTTTTTGGATGAATATAATAGGTAATGATTGGTTTTATCTTATAATGGTTATAATAATGACATGATGTTTAAAATGTTGCTTTAAAAAAAAATAGTATCTATGCATATATGATAGAATTAGTTTTTGTGTGCTTGTCCTATTTTTGCTCCTCGAAAAACCCACCCGCTCATCATCCACCATTCATCGTCAACTATTACACCAGCGAACTTCCATTGCCTACCTTTCAACAACCACCTTCAATGCTTATAAATAAACAAACTTTTGAAATGTTGTGTATTATTGAATCAAGCTCAACACAAATATGAACTTTTGTATCTATTGTCTACATCTATTTTACACCTTGTATGTCAAATACATAGGAAACATCATGTTGCAATCCAAATGTGGCTTCAAGACCTTTGAAGGTTTAAAGGGCAACTTCATTAGAATACCTTTGTCTGATGGACGGAGATGATCATGGTCCTTCCAAGCTACCTAAATTGCACTTGGGTTACATGATTTTCACAAAGAGTGAAATCTTTGGCTAATCAAAGCGGTTGGAATGCAGCGTGGTGCTCAACCACGTGCCCTTATTGTGACAATATTCACTTTTGATATTCCAGAAGATCCATGTGTCTTTTGGAATATTTGCAAATCTAATATATGTAATTATTACGGGAGCATTTTGGGACGGCGTAAGAACTAGGATCCAAGTACTAAAGAAGTGTATAACTCAACTTGCATTGTTTGAACAAGTTGCTTGAGGAATTTGGCAAAGTCCTTGAAACCTATAACCTTTTGCTTTGAACTATTCCTCTTTCAGGTTTAAAAAGAAATTGCATAATTGACGTAGAGCACAACCACCCAATTGAGCAATCTAAAGACAAAGTTGCCATTGGCATACCAAGCCTTAAAGCCAATCAACGGGCGGTGTAAGATGCAATTATCAATACATACATTGTCGAGGAAGGCAAAGTTCTTTTTATTGATGGATTGGGTAGGACGAGTATGATATAAAGTGAAGATTTTATTTTGAAGACTGTAAGGTCACATAGGAACATTACACTTGTTGCCTCTTTAGGCATAACGGCACTTCTACTTGAAGGAGGTTGCACCACTTACTCTTATGTTATGATACAATTGTATTGGCCACTTAGCTACCTTCTAAAATTACAAAGCAATCTAATTTAGCGGAATTAATTCCTAAAGGCCCAAGTCCCCTTATAAGACTCATGAAAATTTGAGCAGGTTCCTATGGTGTCAATCTATGATATTCTTCTTTGAAGTTTCTACTATAAATGGACATTATTAAAAGCTTTGTGTAAATACAATTATTTCTTGAATCCGACATTTAATGAAAAAATTATCGGCTTTTAAATTTCAAATGGGGAGAGCGGCCACGTCAAGAAACTACAAAAAATTTGCTCCAAAATCTATCAAATGTGAGATTTTTAATAATAGCAAGTAATATTACTTCCTTTCATATTGTCAAAAAATATTTTTGTGGAAAATCTGTATCTTCAAATAAATTACATTGCTTTATTTAAATGGACTCTAGAACCTTCAACAACAATCCACAAGAAAACGAGGTTCCCTTATGGCTACTTCCATGCACATGTGAAACTCAAAGATGCCATTGCAATGCCAGATTAAAACCAGACATATTATGCGTCAAAGGACTATCATATACTATCTACTAGACCAAATACGTCCTAACCTTACTATCTAATTTATCGAGTTCAAATATTGTAATGACAAAAGAAATTGAACAAAAAATAGTTAATAGCAACCACTTATTGATGACATTGTAGCACTTGGCTAGAAGGTTGACCCCCTTATTGTCATCATTGCCGGTGCACGAGCTACCACCTTTATACCCTCCACAACAATACTAAAAATAAACATTTAAATACTCATTGACTCAATCTGGAGTACATTAAAAAACATCAACACTATTGCTATCCAACATGCGATGTCCATACTCCTAAATAAACGACAGCTCAAAAATAACCAACCCCTCCTGGAACTACAAGATATCCCTTAAAATTCTATCAAAACTACACAAACTATTCAAAACAAAAAAAACTTGTACAATCAACTTAATGCTTGGAGTTGGCCTTTATGCCTTCAATTTATCTTTGGTTATTTTTTATTGGTCACTTGTTACTTGTTACATAGTGTCTACCGTCGAGAAGGGGGAGTAGTTCCATGTTGCTAACCTTTGTCCAATGGACATGGGCTTTGTTGTAGAATGAACAGACACTTTATTCACGCCTGACACCTCTGGAGACCGGCATTCTTCTTCAAAAAGCATTTCTTGTCTTTAGTGGAAAATGGCACATCAACCCAAGTCAAACATTTTCATAATTGTCACTCTTTGTTGGGCAAGATACCAAAAAAACTTCTTCTTTTCCACATAAAACTTAGAGATCTTTATATTTTTTACATTTTATTTTTTCCACTATAGAATGTGTTGTAAACCTTCCTATTGACCAACAGGATTGTCATTCTCAAACATATTTAGTCCACAAAAAAATAAAACGTGAATTAGCAATTTTTGAACCACCACTCCTTGCACAATTTTTTTGAATATGCTACACCCCTTTTCTACCTCTAAAAATTGGTGTACAAGGACTGAATATCATGATCAACATCGGCCTACAAGAAAATAACAATATGATTAACATGATGGTAATGAATTTAGACCTTGAGTAGTGCAAAAACTTGACACCAAATGAAGTCAAAGTCTGCTGATCCACTCAATGCAAAGAAGAAATGAATTGTTTTTCCTACAAACACCACAATCTTTCAATTCGTGCAGTCAAATTTTATAAAATTTTGTGAGGATGTGACTTAATAAGTTTTAATTGAGATCCTACGGTAAGATGTAGAAATTAAAGTTTTACTTTTCCTTTTTATTGAAGTGTTTTTGGTGTGAAAATGCCTTGGGCCTTTCGGGGTTGAACTGTCAGACAAAGCTCTGGTCTAAGGTAAAGTTCCGATAATTACCATATTTGAGCATCAACCATGTCCTAGCGTCCAAATTCTTAGCGACACTAACAAGGAGGATGTCTCTGATGTGAACCTGGGGAAGTCAAGTAACCCTTTCAAGTCTCAATAGTCAATCCTCTCCAATTTGTCTATTCCACTTCCAAATCACAAATGTCTCCATTTGTTTATCTAGGGAAGCCTCAGTCCATCCTACTTCAAGAACTATTTGCAGTATTTTTGCACATGTCCGTAGAAGCTTCGATAGAAACGGTTCTAGGTCAAAGTTGGCACGTATTGATTTTGATAGTCTACAACTCCAAAATACGATGAAGACATGATATTTGAAGTGCCACCTCTACCAAAGGGAATTGCCACACAGTTTGGAGGGGGCCTCAATGGAATGAGTAAACAGTACGTCGGCCACGCATGGTGTCGGACGATGACTAGAAACATCAAAAACTCTTTTGGCCTGACGTACCGGAAGTTGACCTGTACTGGACATCTCCAATGCTTGAACCCGACCTGTGACTACAAGCGTAGGAACGAAGGTCGAACAAATCAAACCTAGTAGAGCGAAACCACCTTCACCCCGTTTCTAGTCAATGGTGCGCCTTCCGAGAAGTCGACGTTGGCATGTAAGGTTTGCCGAACTTCCCTACTCTCTCTACTTCTTTGTGATGCTCGTATCTATTGCGTCACTTTGATCGATCTAGAGCGCATGTGTGTGGCCATTCATTGTGGACGTAATGCGTTGATCAAACCGCAATGGACGTCATGCATGACTGCGTTGCGAAGGGAAGTCCAACAAACACCAAAGGCAACCAACTCAACAATAGTCATGGCTGCAAGCAAGACTTTCCTCTCCGACTACGTGATCCGTCCGAGCTCCGGATTGTCAAGCCTTGAAGGAGCCTCAATGGATGATGTCTTCGAGACTTTGTCGTCTTCAAACATTAAAAATCTTGTATCAACGTGCAAGAGGGTCTACAGCGTTTGAAGGGAGTAATAGATAACATCATGGGCCTAAAAGAGTCGTCGAAGTTTGAATTCATCCACAAGAACAAGTTCCCCGGTCAATTTAGAGGTAAAGTTTTTGTATTTAAAATGTCCATTATCGTCCGGGTAGTCGTGTTGACCTTGTTAAGCGTATGCAAATTGGAGGGGACCTTCAAGATTGTTGGCTTATGTTTATCATGTAAAGCGGGTCAAGGGCTGGACTACCATGGCATGTCATGTGTAGGATAATATGTATTGTAGAATAATGACAATTGCCATGTGCGAAATGCAATCGGAGGACGTTGAAGCCGAGCAATTGTTTTGGGAAAACTTGAATGATACAATGAAGAACCATGGACAAGAGGAGACAAACTTCAAAGGATTCATGGCAGACAACTTTGGTGCAAATTGGCTTGCCATTCGGCAAGTTTATGGCAACGGTGACAATGACAAGCCCATGGCGAATAAAAAAACGGACTTGCTCATTTCATTAGACTAAGTGTCTTCAACGAGCCACTACCAAAAGCATTCTTTCCGATTTCTAAGAGCAGCACAATGCCCTCTGCAAGATCTAGATAAACGCAAAGACTCAAGAGGAGGCTGAAGCTCAATACAATGTAATTTGTGGGTGGTGGGTGTCTTTCGGTGCGACTACCAAAATTGGGCGTTGAGCTCTAGGGGATTGGATGGCTTTTTGGCATTTCCATTATTGACAATAGGGCAGTGCTATGCATCTTGTGAGTACTCTTTCCTACTTTGATATAAGTAACTTCCAGTGTTCACTCCAAGAGAAAGAGAGAAGATTATATTAATGACAGTTGTTGTGTTTACAAGAAATTTGACATGCCATCACTTGACAAGAGATTTGACATGCCATTGTGCAACCATGTTGTTGTTGGCTACAACAATCCAAAAATACAATGATGTGTTTGTACACAACAACTGTGGACGACCTCATCCGTGCTTTCATGCAGATCACTTCGTGTCGTGCATGGTTGAAAGGTGGCACGTCTAAAAAAGGTCCAGACAAATGTGCGCTTTGTCTGCGCTTTGCTCAACGCTCAAGTGACCCCAAATTCATAGCTCAGGCTATTAGGAACTTCCTTGGGACTGAGGATCTACTAACCAGGATGGGCGGCTTAGAAGGTGTTGAAATTTTTGGGTCCACGAAGCGCAAGCTTGACATGCCACTCGGATCTGTCCACGATTCATAGAGATCAAATACGGTGAACTATTCTATCCCCCGTGATGGCCGAAGGGTGACTCAAGCGCGTATTGAAGAAACCCTCACCAAACAAGAATTGAGAGTCTAGCATACAACATCCGTTTAGGAATTAGATTGTGATCCATTGAAGTGGCACATTGCCCGCTTCTCTAAAAATTCTGCTAAAAAATGCCAAGCATTGCAAGCTCACACTAGAGAGCAGTGCAATACTAAGGTTGGGCATGGGAGTCATAGGATCCCGGCCCCTATATATGCCGATATGAAGAAAGATTACAGATCGCCACGGAATGTCTTCGCTCAATTCTGGTATTGTCTCGATGACATTGGTCGTTGTGTGAAGAGATCCAAGAAACTATTTGTGGTCGATTGGCCAAGAGTTTCAATGACGTGATCTGTGAAGATCGGTCATCATTTAACAGTGCAGGAGGTACTAGCATTGGAAGAAGGAGGTTTTCAGTTGCAGCGGCGTGGAGCTCTTTCACCACGAAGACAATTCCAAATGTCTATGGACATGCCCCTTCCACAGTCGCACTTCCCCACTCCGGCAAACCCGAATTCTTACCACACCTTCCGGAACAGCTACGCGATTTGTAGAACAACTGTAGATGTTTCAACGATTGAACAAGGCAACAAGTGGTCAAGCGCTGCTCTTATGAATAATTGTTGCGTCTCCAACCTCTATGTCATACCATATCCAGGATGGGGATGCGTTATCACTCTTAACATAGGGAAGGAAAAGTCTTATTGCTTCACCTTCATGGACTTTCCGGGGTGTTCTTGCCCAAACTATTTGAAGATGCAATCGGAGGCGTTGGGGAAGAAGAAACAATGGAAGTATTGCAAGCATGTGTATTACATCTTACATTACCTTTGTAAAATGGATTACAAGGACGATTTAATCATGCATGCTCTGAGCTAAAGCTTCAACAAAGTCATGCGGATCCTAGAGCTTGCCAACATTGCTACCCATGAGTGAGAAAGGCAATGTTGTCATACTTCTCAGAAATATCTACGATTTTATATTGCTCCAAAGTAGAGCTGCAAAGTCATAGATGTAGGCATGAATATAGTTCATGTATGTACTGAGTATGTTATGACCAATTAATTGGCATACTCAACATTGAACCTAGGTAAAACCCATGTGATACCCATATAATATTATGGCGATACCCGTTTGATACCTCTGCAATACCACCCTAATACCTTAGTTATGACCGTTAGTACCCATTTTGTCGAAATGAATGCAATATCAATAAAGAATTAATTCAACCGATGCTAAACCAATATAGTGAAATATATTAGCACGACACTCTCATTTGAAAATCTCAAAACTCTTCTTAGACTCCATATATGGCCCCATTCAAATGTAGATTATTCAAAAATTAAATATATGAAAAGGGTTATAACCAAAGCACAAGAACAGAGGTAGGAGAAAAAAATTGAAAACACCAGTGTCCACGGTTATAGGACAACTTCTTAATTTAGTACTCTTTTCAAAACTTGTCTCCAAAATCAGCAGTTGTGCCGAAATTTCACATTCTAAAAAAAATTATCTGCCATTTTTTTCCAATTTTCTGAAATTTTTCTGCTTGCCGCCCGCCGGTAACAAGATAGCATTGCTCCAATAAAGTGTTGAGCATGTGATCCTGAAGGATCTTGTTGGCAAGAAAAATAAGAAGGTTTGAGGGGCAAAACATGCCTGGAAGAAGGTTTTGGAGGAGATGAGCAAGAAAGAAGAAAAGTGACAACGCTTGTCCATGGTTTCAGAACTTTGCAACAAGTTTGAAGCAGACAAATTATTAATTATCGGATAATTATCGGTTGATTATGTTTTTAGAACTTGTTCTACTACGACAGTCCTCAGTATGCCCAGATGTACAAACTCAACGTTTTCCATGACTCTACAACAATATCTTCAAGTACAAGCAAATTTCAGGAATTAGAGTGTAGCAAGTTATTTTAGAAAAACATTTGGTACTTAGTCGTTTTAAATTGTTGTTTTAGAAGAGAGTCATGGTTCTGGATTTAGCTTTATTGTGGATAAAAGACTTGGAGCAGGACCTTTTCTCAATTTTATGTAAGTAATCTATATGCAGTTTCAAATCATGTTGTTAGTGATTAGTTAGGTGTTTGAAGTTTTATTAAGTATTTTACGATGTTAAAAGCGGTTTAGTTGGCCCTCTTTAAATTTTACCTTGTTCTATGTTAAATTTTCATATATGTCATGGAAATTACGCTCCCTGAATACTATGAAGTGATATATGTTAAGACTTATGAAGTGTTATGTGTCACATGTTTACACTATGAACTGTTATATGTTAAGTCTTATGACTTGTTTTGCTTCCTACTTCATTGATTTTACTTTTATAAGTGTTAAAATCGGGGGAAAAAAAACATTACAGGACATGGAAGCCATTATTTTGGGAAGAATAATGTTGTGGCAATGAGTGGTCCAACTTATGTATTAATGATGTAGTGGGAAGCTTCTTTCTACATTCAGTAAACATTCTTGACTACAAACATGTTTGGTAGTCAATCACCAATTTTTTAATATTTAAATGCTACATATACTTTCTTTGAAGCAAGCCTTGTTGCACATGAGAATGTAGACATTGAAGCATGTTCCTGGGCTCCAGTTTGTGTTTATTTGAGAGATAGAGATTTGAGTTCGGACTAATTGGCGAGGATTCGGTATGGTCTCTGTTTTATTCTGAGTCGGAATTGGAGTAATGCTTGTGGTAGGTGCTACATGATTTCAGATTTGAGATTCTTCTCAAACCCCATGAACCATGTCTTGTGCAGTTTGCCAATGTCAGTATAGTGCTTCTGAGGTTAGGACATTGGTTAAACCTTAAACGACGGAGCCTATGACCGTGGCATCAATCTAAATTTTCAATCAACTGTATGCTCTATGTATGCTCTAGTTTCTCATCAAATATGAGTAGAATTTTTTTTGAATTTTTTTCAGAGATGAGATGATATGTCTCAATTATGTTACAAAAATCACAGATTTTTTTGTGGAAATTTGAATTTATTGTGATTTTCTGAAGAAAAAGTGAAGAAAATTCATATTAAATACAAATTATGCTAAACAATTCTGAAAATTTCACCAAAGGTGGACATTATAGTGCCAAAACTTGTGGTGTAAATGAAAGTTCCGTGTTCGGCTAAACTCAGAACCACGGTTATAGATCCAAGTTCAAATTGCAATAACTTATTCAATTTTGTGTATTTTTTAAATTTTCAAAATGGCATGGAAACTAGACATCGTTAGCTTCATTTTGTTAGTTGGACTCAAATTCAAAAAACATCATTTTGATGGCTTGAATTCAGATCTAGAGCAAAAGCTAGAAGTTTCTCAATTTCACTGTATTGAGATCCGTGTCACAAGCAGTTTCTTCCTTAGATAAAACATGAATACCTCAATGAGGCCAGTTTCATCATCATCTAATGCTTGTACATACAAGGAACTCTCCTAAAAAAATAGGATGAAAAATAGTTGTTTACGTTGATTATCATCCAACAATGTCATCCGAGAAGTCAATTTCTGGCTGCTTCGGCGTTTAAGGGTTAATGGAGCTATTTCCGGTGAAGCGAATATTGTGAGGTCATGTCCGTTGGTGGTCGGGAGCTTATATTTCAGTATTTGGCATTGAATTGGGGTTTGCAATTGGCATGGGTCGTAATTTTACTTTGCTATAGAAGCATGAAATTGGTAGTCATCATGAGACTACCATTGATGTGGATCACTTGGATAATTCAAAGTGCATAACAAAGTACAATGTTCAAAAGTAGAAGAAACTACTTTCTCTTAACCCCTAAGGTACCGTGACAGTTTTACACCAAAAACACTTCAAAATTGTTGGATTCTAGTGCAATGAACAAAGAAGGAAGCAAAAACTTTAGTTTCTAAAATTAACATATTTCCAAAATTTCATAAATTTTGACCGCACAGATTGAAAGATTACAGTGTTAAAAGTCTAGCAAATGGTTCATTTTCTTACCTGCGTTCAGTGGATCAACAGACTTTGACTTCACTTGGTGTCAAATTTTTGCACCACACAAGGTCTAAATCCATTACCATCTTGTTAAGCATGATGTTAGATCCTTTTACACCAATTTTTAGAGGTAGAGGACATGATGTTAGTTCCTTTTACACCAATTTTTAGAGGTAGGGGACGGGTGCAGCATACCGTATTAGAGGTAGAGGATGGGTGCAGCATACCGTATTAGAGGTAGAGGACGGGTGCAGCATACCGTAGGTGAACCTCTGGTTCGGCACCTTAATGCGGAATAATTTATTAAAGTGGAAAAATTGCATTTGGCATTCAAAATAACAATAATATAATTCTCAGCAAGAAATCAAAGTCTACTATATTTGGCCTTCTTTGGCACCCATGGGGATTGAACTCAAGACCTTGGGATTCCAAACACAAGTGTTTATGCATGAAATACAATGGATGAAGACTTTTCCAAGCCTTAATCCACTTTGATGTCTCTCCATGTGCCAAAATCTGTAGGTATACATTTTTTACAATTTCCACATTTTCATAATCAAAATTCCACTTAATTCGGCATGGGATTTTCTAATTAATTTAAGCCAAACTAGAGGTTCACCTACGGTATTCGAATCAACTATGCAAGAAGTGGAGGTTCAAAATTTGCCAATTCACTCTTTAATTTTTTGTGAATGAAATGTGCTTTAGATTGATGATCCGAATGGTCAATAAGAAGGTTTACACCACATATTGTTGTGGGAAAAATAAAAAGAGAAAAATATAAAGATATCTAGGTTTTATGTAGAAAAGAAGAAGTTTTTTTGGTACCTTTCCCGACAATGAGTGACAATGTGTGAAAATGTTTGACTTGGGTTGGTATGCTATTTTTCACTAAAGACAAGAACTTATTTTGACAGCATGAAAGGAAAAAATATTACTTGCAAGTATTGAAAATCTCACGTTCAATAGAGTGTCCTAGCAAAAGTTTTTGGAGGTGCTCAAGGTGCCCGGTCTCCCCATTTAAAATTCAAAACCCTATAACTTTTTCATCAAATGTCCAATTTAGGAAAAAATTGTTTTCCCACTAAGGTCTTGATAATGCCTTTTTATAGTAAAAATTTCAAAGAGAAATGTTGGAAATTGACACCATAGGAACCTGACCAAACTTTCAAAAAGCCCATTTTTGACACTGGGTCCTTTAGGGGTTAATTTACTACAATGCAAGAGAAGAATGTAGTTTTACCTAATGATCATGTGATATAAATAGCAAAAAGATTCTATGCATGGTTACCAAAAGATTGAAGTGAGAAGGACCTTCAGTTTTCACATATGTGAGTAGACAAGTTTAAAAAGAGATTTTATATCAAGATTTATAATTGTCATGGAGAAGATGCATCAACTTACAGTTCACTTGAGGTTTTGAAGGAAATGGAGTATACTTAAGCAACTGTATCTTAGTATAATATTTGTAATGCTTTTAACATAGACAAAACTGGTCTTTTCTACATGTTGGAACCAAACTATACCTTTGCTACAAAGATGTTATTTGGAAAGAAGATGCAGAAGGAGCGCATCACTATGGCACTCACTGCAAATGCTGGTGGGGGCGTGTTATTTCCTCCGTTGATAAATAATCAATATTTGAAGCCTTGAGCTTTCTCATAGAGACACATTCTTAACCAAGAGCACATACATATTCATGTGGATTGCTTACAAGAAAGCATGAATAATTAGAGGTGCTAATAAGAGAGCATGAATGATTATGTTTGTTTAGGGGTGTTTATAAGAATATGAATCATGATAAGAATCATAATAAGAATATGAATTATATAAAAGGTGCTTATAAGAATATGAATCATAATAAGAATATATTATAGGCTGAAAACATGGGCTTTCTAATAGTGATTCATATTCTTATTATGATTCATATTTGTTGTATTTTCATCATTTATCTCTATACACGTTATATATTTTCTTTTGAAATCTTATAAATATTTGTTTAGTATTACAACTTCGGTGTTTGAAGCGGCTCCCCAAAATAAAATAAAATAAAATAAAATAATTTTCTATTAGTAGTCATTGGTCCTTAATATTCTAAAAAATATCCATTTGGATTGCAACATGACATTTTTGTGTATTTAATATACAAGGTGTAAAAATTGGTATACACGATAGTTACACATCTTTGTATTTGTTAATTTTTACATGTTGTGGTCTTGACTTAAGCAATGGTTTTGAGCCTTTTTTTTAACAATTTTGATTTTTATGACTTACATTGTTACATGTATCATCACAAGGAATCTCTTATAGCCTGTCAATTTTTCTTTGTCCTCCGCCCTTCGCCCATCATCCTCCGCCCTTCGACTTTTTTGCCCTCTACCTATTATCAAACCAAAGAGGATCATAATTGTATAAGTCCATTAATTCAAAGCCAACAAATTTTATATTTGTTTCTAATTAGTGTAATAGGTTTTGAAGTTACATTAAGTTGTGTAAGCTCTTGGATTTTATCAATTCAGAATTTGGAATTGTTGATTGAAATTAAAAAAACTTTGGATTTGATGTAGTATAGTATACAACAACGATATGTTTCACAAATAACAATCAATTATTTTTATATTAAAAAGTATTGCAATCTTCTTGCTTATATTTAAATCTCAGGTATCTCTATATTGTTGGTGATTACTTATTTGATGCAATATTTTATTTATGAATATATCCTATTTCATTACTCGCATTACAAATAAATAGTATGAATAACTTAAAGCATTTTTTGAATATTAATACTCCTAAAAGACAAATACGTTGAAAAAGATAATCAAATCAAGAGTTTTGCATGATTTGCAATGATGAAAATGTACTAAATGAAGAACAATATACTGAAAAAATGTCAGTTATTGCAAAAAGTGGAAGATCATGAAGAGATTTTACAGCTATATTTTGGATAACATAATATTTATAAAGAGCGATTTGTATGTGAAACAAAAGAGCTAAAAGTATAATGCAAAGGTGTAAAATTGAGTATTTTGGTGATTCTTTGCATTTGTATTTGGTACATATCTAATCAATGATGGTCATTGTAATCCTATTGATATTCAAGATTTAGGCATAATGAATTGTCGTAAATTTCAAATTTGGATAAGGTGAAAAGTTCTCTGCGGTAAGGAATTCTAAGACGGTTAGGAGGCCCAAAGTTGTAAAAAGACCCTAATCAGAAAAGAGGTCCAAAGTGGTGAGGAAGTTCGAAGTGATGGCAAGTTTGGTGTGTTCTAAAGAAGCATGATATGCAATGAATGTAATTGTATATTGATAATAAAAGATACAAGGCTTATATGTAAGGCTTATGCCTTTTGGTTATATCAAGAGTCATACCTCTTGATCACTAATGTGCCAATCTAGATAATCTAGGTTATAAGTTAATACCCTCCTTTAACTTATATCTAGATTAGAATTCTACTTAATCCCCATTAAATCTTAACACTTTTTATGGTTGGGTTTTGGTAAAGCTTTTGTCAAATACATGAGCAATCATTTCTTTTGTTGGACAATAAATTAAATGAATATCACCATGTTCAGCTTTTTCTTGTAAATAATGATGTCTAATCTCTATGTGTTTGGAATTCTGATTATGTCGAGGATTTTTGGTCAAATCTATACATGATTGGTTGTAAGAGAAAATAGGTAAAGGTCCCATTTGAGTAAACCAATTTCTTTCATTAATTGCTTGATCCACACTGCTTCTTTTGTTGCCAGATGCACATGCCATATATTCGGCTTCAGTGGAGGATAAGGCAATTGACACTTGACGACGACTTTGCCATGAAATTGGGCCACCACCCAAAGTAAAAACATAACCAGATGTAGATTTTCTAGAATCTATATCACTAGTCCAATCTGAGTCGGAGCAACCTTGAATTTGATGAGGATATGGAGGATTTCCACTTCCGTATTTATAAATTATCTTAAAATCTAATGGTCTTGTAATGTACCTCATGATTCGTTTGATAGCAGACCAATGTATTGAACCGGAATTTGACATAAATTTACTTACTTGGCTATTGGAATATGCTAAATCAATTCTTGTAGTTGTGATAGCATGTATCAGGCTACCAACAACGGCAGAATATGGAATTCTTTTCATTGCTTCTATGTCTATAGGTTTTGTGGGGCTCATTGTTGTTGTCAATTAAATAACTGTTTCAAGTGGTGTAGATGTAGGTTTACAATTGATCATATTAAATCTTTTAAGGATACTTTCAAGATATCGATGTTGAAATATAGAAAGAGATCTTTCTTTTCTATTTCTTTCAATGACCATACCGAAGCATACGTCTGCATTTTCTATTGGACCTTCATCCGTCATCTCAAAATTTGTAGCAAGAATTTGTTTTATATCATTGAGGATATTTAAATCATTACTCACAAGTATACAATTATCCACATATAGAGCCAAAAGAACAAATATTTGTTGAGCAAGTTCCCTTTTTATATAAATATTGGGATCTAAAATGCCTCTAAGAAATCCTTTTTGAATAAGATATTTGTCAATACGTTAATACCACATTTGTGGGGATTTTCTTAAACCATTAATTGATTTTAGGAGTATACAAACTTTGTTTTGAAAATTAGAGGTAATATATCCTTTGGGTTGTGCCATAAATATTTCTTCATGGATAGTCTGGTGGACATTGGTTCTGTGGTGGAATGAACAGACACTTTATTCACTCTAGCCTCTGGTGAGGCCCAAAGTTCTTATATATATATATATATATATATATATATATATATATATATATTCATGGATTTGACCATTAAGGAATGCCGTTCTTACATCCATTTGATGGATACGTAAATAAAAAATTATTGCTAATGCCAACAAATACGTATTGAAGTGATTTTAACCACGGGTGAAAAAGTTTTGTTGTAGTCAATGCCCTTTTCTTGAGAAAAACCACAAGCAACTAATCTAGCTTTGTACCGGATGATTATATAGTGAGCATTATACTTTTTCTTCAATATCCATTTTACAACTAACAATGAATTGTCATGGAGGTAAATTTGTTAATATCTATTTATTATTTTTCATCAATGAATTGTATTCATCATCCATTGTTGCTTTCCATTTTTGAGCATCAATACTATTTAGAGCTTCTTGTATAGTAGCTGGAGTATCAAGGACTGATAAAAAGGATGGGTAATTCTCCAAGTACTTAGCATATAAAACATAATCATTATATTTGGTGGGCAATTTACTCCATGTTGTACAAAGTGAGCGCGTTAATTGTTTGTAGTTGATGAGACATCATCAAAATCATCATCTTCCGAGAGTGGATTTAGAGATAAAGGTGAATATATGTTTCTACTTGGGAAGTCACTAATAGGTGTATTAGGGGTTGAATTTAGAGAAGCATCCACTGATATGGATTGAATGTCTTGTTTAAATAGGTCAGGTGGTAAATTGAAAGGAGGTACTTGAGGTAAATGAGGCTGAATATATGCATCATCAGAAAATATTTCCACATAATTATTATCAATATCTATATGAGTATTTTGCTTAGAAGCTTCCATAGGTGGGGATTCATGATTGTTTTAATTTGGGGAACATGAAGTATACTTTCTTCATTAAAATGTAACATTTTGACTCGTAAAATACTTGCATTTGATTTTATCATATAATATGTATTCTTTAATACCTGCTTATGCGCCATATCCAACAAGTATGCCTCTACGGCTTTTTGGATCTAATTTCTTACGAAGCACATCAAGAATATGAGACTATCTAGGTGAACCAAAAATTCTTAAATAACTGAGATTAGGTACAATCCCATTCCACATAGTCAAAGGGATATTACTTCCAAGTGAAGATGTAAAGGCACCATTTTCGATGTGGCAAGCTGTTGCGACAACATCTGCCCAAAAAGAATTAGGGAGATTAGCAGTTTGTAGCATAGATCGAGTTGATTCAACAAAAGTATGGTTTTCCGTTTGAAAACACCATTTTGTTTAGGAGTATAAAAACTAGTGAATTGACAAACTATTCCATGTTCCACACAAAAATCCATAAAAGCTTGAGATGTGTAGTCACCTCCGTTATTAGATCATAGTATTTTTTAGTCTTATTAGTTTGGTTTTCAACTAAGGCCTTGTAGATTTTGAATTTTGAAAAAATCTCATATTTGTATTTAAGAAAATAAACTGCTATAAAGCGGGAACAGTCATTAATAAAAGTGACAAAATAGTAATAGCTACCAATAGATTGGGTTTGCATGGGTCCAAAAGATATGAAGGTACAAGATCTAAAGTATTATAAGTATTTGTAAATGTATTTTTAGAAAAGTCAATTTGTGTTGCTTTCTAAGCATGCAACCTTCACAAAAGGATAGTGTAGAAATATTTATGGGTAGGCTTGTAACCATATTTTGTTTTTTCATTTCTTGTAAGGAAAAATTATTAAGATGTCCAAGTCGATGATGCCATCTCATTGTATCATAACTACAAGGTTTTGTTATTGCCATGGAGGTCGAATTTTTAATTAAGTCATCATTAGCTAGGGAATATAAATTATCTATTTGATTAAAGCACATTTCAATTAATTCATAATTATTATTTTTATGCTTTATGATAGCATAATTGTGAAAAAATCCAATACTTTGGCATGGAATAGTTGCTTTGCATACGGAAAGTAAACTTTTGGCAAGTGCTAGAATGTGCAAGCCATCATATACTATAGTTGTTTGTCCATTATTGAGGTTGATTTGAACTGTTCCTTTTCCTATAGCCTGATGAACTTGATCATCAAAAGAGTATACATTTAAAGTAGGATTTAACATTGTATATGTTATAAAATATTCTTTTATTAGAGTCAAATGTTGTGTGACATCGGAATCAAGGTACCATGTATGATTGTCAAGTAAATGGTCTTTGACCGTAGCCATAAACCATTGTATGATATTTGATTTTGTTGAACTTGTAGAAGGAGTTTCAGTTGTAGTAAGATTGGCTTGATGAGACATAGGCTGAAAGGTGTCTTGTGTTTTATCTGAGGCTAATTTGCGACAATTGGATCAAATATGCTCGGGTTTACCACAATGGTGATATACTAATGATTTTGAAGAATTGAATTTATTTTTGACTTGTGTGTTACGTGTAAATTTTGAAGGATTTCCATTTTAATAACTTGAATTATTGTGACGATTATTTGAATTGTTTTGATAATTATGTGATTTCTTTGGAGAATCATTTGAATTATTTTGATAACTCTTTGTCTTCCAATTAGTTTGTTTACTTTGACCATATCTTACCAAAAATGCTCCTAATTTAGACTTATGAATTGAAGATTGTTTAGAATCTTCATAAATTTGCATGGCCGCTTCTTATAATATTCAAGAAATTAAATTAGAAATTATTTTGTTTGTGAGAGTACCTTGTGAGGAAACAAATGGTCGCCAAGAAGGAGGAAGAGTTCTTAATAAATAGACATACTGCTGTTCTTCAAAAATAGTCAATCTAGAAACTAATATTTCATCAATTATTCCTTGGAATTCTTCAATGAATTCACTAACACAAGTATCTTCAGACATAATTTACTGAGATAAATTTTTCTATGCCATGACTTGGGTAGCAACATTATTTTGTTGGTATATTTCTTTTAATTTATCCCAAATAGCTTTGGAAGTGCTTAATAAGTGTTTAACAGTGCTAAATTACTAATCGCCGCAATGCAACTTGATGGTAGCATGTGCTTTGAAATCTTTATGTTTCCAAAGAATTTGAGATGCTTGAGCTTGGAAGTGGTGGTGCCAGGATTGACTTCACTACCACCGACAATGGAAAAAAATCATTTAAATCAAAATTAATTCTATTTTGGCACTCCAAGAATTATCATTTGTTGTCGTCAACTTCTTTACCAAGTATGGTTTGGAAGAGGGATTCATAGATGATGAAGTAGCCATAGTTGAAATATTGTGGTCGGACAAATAAATTCAAGAATAGCATGGACGTGGGTCTATAAAAAAAGCTTTCAAGCTTCAAACTTCAAGCTCTGATACCATATTCTAAAGAAGCATGATATGAAATGAATGTAACTGTATATTGATAATAGAAGATACAAGGCTTATATGTAAGGCTTATGCCTTTTGGTTATATCAAGAGTCATACCTCTTGATCGCTAATGTACTAATCTAAATAATCTAGGTTATAAGTTAATATAGTGTTGTTGTGGAGAAAGAGCATTGGACCATAAATATGATCATTAAGGTATTTGAATGTTCATTTGCAATAATTCTTTTGAATTTTTATTTGCAAATGTAAACCATAAAATTTTACACTTGCGAAACACCCAAGACTCACACAAGTCTCCATATGATTCTAAATTCTTCCCGGGATGGTCTAGTGTCTAGTGTTTAGGTAATATAATCTAATTATCTCATAAAAAGTGTCTTCGATCATAAAACTTAAAGCTATAAAGCATTCTATTAAAGATTTTGGGTTAAACAATCTACATTCTTTAAGGATTGGGAACTCTCAATGTTAACCCAAGAAGAAGAGTGATTGCGACAAAGAGCCTTGCTCTTTGTCTTTCTTGTGTGTGTGCCCGACCTCTAACTAAGCCTTGCTAGGCTAATGGAAGCTTGCCCATTGTTATAGCTCATTGCTTTTGTTCATTTATTATATGATTGTTTATGAATTCATCACTTACTTCAAGCAACTAATGCTCCTTCTTCAATCACGTACGTCCACGGCTAAGCTCTTAAGCTCCAAGTGGCTAATCAATCATACACATTAACTTAAACCATTCCCTTTGTTAGAAATTAATTCAAAATATTTCTCTTAGAATTCTATACTCTAACACATTCACTTTCAATCAAATTTAATTCCTTCGATTAAATCCACTATTCAATACTCTTTAAATTAAAGTAATTGCATTTTTCTAAAATAACTCTATTATCTTTAATGCAATTAATTCCTTAAGTTTAATCAATTCACTTTTACTAAAAGAATTCTTATCTTACAATTTGATTATTGTTACAAGAATTCTTATTCACAAGTATAGTTAATCTTTAAATATGTTTTATTTTCTATTAATGTCACTTATTCAAGAAGTGCAATATCAAATCTTCTTAAATTGCCTAACAATTTAAAGTATTAATATCAAATAAATTTCCACTTTCTTAATTATTAAGAATCACTTACACAAGTCACATGTGCAAAGTTTACTTAATCAATTAGAATCAATACAATTAACACAACACAATATATATTCAGATAAATATTCTTACAACCATTTGCAAGAAATTCTTTACCTGCTCCAAGCTAGGACTCGCAATTGCTTCTTCAATGTGGTGAATTCTTCACAAAATTTTATTTTCTAATACTAAGTAATTTGAAAAGTCACAACCTTCCTAGAGGTTTTTCCACCTTTTCACTTAATAAGCCTTTTCATGTAATTAAAAGTTGTGTCTTTTCTTCACACCTTTCTATTTCTATTTCTATTTACTTTTTAAAATTACTTTTTTTTTAAAACTTATACTTTAACTTTTTACTTTTACTTTCGTGTTTTTATTTGTTTCTATAGCTCATTTAGCTCTAATTTTTTGAAATTTAACAATTTTTACACTTCGGCTCTACAGCAAAATGCAAATTTGGGCTTTGGAAAACTTTGGAAAGATCCAAACAATCATCTAAAAATTGCCGTAATATGTGTTTGATCAACCTCAAAGTAGACAGGCCACCTTGGCCTGTAATTCAAGGGAAATAAAGAAGGTAGTGAGTGTAAATTTTAGATTGATGATTAATCTACTTAGGGGAGCAAGAGAATTGTTTTAGAAGAGAGGACAATTTTGAAAAACAAAGGGTGAAGGATCGTGAAGGTTTAGTCAAAGCTAAAAAATAAATTTCACATGAAAATACAGCTTTGAAAACTTGTCACTTTCCTTCATCATTGATTAAAAATGAAGGCAAGCTATAAAAGGTGTTCGGCATTGCTTAAATTACAGAAGACATTTTGGTCATCAAAAAATGTGAAGTTTTTCACAATTTGGAGATCTTTTCTAATTTAAAACTTCGAGTACCAAAGAACAATAAAGAATTATTAAGGAGATCAAGAATTACTTTTGTGGTAAATTGGAAAAAAGTAAGAAATTTTAGAAAGGATCGGTGCACTAAATGTTCTGCTAGTGTTGCAACAAAGTGATGATTATAACGTAATTTTTGTCTAATCTACTTCATTAATATTAAAATTATGAAATTGAAATAAATTGATATTTGTTAATATTATATAAGATATAAGCTTTTATGGTATTTTTTTCCTTATTAAATTGTGTTTATTGCAGTATCACAAAGAGAAAAGATGTTTAGATGGATCAATATTTTAAATTATTTACTCTAATATATGGAATGAAAATATTGCAAAGACAGAGCACATCATAATTGCATATAAAACTTATAAGCAAAAACATGCAACTGAAGAGGAGAATGATATAAATTAGGGTGATGCATAAGGCAATAGTTCAAACATATTGAATATTGAAAAAAAATTAGCATCACAATGTGTAATTTTTCATATATTTTCTTTCATCAAAATGATTTTATCAATAAAATCAATTTTATATCATACAATGTTAGTATCAATAATTACAATTATTTTGTAATTGTACTAAATTCTTTTGCGTTTTAGATTTTCAAAATATATTAACAAAATGAACATTAAACATTAATGTAAAATATTTTATATCATAACACCATCAAAGTCGTTGACAAACAACATTCATCAATAATAGATATTGAAAATATGTTTATATTTAGAACTAAATTGTATCATTTTCTTTTAAAAATTAAATACATATCTATTCTCAAACTTATTGTTAATATAATAAAAGGTGCTTTGATTCTCAAAAAATTAAACATATTTTATGAGGTCATTTGCAAGAAATATTGTCATTCAATACTCCTTGCTACTAGTCTCAATTTGGACCAAGGAGCAATTTAAGATCCCATGGTTGTTTGAATGGAGTATTGTCATGCAGTACCCTTTGCAAATAGTTTTCACTTTGATCAAGGAGAAGTTTAAGATTTCATGATCCTTTGCGAGAGGTATTTCACGGCAATATTTCCCAAGAATGCATTAAAATGCTCACGACTACTTTAAGTGCAATACAATTTTTTGAAAGATTTTTTAATGAACCAAAAAATTAAATTTTCACAATTGATCTACTAGATCTTGTATAATTAATCTTTAATGAACTTTGTATTTAAACCAACCACAAGAAATAATTTAATATTGCCCCGATGAGTATTGCCATCCAATATCCCTCGCAAATGGCCTCTATTTAGACAAAGGGGCAATTTCAGATCTCATGGATATGTGCGAAAGGTATTGCCATGCAACACCCCTTGCTAATTGCTTCTACTTGGACTAGAAAGCAATTTAAGAACTTATGGTTGTTTGCGAGGGATATTGCATGGCAATATTACTTGCGACAACATATTAAATTGCTTACAACCACTTTAAATGCAATAAAAAAATTAAACTCATTTTTTATAGTTTACAATTTAATTTTCACTCATGATCTAGTATATTTTTACAGAGTTAATTTACTTGCTAGTGGTTTCTATTTGAATCATGGAGAAATTTAAGATTTCATGGTTGTTTGCTAGAAGTACTGCACGACCAAAATTCCTTACAACTATGGATTAAATTGCTCACAATCACTTCAAGTGCAATTTATTTTTTAAACGATGTTTTAATACTATTAAATTAAATGTTACCAATAATCCATTTAATTTTAGAAGATTGTAAACTGATATAAAAAATTAAAAATATTAATGTCTAACTCTTAAATTTATTGTATTGACTTTTATCAAAGTGGTAGCTATGAGTTCTCACTCAAAATGTGTACTTAAATATTAAATGTCCATCATCTACTGAGATAAGTTTTTTCAAATAAAATTCTCTAATTATCTTAATAAAGTATAGTAAAACTTTTATTGGAGTTCTAAATTCATTTACATAATTCACCAAAAAAACATATAAATGTTTATAATTTAAATTTAAAATTTAATTATTTTTTGGATTTATGATATATTTATTCAAGTTGAAAATTGAATTTAAATACAAATCATTTTTGTGAAAAAATTTCTTTTGAGATTTGATTAGGTCTTGAACAAGTTAGATATATAAAAGAATCAATCGATTTGAAGTGAAAGTATTGTTAATTTCATTGACATATGTATTTTAAGTTTTTTTTGGTAATATTTGTTCCCATGAATGTTACATTTATTTGTGTATTTTAAATTCTTGCAATTGTTTACTAAAATGATCATTGCAACTTGTCATTTTAAGTGCAATGTATTTTTAAAAACTTTTTATGCTCTCACATTCATTTTTTCTACTAATCTAGGAGATTTCATACACATAATCAACAATAGTCTTTGTAAATATATTTTTAAATGTAAATGATTAAATGTTATATCCAGTGTGTTGACTTTCATTCAAAGTGTTCAAATATGAGTTGTAAATCAAAATTTGTGGCCAATCATATGTTGCATATCACTCAATAAGCTGAGTTTTAATTTTATCAACTAGAATTCCCCAACTACATGATAAAGCATAGTGAATTTCTATTATAGTATTTCACATTTTTCACCAAAAATTATAAAAAACTTCTATACATTATTTTAGTCTTCAATTCTCTTGGAATTTGTATCATAATCAGATGAAGAATAAAACATTATCACAAATCTTCTTTGTTAGAAAGGGTTCCTTGTTTATAAAAAAGAGTTATTTGTATTTTTGTGGTTAAATCTTATACAAGTTACCAATTTTTAAAATGCAATTGATTTGAAGAAAAATACTGATTGATATCTTTATTGCATATTTTTATGTAATTATTTTTTTGTAATGTTAATTTCCAAAGATGTTACACTCATTTGTGTATTTGTTTCATTTCATTTAAAAGTATGAAGTCTTTTAAAGTACTTATTTCAACTTAAATAAAATCTTATTATATAGTATTAAGAAAAACATTACATAACAACACTCCTTGTCAGACATTTTGAGATTATAATTTGGATTGAAGAACACTTTAAGCTTTTATAATTGTTTGCAAATGATATTGCACTTGAATTAATAACGAATAATGATATTTTGCTTTGCGAGGAGTATTGCACAACGTACCCCTCCCAATTTATCTTTAATTTTAGGTTTTTTGTCACGGGATGTGGCGTCGAGGGCCTCCCCGTATTGTAGTTTTAGCGTAGATTAGCTTGTTACTAATCTACAGGTGTTTAGGGACAAAAGGCAGCACGCCGCATTAATTCATGGATGATTTTCATGCACTTAGGGTTGTATGCGTGTGCGTATAGCGCCGCACACATCCTTGACTTGACCTCTTTGTGAAGTCAAGCTTTGGGAGTGAGTTAGAGAATGTTTAGTGATTACCTTTGCTTGTAAGTGATTGTTTATCATTAGTAAAGGCTCCGCATTCTCTTATACTACTTGCACTTGTTGATTCTCCCTTCATGGAGTGCGAGACGCTTGACTTCGTGAGTGATTTCATACTTGTTTCTTGACGGTGTATTATGTATACTTGTTTAATGTATGTTTTTTGTTTATTTGATGTTGGTTAGGACTCTCGATCTGTTGTGGTTATTGATCTTTCTATACACAACATTTTGTAAGTTTTTAAGGTGTAGGGATTTTTGTTTTATTTTGTTATGGTGCAGATACAATATGGAGTTTGGAAATTATGGAGAAGAAATTGGTTGGATTTAGGAGACAAGGGAGGATAAAGGCATCAATACAAGAATGATAGTAAGGATGTAGAAGAGGGTATGATTGTGGGTGAGGAAGTACTAGAGGTAATTTTATTGCAAGAGTTCCAAGGAGAAAATGTTGGATTAGGAGAAAATAAAAATAAAAATTGGTGGTTCCTCCAAAAGATTTAAGAGGTACAATTTGTTGGTACAATTTATTGTGTTGTTGTCAATTTTGAAAAGTAAGTCAATAACCATAATTATGATGATCAACATTTGAGGACCTTAAACAAGCTTGGCGTGTCTCTTGATCATTGTTTGCAAGAGTATGTGAGGCAGAAGGAGGTTGAAAGTATTACGAAGGAAGTGTTATCCTACATTGCAATTTTGAATGATAAAGATGCAAAAGACAATTATTCATAATCTTTGATGAAGAGGGGAGAAAATTCCAATTTCAATGAAGATTGTGATGAAGGTAAAAGAGGTTTTATATCAAAAAATATTTGAAGGTTTATTTGATTTTGAAGAAACTTTATTAAACACTATTGAGCTTGTAGGCTCATTTGCTTTACAGGAGGAAGATGGGATTACTGGAATTTGTATAGCTCAAGGAATTTTATTGACTGCTGCAGCTTAGTCAACATACTATGAAGTTGTAAATTAATAGAGTTTACATAGAGCAATCAAAAGTTAAATATTCGGGTGATATGGTAATATTTGGGTATTGAATTGCCGAAACACTTGCTAGATAAGTTTCTATAAAATTTATAACGTATATTATATGGTTTGCTGATTTAATTTTGGTATTACTTTTCATGTGTAGTCATCCAATATCTAAACACTAGAAAGAACAACAAAAGGAATTGAAGAAGGATTGGAAAGAATTTTCAAACGAATCACAATTAGAACATTTTGGTGATATTTTTGCAGAGTAATTTTGGAAATATAGCACCGAGTTGTTTTCTCAACAAATCCAATCTTTTCCGGACTTATATTAGAGTGATAAAGCTTTGGGTAGAATTGGTCGTACTTCATTCTAGAATATGGATATCACCCAAAACTACTCAAATATTTTCCTTGTTGATACTTGTGGTAGTTGGAATTATTTTCTTTCTTTCTACTGGCGACCTTTTGTGGTTCGATCGGAGGAGTTACCAATAGATAGAACTCTCGTAGTGTAACTGGTGGCTAGTGGTAGTTAATTTTCCAATTGGTTAGAATTAGTTAATCAGGTGGTTGATTGGTGGTAACCGACCAAACCAATCAGGCAGTATAAGTTAGAACAATGCCAATTGGGAAATCAGTCTCTTTGTGTGTAGTGCAGGATCTCCTTCCTGGAGATTGGACAGTATTAGTTGAATTTTTTTAGTTTTCTTTCTGTGACTGTGATGTGATGTGTAGTGGATACTATTGGAGATATACAAATATGGTTCTGGAAATCTGTGTGATTGGTGATTGATGGTGATGTGGAGTAAGTTGTGAATGGAGAAGATTTGAAACCAATTTGGGAAGTTGGACAGGCATGGAGGTATACCATGGCCATGTTACCAATTGGTACGATGTGCGCCGGATGTGATTGAAGCCGGATTGGGAAGCTGTTACTCCATTGGTTCTCGAGACAAGTGAAGAGAACTTACCTATTGGAGAATAATCATACCTGCCTTTGATAAGAAGAAGAGAAAAATAAAAATTAACAAAAATTAAAAAAAATAACAATAGAGGGAAAAATAAATATGAAGAGAAGTGTGGATTAACGAATAAGAAGAAGTTGAAATAGAAATGAAGATTAAGAAGGAAGAAGAATAATTGGAGAACTGAGAAAGGAGTATTGTTGAAGACAGATTGGAGAAAACCAATAAGGAAGCCATGTTGAGTGATGTGAGATTATGCCGAGTACTTGGAAAAAATGCATGGAGTGAGGCTCACCAATAGGCAGTTAATTGACAAGTTGAGAGAATTGTTAAGCCATAAGTATATTTGAATACACTATTTGGGAAGACAAATTAATACGGTGGATTTAGAGACGAAGCAAAAGATCCATGAAGAGATTCACATACTGTTGAAGACCAACAAAGACATATCGATTGGAGCAGTGCTGAAGGAAGAGGATTACCAATGGCTGATTAAAATTGAGCCTGAATACAATTGGACCGGAATATCTTCAACAAAGACATATCGATTGGAGCAGTGCTGAAGGAAGAGGATTACCAATGGCTGATTAAAATTGAGCCTGAATACAATTGGACCGGAATAATCAGAGAACCGGTGAGCGTGGAAGCTGCCCTTTATTGGCAGATGGAAGAATATTTTGAAGTAAGCAATTTGAAATATCATTAAGTGTAGCAGACTTTCATCACCCATTAGAGGTTAGCTTTTGGTATCACATATGATAATTAAGAGATCGGTGGTGTCACCAATGAAGTAGTATGGAAGCATGGTTACTTGAATTTGGTCTGGATTGAACCATCCCATGGGTATTAAAATCATAACCCCGATCCTTTAATTACACACCTCCCCAGCGAACGAATCAGGTCACATTGGATAAATTTTCAATTGGTAAAAAATACTACTTAACAATATTGAAGACTATGATTATAGTTTTAATTTTGATTTTTGGAGCACATACTATATATGGATAGTACTTGACAACTAAGGTAGAGTTTATACTTCCAGGTTATAAACTCAATTATGACCTTAGTGTGGTATTTTTTTTTCAACACAAATTTATTTATTATGGTACAAATATTTTTTAATTTTTTTATGCAAGTTGTAAGAGAAGGCTTGGTTAAGATAAATCTAGTGAATGGAGGTCGAAAGAGAGATTCACTTACAGGACTTTGTTAATTAATGTATTAAAATATTTAGGACCACTTATTGGTTTATTTATATGCTTTTATTATCTACTTCTACTTTTTATGTATAGATTTATTTAGTATTGATACTATATTATATTTATGAATTTTTTGTATTCATTTATCTATAGTCGTCTTCAATAATTGTTATTATTATAATTGAAATTTTTGGTTATTGTTGATAGATTATATATAATAATTTTGATTTTAGATGGAAATGCCAATTGAAAGAAAACAAAGCTCAGTTTGGAGATATGGTCTACGATGTAACCTTTAAAGTCTCAAGGCATTTTCACACCAAAAACACTTCAAAACCTGCTTCTTTTAGTGCAATGAGTAAAGAAGGAAACAAACACTTTCATTTCTACTTCTGACCATATTATATCCATTAAAACTTACTAAGTAACATCCTCGTAAGATTTTATAAACTTTGACCACACATAAAAAGATAATAGTCTTTGAAGTAGATAAAACGATTTAGTGTATTAACAGACTTCCATGTGTTGAGTGTATTAGCACACTTTGACTTCACTTGGAGTCAATTTTTTGCATTACACAAGGTCTGAATTCATCACCATCATGTTAACCCTTTAAGGCCGATGAGGTTTTGTACTCTAGACACAGCTTGGCGTATACGCCCTCCCCTGATTAAATTAAGGCTCTGATCTAAGATCCCTTTGATGAATTGTCCACTCTTGTCTATACACATCGAATACACATGACCAATTTGCAAATGTCTAAAGACGGAAATCATGAAAGCGCTTTATACTCTGAAATACAGTGGACTTTGTAGACCTCTATACCGACTCCACTTCTTTTCTCGTTGACAAAGTGCCGCCCAATGATAACCTACCACCAATGTCCATGTGGTGACCAACATACAAAACCGTGTACATCTTTAATACTTCTTTCCAAGATCTACGCCGACCTCACTCCACTAAAAGCAGCCGCATGAGCTCGTTACAGATCCAATTTTGGTGGCAACGGTCCCATTGAAATCCCACCTTGCTCCACCTCTAAGTCATAGTCTATTTTTCCCTTTTAGGTGGCCTATAGCGCTCTCTAATAAGGTTCTTGTTCCAAAATGACCCATGTATTGTCGATCGGCCTTAAAGGGTTAAGCATGATGTTAGTTCAATGCACACCAAAATAAGAGCTCTTGGAACGTTTTCCTTTACGGTGACATAACTTCTTCAATAGATGTTGATACTAGGAAAAAAATATACCCACATAAAGCTTTTAGTAATGTGCATCTACCCTAAAAATTTCAAAGAATAATATTGTAAATTGACACTGTAGGAACCTACCCAAATCTTCAAAAGTCCCATGAGGGGACTGATGGGAGTTTAGGGGTTGAATTAAGAATTATTTAATTATATTATTTATAATTATTGTAGGGTTACCTTTATCAATTGTAACCAAAAAACAAAAAAACAAAAAATGCATTACATCCCTTTTGGATTCTAAAAAGTACAACACAAACTAATAGATATCCAACAATGATGTCAATCCATACATTATACAAGTTTTATTATTTTTATTAGAAAGGACTACTTATTTATGACATTCATTAAGTTCAAATTTCCTATAAAGATATCAAACACAACACTATTGTAGATTATATCAATTTTAGTTTTATGTTTTGAATTTCATGGTAAAAATAATATTTTCCATTTTGATATTGACTTTTTACCTAACTTCAAAGAAAAGACAAAGATTTGAACATGTGGATACAAAGGATTTAATATCATTTTATAATTATTTTTTCTACTTTTATTTAATTGGTATGTACTATAATAATCTAAATTTAAAATATACTTGACTACGGTAAAAAGGAAAATGAAAGGTTGTTTGAAATAAGAAAACGGCCTTGAATTATCCAAAGTACAAGTCAATGTACGGTAAGTTATATTTGTTTATATATATTAAATATTACATTACCGACATTGGTTGATCTTTATACAAGACTTTACGATACAAATGGCCATTCTTCCTTGAGTTGTGGATAAACTTAAAATCATGGATGTGGGCTTTGATAAATTGATTTTGTGGCTATGGGACAAGGCTATGATATTTTGTGATTTGCATATTTAAGTGCATCCTATACAAAAGATGAATATAACAACATGTAGAGTTTGCAGAGATTTAGGCATAAAACAAGGTCTAGGAGTATGAATCAAATGTTATGTCATCCTCAACTCATAGATTACTTTAGCAATTCTGAACAAAATGGCCCGCCATCCTTGAGTTCAGGATAAATATAAAAACATGGATTTGAACTTTAGTAAATTGATTTCCAAGCTATGGGACAAGGCTACAATATATTGCGATTTGCACATTTATGTCCATCCTATACAAAAGTTAGATACAGAGTTTGTGGAGATTAAGTCATAAAACAAGGTCTAGGAGTACAAAATCAAATGGCATGTAATCCTCGGCTCAAGGATAACTTCAGTAATTAAAATGTTTATCTGTACATGATTTCTACATATTGATCTTTGATTAATCCATCAAACTTTTACTAGACTTTGGCTTATAGTAGAAAGATTTGACTTGGGGACTTGAGGACAATGGAGATATGGGGACTTGAAGGTAGTGAAGACTCTAGGGACTTGAAGGTAGTGGAGATTTAAGGGACTTAAGGGAAGTAGAGACTTGGTGGACTTGAAGGTAGTGGAGACTTAAGGGACTTAAAGGAAGTGGAGACTTGGATCAATATCATAGTACATAATTGATTTAAAATGGAGACTATCTAATTAATTTAGAAATTTCAAGACATTTGTCTAGGTGATACCTGTATATTGCCAAGGTGATACCCGTGTAATACATATGTGATACCCATTGAAATTTGATACCCATTGTGACCAAATTGCTATTATATACAAAAATAATAAATTTGACCGGCACTGTCCAAAAGTGACCACCTTGTATGATATATTTGTCCTTGGATTATACACTGGCTACAGTCGTGGTACAAATCCATGTTTTGCTACGTTTGCTATGTGATCGGAACTCCAAACAATTCTGCTATCAGAAGTGGACATGATTTCTACATACTAGGTCCAGAATGTCTAGAGTGTCTTGAGTGTCCAAAGGGCATGAGTTTTCACTAATATGATTGAGTTAATTTTTGTGCATATACAATTTTTTTGCCCTTTAGAATTCTTTGAATGTGTCCTTCAGAGGAACCCTTTGAATGATCCCTTCACTAAAATTTGGCTTAAAGTAGAATAATTGAGTTAAAAATGCTATATGTGTCAAAAAATAAATCAATTATTGCTACACATATAATTATTAAATTATAATTTCTACATATTGTCTCCAAAGGACATGAGCTTCCACTAATTTTTTATAATATGATAGAAATAACATATATTGATATAACATTCAAAATCTAAAGATAGAGAATTAATTCCTTTTATAACTTTGTTTTGAATAATTATGTTATATGAATATAGAAATATATGGAAATAAATTTTCAAAATCATGTATCTTTTTGGTATAATAATTTAAATTTAGAAAATATATAAATAAAATATTTGTTGGAAATAGTGTAGTAAATTATGCCACTAAGACTTGATTTCAATAAATACCTTCACATAAGAATTTCAAAATATTTAAATAACATTCGAACAATGCTTAAAATTTTAATGAAGGTTTTGTCTCTTGAATTGATTTGTACAAATGTGTTATGTAGAATAGATTTGTGACAAGGGATAAGTTGATCCTATGGTTGGTACACATTGTACATTTCTTGCTTGTGATTTTTCATGATTGGTGGTTAACTACTATATACCATAGATCTATTTTAACAAATCTGCAAGGTTTCAAACCTAAACCATTGATATGGAGCACATCTATCCTAAATAATAGATTTGTGCTCATGGCTTGACAATAGAAATACAAGATAACATGTACTTACACACCTAAAATTTATCTTCTACTTGGTTACTTTTATTTTTAATATAGAGTCTACCCTTGAAAGGAGGCAATAAGGGTAGTACATGCTATCTAGGTCCTCGTGACCTATGTAGTAACCGCAAACAAATTCTTTATTCACCTTGATTAGCAATTTTTCACTAGATGAATAGGATATAATTTTTTATATCATATTATGGAAAATGTTTTCAGTTGGAATTTTTTTTTATTCTCATGATAAAATGTTTGAAGCTCACCAAGAAGATTACACTTTCTAAATTGATGTTTTAAAAGGGTTTATTAGAAGACAATCACTTCCAAATCAAATATTAGATTTTTAATCAATAATTCTTGCATTGACTATTTTAATGACATGATAGACACTCTTTCATCAATCATAACTTTCTAAAATCAAATAAATGTTAACAATTGTAGTCCAAACCTCTACATGATCATGACTATGAAATTCAATTTCTTTTACTAATTAGTGTTTGCAGCAAAAGCTTTATATTTTTCCAGAAATGACCAAAGTGCACAAAGAATAGCATTTTTCTCAAAGTCTATTTGTAAAAAAAAAATAAACTCTCAAAAAGCTACTACCATGGGTCATCTATGTAAAATATTTGGAAATTTGTGATCAAAATTGAGATTGTAGGAACTCACCTAAAATGCACTAATAAAGCCTAGACCTCGAGGAAGAAATTGTCCTTCACGGGTTTGAATGAAATGGTAAAGGTTATGTTAAAAAGATAAACCCAGCTAGTTTATATTCTACTTTCTTCTAAATCATAAATGATAGCATTTTTGCTCGTGGAACTTCCACACAAGTGACCCCACAAAGACTTAAGGTAGTCTAGTCCATCGCCGCCACCCTCCAATCATTGCCACTCTATATTTGGTCCCAATTCCACCCTATTACCGCCCCATTTTTACCCATTCACTCTTTGGTAGCTCCAAATTAAGGCTTACTAATAACTATTGGTCCAGAGTCAAGATTCCTAACTTTGGGTTGGCGCTAATCCATGTTGTTTGGACGGATGGGATGGACGGGACATCTATCCAAGAGCTCCATGGGACGTCTGTAACTTAGAGAAAAATAATTTTATTTATTTTTAACCTCTTTTACCACCGGTCACCATGGTTGCAACCATGTCTTCGGGCAACCGAGGGTAAATTGGGCGACCGCCAATCTACCCGCGTCCCAACGTCAAGACGGATGGGACGTCGAGGGGCTTGGTTTTTGGATGTATGTGACAACCTAGACACTAATGAGGGGTATTTAGTGGCAGAACTAGGCTAAACATGGCTGACCACTTTGAAAATTCATAAATAAATATCATCTCATTTGAACAACATGAAATCACTTTGGTTGAGATTGTATATCTATTGGCAATCACTGAAAAAGAAATGTATTATTATTTGATTCTCCTTATATGCACATTGCTTAATCTATTGGTCATGGGGGTTTACCATACATTATTATAGTTTTCCTTTCCATACGTCATTGCCAAATAGATTAAAAGTTAAGTACAGAAACCGTACAACACTAAGATCCAAAGTTAGGACAAAAACTCATTGTGGGAGTCGGGGCTAAAGATGCCATTACTTAGTTGTTGTATATGAAGTCATTTGCAGACCAAAGTTATACCTTGCTTTTTACAGCTTACGTACAATAATGAGTACATTAGTCAACAAGGCCAGACCCCTAAAGTACGTATACGGATGAACACAGCTAAAATAAAAGTGTTTCCTCTAAAATTTATGATGTACAATGAGCATTCACATGCTCCCTTATATGTATGTTGCGGTGAACAACCTCCTTTTCGTAAATTAATCCATTGCAAGCCGGACAGAGTAAATGTGCCATTACTTCCATTGCATGATGAAGAACATTCGTCAACCATGTTCATAAAGATCTAGTTGAGTTGTAAACAATAATTAACATTTGACATATTCTTTGTATCCGATGTATAATTCCTTTGCATTAAAATACACAAAATTCTGGTACCTGTACGAATAAAGTAATACCCAAATGACCAACATACAGTCCGTACAAATTCCAAAACATCAAGCTTCAAGTCTTCTAAATTTCAAATCCGAAGGTCAAGCTTGCTGTGTCTCTGGCAATGTTACACTGGTAGCCGTAGTCAAGGGTAACTGCTGAGTTACTAATTAGATCTAGAAACAGATTCGACCAAAAGAAAAAGAAAGTTCTCACAATTTGTATGTTTATGTAGTGAAAATCCCCGTCGTCCCCAACAGGGCAAGGCCAATCCTAGTTAGTAAACATATATATGTGAATGCAAAATAAAATATATCCATTTAGATATACCCAATATATACTTTTTGTACCCATTTAAACTTTATACATGTATTATTTACTATATATCCCGGATCCGGTCTATATCCGGGTACCCTAGGTTTCGACTTCATAGGGTATCCATTATATAGAGAGAAAATTCAGAAATTTTGAAAATTTATATTCGGACTTTCTAATTTTTTAATTTTTGCCAAACCCGACGCTCACGTACGGGAATTTTCAATTCATGTGATAAAGACTCACGTTGTTGGAGTCAAGGTTGTCTGCCTCCAATACAGAGCAGTTGTCTGATCAATGGTATGGGATAAGAGCAAATTCATGCCAAATTGTCATTTTTTCAACCTCTGAAAGACGATGCATGTGGGCAAGGCTTTTGGCTTGCAGCTTCTGAGCAACAAGTCTGGTACGGTGAACTTTGTATACCATGTCTGCTTTTCCAGGCAGTTCATGTAAATTCTTGTCAAATTACAAGTCAGTGTAGAGTCCATCGTTATGTAATCAGAGTGCTAAAAAGATAGGATATAATAATAGGCTCATGTACCTTGAGAAGTCATACAGTCTGGGAAAGGAGATTTTTACTGTACCCGGGAGACTCATTCAGCCAAAATATTTCTAAAACTAGATTTCCAAATTTTTGGAGACTATTTCTGGAGATTGTACTATGGTACACCGTTCCCTGAATATAGTGTAGACTAGACTATTTGAAATTTCCTACACTAATTTCATTAAACGCAAATTAAAGTGGTCCACTTCAATTTTCCATCCACATCAAATCATGTCCATTAGAAATAGTGTGGCTTGTTTCAAAATAAAAGACACGGGAATTGATGTGGATAAGTTTTTACAAGTTGTACCCTAAAACCAAAATTATAATATAATAACATAATAATAACATAATAACATAATATAAAATAATAACATAATATTATAATAACATAATAAAATAATATAACATAATAATATAATAACATAATAATATTATTTTATAACATAAGAATATAAACATAATATTATAATATAATATAACAGAATATAATATTAACATAATAATATAACATAATAACATAATAATATAACATAATAACATAATAATATAACATAATAACATAATAATATAACATAATAACATAATAATAATATAATAATATAATAATAACATATATGAATAACATAATAACATATATTATAATATTAATATTATATACAATAATAACATATATAATAATAACATATTAATACTATATTAATAACCAAAATTGATGTGGTCCACATCAATTTTCATCCAAAACTAGAATTGATGTGGTCCACCTCAATTTTCATCCACATTACCTATACCTCCACACTATATTCAGTGAACGGTGTAGTCATCAGTGGGTGAATTTTTTTAATTTGTGAGAGTTTTTTGTTTTACCAGAATATCATTTGGATTAAATTAGTCATTCATCAGCATAGTGCAACCAAGATACGTCCGCAAAATAGCAGAACCTTTCAAACAGTTTTTATTTTGTTACATGATAAGCATAGATTTTGTAGCATTCAATGTGGCACAGCGGCACTTTTGGTCAATTCCAATTCTCTTGTGTTTATCCAGCTCAGTTGGAAAAGAATTAAGGTAAGAACACAATATTTGAGAGAACATCACATGAATGATGATATGTGAAAATGTCACAAATGATGTTTTTTCTGTATTGCCAACTTTAAAAAGCACAACCGTTATGCATAGTAGTAGCCAAAGATTATATTTCTAGTATTGTTCACAAACAACTATTCACATTTTGAAAACATCAGCATGCTTTCAAGAGCATGTTAAATAAGCATTTTCAAGAGCATCATTTCAAATCAAAGTTAAATAAGCCTTAAACATAGAATTTATGAAAACATCACATGCAAATGGGAGTTTTCACAAATTCTATGTTTAAGGCTTATTTAACTTTGATTTGAAATGATGCTCTTGAAATCAAGTACCGTTACTTACTTTGGTTGCAAAAGTCTGATCAGCCATGGCTGCTGAAGAGGGAGTTTTCAACTATTTAATCCATTACTGTAATCATACATCACAACTGCTTCTGCCACAATAGAAAATTCATTTAAAAAAGTGAAGCTCTGATGTAGAAATGATCATACAACAAATTTTTAAAAGTGGGCCTCAGAGGGCCCAGCTCAAATGTGCAGAGTGCCATGAGCAGAGTGCGATGATAATTTTTTTGTCATAATTACTGCTCATGTTAATACCATGAGCCTAGCCCAAGTTAGCAAATGAGGGATATTACCTAAATACCCCGGTGGAACGTTGCACCAAGTCTCAGGCTCCGAAGGGTGGGAGAGGGTAGGGACAAAACTGGCCCCTATTTTTATGTTGGAGGGGGGCCCTATTTGATAGATGGATGGGCCCCTATGGGTAATATGGTCCCTATGGGTAATTTGGTTCCAAATTTGGCCAAAGAAATTCTCCAAAAAAAGCCTCTAGGATCCTAAAAACCAAGGTTTGGTGCAACGCTCAACTAGGGTCAATAAGGAGATCCACTAATGAGCATCATGGAAAATATAGCTGGCACATGGAAGTGGACATTTTCCTCATCCAAAAGTTCCATTAATCAAGTTCTCAATCTACCTATTTCTCAAGGTTTTAAAGAGAGTTTCTCGAGCAGAAACTGTGATTAGAGCACCAAATTGAGGTATTAGGAATGCGGGCGGCTTTCTCAAACTTTGGCATCATGAAAATCCATTGACGTTGGTCCATGTTCTCATCCGCCGAAGTTCCTCATGACACAATATGTAGAAATCATAATCTTAGAATTGTATGTGTAACAATTATAATTTCAATATGTCAAGACGCCTAATCTAACTGTTGGTTCAAGATCTTCAGAGTATACTATTAAACTCACTAGTGACTCACTACTGACCGGCAATATCAGGTCGCAATTGGTAACATCAGCGTGAGATAGTGCGTGGTAGTTAATTTCGATAGAGGTAGAAAATCAACCACCTCCAAAATGATACATGAGAAAGAATATTAACCATGGTCCACCAATCTGGTTTGCATAAGCAAGTCTGGGATCATGACTAGTGAGTGGTGGTAGCGCCTGGGGCGTGTACAGACAGCGGCAACATCATGAGCTGCTGCAAGTTCGTTGATCCAACCTCATGAAATGCCTAAGCTGACAAAATTGTGCTATCAATTGTATGCAGAGGAGTACGTGAAGAGCGGTAAAGTAGTGTAATCGATCAGATCACGATATTGCAGCCTCAGTAGCTTCTTTGACCGGCCTAGCCGCGAATTTAATAGGAGTCTCGCCATTCCAGGCCCCTATTCATGATCAGAGGTCTCTGATTTTTCCTCCCCTGGACGTACTACTCGAGCACATGAAAACATTCATCACATGAAGAATCGTGACTTCCACCGATCTTTGACGAATCTCTACATTAATAACAGGTTTTGTCACCACTGCAATCTTGATGCGACATGACTGCAGTACTTCTCTTCTAAACGAAATCACCATCTTGTCGATCAGGTACTAAACTTTCCGTTGCGACCGACCTATACTTCCCCAGTTCCTTCTAACTTCGGCAGTTTAAGAAGCCCTTTGATGGGGAAACATGAACAGTTGTGGTGATAATGCCGAATCGACTGAATGAACTGATCTGCTAGCCCACTTGAATGTGAACTCCTGGCAGATGGATGGTACATTAGACGACGTTGATGATACAGTAGACTTCTTAGTGCACATATGATCAGTTAGTGACTGAGAGCAAAGAGACTGGTACGAGCTCGGACCATGACTGCAGAAACCACACCACTCCCTCGACGTGCCATCTTCGTTTCTGCTCATGCAGCCTCAACGCGGACTGACACAGCTACTGTTGGCGCTGCAGATGCAGCAGTTGCGTTATCAAATCCTGCGCAAATCTCAGCCTCCTCGACGCCAGCGTGACACGCTTCCTCTCAATCATTTCCCCGCCTGTGATTTCTCTCTCTCTCTCTCTCAGCTTGCAAGTACTAGTCCTCCTGCCCAGGGCTCTGCACCAGCTCCAGGCCTGATCGGCTCCAGGCATTAAAAGTAGTTCAGCGGATTCCAGGGACTAAACGACGCTCCTCCTCGCCCCAGCCATGGCCATCTCTCCATTTGACTTTCCCCTTCTGTCATGAGTCAGATTAATTGCCTCATGAATTGGTTGCATTGGCCACGAAAGGAACTGTTACACTAATTGAATACAAAAGCTATCAGGTATGAAGAGAACTTGTCACTAGTCCTAACTAACCCGTAAACGACTAAGTGGACCACGAGGCCTTGGGAGAATCTACGAGTGTAATAGACTATTCTAAACATCATCTATATTGCATATACATTTCATTGTAACTCCACTTCACAAAAATCACTGTAGTTTGCCAATACAGTCAACTCCCTTTATAACAGCCCTGTTGGATCTGCCTGTTATATATAGAGGCTGTAATATTGAATGGATGTTGTAATGGGAAGGGTGGGGAAGGCTGTAAAATGGTATTGTTGAATGAATGATTCTATCAAAGTATGGCATCAAAGGATGATGGTGCAAGTAATCTCTGTATGACGCACACCAGTCAAGGGGTTGGTCAGACACATGCAGAACTAAAAAAAGTTGAGCATTGAATGACTCATGGTTCACTCAGACACATGCATGACTTATGGTTGAAATGCACAACTATAGGGACTCTGGTTACACTAGAAGGACTACTGTAGTGGTTGTCATACAATTCAACCATGGCCACAATTCATGTCTACATGACTTCTATTCAACCACTACTATAGTCCCTCTAGTACAGTAACCAGTGATAAGCATGCAAAATCAAGTAATTAGTGACCAATTCTAACATGCCTTTGATTGAATGGATGTTATGTGGGGTGACAATTTGGTTTGATGGAAGTTGTTGTAATAGCAAATGGCTGTTGTAGAGAGCAACTAAATGTTCTGGGTCCACGCCGCCTGTTATAATGAATTTGTTGTTATATCAGATGCTTTTATAAAGAGAGCCCACTGTACCTACTTCAATTGGAAATCAAAGATATACATTGGAGCTCGAAGTGCGTGGTGACGACAATTTCCAATCATGGGAAAGGTTACACCACCCAGTGCTTTGAGAGCCTCATAGGCCTTAAAACGGTTAACAAAACAACTGATATGGATATAGTTTTATTTTTATTTTGAAGACGTCTTAGGTGGATGAAGCTTTTTTTTTGTTCCTCATTCAAGTGCACGTTCATCTCCTTTGTGTGACCTACAATATTAACAATTTTTTGATCCGGAGCATATTTCTAAATTTGTAACAGTAATTTGGGTCACAAACATTTTGAATTTAGTTCAGAATTAGATATCTATTATAATATTTTCACAATGGAGATGTGTGATAGTTGAGTCCTTTGGTCTCAAGTTAGTAATAAGAACAGTAAGTTTAGTGCACCGTGTACTTTATTGAATATAAAGCATTGCTAAAAATGGCGAGTGGTGGATGCACCTCCTTAGTTCCTAACTTGGGTACCTTAATCGTAGGATAAAGCATTTCTCATTTGAGCGGATGTGCATATAGAAGTGGGTTAGTCTACAAACAAACTCATTTGTAAAATCAAGGATTGAATTCAAGGTTAAGGTAAAAGTTCATAAATAAAATCCTCATCCAAAATTGGCAATAAAAATGGGATATTAGTAATTTGTAGTTAAATTAGTTTGAGCCGGTGCAATCTGGCACAAAAAAACCAACCCTTTTAAAAGATCCTAATGGGATTTGGGTAATATTTGCAGTGGAAATACATCAATTTTCATGGTGTGAACAGAAATAATGTACTCTCTCTGATAACCAAAGGGCTGATGTGGTTACCACGAACTGAGCCAAGTTGCTGACACTGTATGGAAGGACACGGTACATACACATTCACAAGAGTATGACGTATACAAGTACAGGGGCATACAAGCAGGAGATGGATGATCGCCACAATATTATTAGGGTCATTGATGGGTGCATATTGGTCATTTATAAGAGGAGGATCAGAAGAAGGTGGTAGGATCAGAAGAGGAGCATTGAATGGGCGCATTGATGGAGCAACGACGAAGATACTCTTGGGAATGGGGCGGAGTAATGGGGGTTAGCCTGGGGAGTAGTTATGTTGTTTGGGTGCTTTTGGGGGTTGATCTTTAGCTAGGCTCAGAGGCAGCTGCAGCAGCAGGGATCATGATCAGTATGCTAAGTACTACTCTGCTGCTGCTGCTGCTGCTGCTGCACCATGTCTGGGCTCTGGATCAGAGCAAACACTTTAACGGATTTCTAGCCACTGGTTTAATACGGTAATGCTCACCGGTGGGGGATCATGTGTGCTTGCTCTTTGCTACACTCTCTTCCAGTGGACTCATGAACCATAATTCAGTTAGGCTGCAGATGATTGTCAGGTTTCTAAACCACCTCACGCGGCCTTACGATTCAATAGTTGGTTGTTTGGATGCTTGGTTTGGCACTGCTGAATATTTGTATAGGCGGTACTCCGGACCTGCTTCAGGCCATTAATTAAAACGTCTCCAATGAGGCGTATATTTAGAACAAAGTAGTTTACTAACTTCAGATTGAAGCCATCTGGTTTTGTTTCAGAGGAAGTTCTGTCTAAAACATGGCCAAATGCACTGCCTTTCCATTAACATTCTCTAGCACTGGGTAGATATCACGAAAGTCATGTGCCGGCTTCTAGGAAGTGCAATCGGAAAGCACTCCATAGCCGGAGCTTCTTGTACCTTTCTCCACACACAATTTAGGGACTGTGATGCAACGCTAATTCGATGGCTCTTCTAGTGCCACCGTGCAGTGATGAAACCAGACCATACAGCCGGTAGTAAAGTAAAGGTCTGAGAAGCTGAGAAAGAAAAAAGCAAAACAAAAAAGGGGTGTATTAACAAGTCCGAATAGGGAGAACAAGAAGAAAATAAAATGAATGTTCAGGTAGCCGGGATGTCTAGAAGATCAGTATACTGCTTCCTCCTTCGTCTCTAACAACACGATGAGGATCCAACCGGTGAACATCCCTACAAAAAGTATCTGAAGAGGAAAGTGCTCTACTCCTGGAAATCCCAGAGCACCATCCGGGGGCTGGGCACCTCATACTCATGGAGGCGCAATCCTGACGGCGTCCCAGCGTTGAAACTGGTCAGGTTCACAGCATTATTCGGGCTCACAGAGCTAGAGAATTGGCCGGAATTCGCAGCGTACGTCGTGGTGATGTCCTGAATGGACCCAGTGGGGCCGGTTCCAGGCAACGAATTCGGTCCGTTGAAGCTGCTGTTGCTGCTGCTGCTGCGGTACCCGAACGCGTTCGTCTCCTGCATGGCACCTTGCTGGTTGAAACCGAGGTTGATCCTGATGTCCAGCTTGCTCGCCTGCTGCCTCGCGAGCTCAGAGCTGAAACCAACGTCGGCGTGGTTCTGGACCTCGCTGCCGAACCGGCTGAGCTGGGGCGCGCTGGGGAGGGCGAATTCCGGGTGGTCAGGTCTGGACGGCAGCCAGCGCGTATAATCCGTCCTCTGCTGGACCACGGGGCGCGGGATCTGGCGCGTTGTCCGGTTGGTGATGGGAGAGGCGCGGTTGAAGTTGAAGAACTCAGTCATGGACGTGGAGCTCGGGTCCGCGTCCTGCAGCGACGCCAGCGGCTCGGGGAAGCTGTTTATCTGCGCGGAGGAGAGGTACGCGATGCGGCCGCAGGAGCTCTCCACCACGGTGCCGGCGATGGGAGCGCTAGGCTGCTGATCGGGCACCGGAGGAGCTGGGTAGCAGGATCTGTGCGCGTCTAGATCCCCCGCGGGACTGTTGGAGCGCCGCGACAGCGCCTCCTCCGTGCTGGAGCTCTCGTCCATGCTGTGCGAGCTCGAGCTCTTCCGCGTGTGGTTCACCGGGTCGTTCACAGCGTACTGGCCATTCATGAATTGCGACAGCAGCGCCGGGTTGTTCTTGCTGCACTCGCGGACCGCCTTGCTCACGAGGTTGTCGCGGAAACACCGCCGCGCCGCTTCTTCAGCCACCTGAAGTCGTCGACATAACAGTCCGTCAGATTGAACATCATTCCCAAATGAGACTAGAATGAGTGGTCGAACCTTGTCGTCGCCTCTTACCTGGTTTCCTGCAGAGGATTGCGCCATCGTTCCGGCGAGATCCCTCAGGAGGTCGGCGATGGGCTTGTGCGTGACGGGATCGATGCCCATATCGCAAAGCTTCTTCTTCAGTCGCGTGTTCCAGTGATTCTTGATGTCGTTGTCGGTCCTGCCCGGCATCTGCGCGGCGATAAGGGACCATCTACACCCAAAGACGGACCAGCACATCTTAGTCCAGGCTCTCAAGCGCATTACTCACGTGATATCCGTCGCTCATAACCTAATTCTGGAAGCTGCAGGATAATCAGTTACCTGCTGCCGTGAGCTGCATGCAGCTTCACGATGAGATCCTCTTCGTCGGGGGTGAAACTGCCGTGCCGGATGTCCGGCCGCAGATAGTTCGTCCATCGCAGCCGGCAGCTCTTCCCGCATCTCTGCAGACCTACATGAACGAACACGCACAGATTTACTTCACAGTTCACCCACTGTAAGACCAAACTCCGGTAATGAATCCATGGATACATCTCTGCAGCCAAGGGCTCTTGCGTCCGCTCCCTAGCTCATGAGTTCCACACTCCCTACAGCCAATTGTGTCAGCTCTCAAGCTTCTCAGGAAGAGCATTGCGCACACCATATCTGAACCTTCCATGAGACGATGAGCAAATTGTAATTCCACACCACCAACACAAACAATACCTGCTTTCTTCCCCACGCTCCGCCAGTGCCCGGTCCCGTACGTCTCCACGTACTTGCGAAGCTTCTCATCCTCCTCTGCAGCCCACGCGCCTTTCCGCACGTCCTCGTTCGACTTCGACAGCCTCGTCATCTTCAATTCCCGCCCTCCCTTCCAACTCCGAAATGCGTGACAACTCAGATTCTAGAGTCCTCCAAACCCAGCTCGGCCTCCAAACCAGGAAGGACGTAGCAGTTCGCCGCTTTAGAGATAAGTATATTCACCACAACGGATCAGCAGATCAAGATCAGTTCAACTAATCCACAGGCTAGGGACTCCTCCAGCGCCTCGAGGTACTACTGGAACCTACCCACTCTGCCTGTGGCGGCGTAGGCCGGGGGCGGCGTCAAACCTCCAACACCTGCAGCCTGCCTTGTGGAAGTTGTAACGAACTCTAGCCCCTAAAGACCGGAGCGCTTTCGGCACACAGAGACTCCATACACGACTCAGACTACCTGAGCAGTGGTAGCAGTACTACTAGTTTAGTACTCACGCAGCGAGGGAGCACGGGGCAACTACGTCTCCGGCTAAGTATTCATGGCGGTTCTCCCGGGCTCAGCTATATCCCCGAAAGTCCGGTGCCGGGATACCTACAGTGTGCTACACTAACCAAGCAAAGGCAGGTGCCCAGCTCACCTAGGCGTTTCACTGTCTGAGAGTACTGAATTGGACACTCGGAGTTGACAACTTGACGTGTTCGTGGTAGACTGCGTCATGCCCTCGGGATTAAAAGAATACAACTTCTAGAGGGAAGCTTTATAAGGTGAAAGTGAGAGAGAGAGAGAGAGTGAAGGTGGAGCCTGGGTGCCGCTGCTGGCGCCGTTTGACTTGCCGCCTGCAAGCGCAGGGATGCCCTCTTGAATCCCTCACCTCGCGCTCCGACACCACGGCCTCCATGTTGTCATTGCGCTCGCTGCGCTCATAGGAGTGCGCCCGCGCCAACTCGACTCGCTCCCCGAGGTGACGACGCCCTCGCCACGTGACCCTACCTCTCATCAATCCTCCCCCAGCTCCCTGTAAATAATTTTTAAAAAAATAAAAAATACTTCACCCTGCTTTTTTAAATTGCTATTGGATCAGGGAGAAAAAATAATGAAGGCAGATGAGTTGGAAGGCCGGGCCACCACCGAGCTCCCACAGACCCAGCAGCGCCTGGCGTGACGTACTTACCACGTATGCTTTACATTCATTGTGAATCTCGTTGTGCTAGATACACGTCGTCATGCTGTAGTTTAACCCCAAGCTTCCACCTATTGCATTAGCTCTCGGAGGCAATCTACGAGTGTCGTAGATTAGGCCCCCAAAAAATCATATACATAGTGGGTACATTTCAGCACAGAATTCTACGGCTCCGCTTCATGGAAATCGTTGTAGTTTGCATGGATTAGAGATTGGAATGATCCGTTGGAAAGCTGATGAGGAGCTGGAAATGCGTTCACGGTACACAAGAGACAATAGGCTGTTGTAGAAAGAGTTACAAGAGAAAAAGCACAAAAAATGACCCTGTCGTGGCTTCTGCGGCGCGTAAGGGTCAACCCTTTCAGGACAAGAGGCCCATATTATGTCGTCACTTTTGGAGTAATTTGCGAATTTGGTGGATCCATACTTCATCTTTGTTTGATCTGCGACCCAACGCTTTCAATGGATGCAGTGAAAATGTGCACTAGAGTCTGACAGGCAAACTATGTGATGTTTGTAGTGACCGGTCGTGATGAATTGTACCCACTGTGTAAATGATGCTCTACATGATCTGTTGCGTTTGTAGATTCTCCCATGCATGGTCACCCTCGTAGGCCTTGAAGGGTTTACAATTTCCATGCTTCATTGTGTTTTAGTAGACATCATTTTCATCCATTCAATTCTTGAAGATTATTTTACAAATGAAGGTGATTCATGTATTTTGTGATTTTTTTAAATAAATTATGGACGAGTTGGATTCTGATGTTTAAGTTTCACTTTCTAAAGGCTTGCAAATGCCAAATACAGCTGGGGTATGCAAATAGGGGTGAAAACACAAATAAGGGCCCTTCACACTTGGCCAAGAGCGTCATCAATTGTTTTGAAAAAAATGACCCTTACATCTTTTATCTTTGACCAATCATGTTGCTCCACTCCCGTACACTTCTTCACCAAAGTAAAACCAAACCTAAACTTGGTAAGCCCATGTTTTACTCTGTAGGCAGATTTTCAAATTGCCAATTGACTTTCAGTCTTTTCTCTCTTTAAAAAAATCTATAAATTGACAAAATAGAAGCTATTTATAATACAAAAATGGTTGAACTTGTACCTAGGAATGTACATCTAGAATTTCGCTGGATTCGAAATTGCCTATAATAGTGAAAACCGCCAAAATTACCGTCTGAGTACACAGGAAAGAAGATTCGGCGGCGGTTGAATTTTGTGGGATAAAAAAATGCGGAAAAGTCAGGAGTTAGTCAAATTAATTTACCACTAACCCAGCATCTCATCCTTACTAATCTCCTAACTAATTGATCAGCAAGGTGTGAATATCTGAGTAGATTGGGTACTTTGATCTGCCGCTCAGACTGAATTATCTCAATCTTCTACGATCTCATCATAATCTCAACTGCTTCTTCAATCTTCTTCTTCTTCATTCTCTTGCAAGAGTTCTTATGGCTTGTCCTTCCTCACTTAATACCGCGTCATGGTAACCCTAACCCTAAACCCTAAACCTAGATGACTGCTCTCCATCTCAGTTCACTCGGCAATGATATTTTGCATTGAAACTTACTTGGTTAACTTCTACCTTTGGAAAAATGAACCCTTACCAAACGAGGCTTTTCATCTTGGAGGGCATTAGAAATTTAAAACTCCTCTAGAAGTAAAATTCCTCCTCTATAGATTTTTTTTTTTTTTTCGGGGGTAAAATCTGAAAGGCGGTTGTGTTGGCTATTTGTTTTTAAAAAATTAGAGTTAGTGGAAGTTCCTATGATGCACATTGAAAAGCCCATTTGTAGAGAGGTAAGGGTTAGTTTTCATGCTTCTATGTTTATTTTTACTAATGGAAAGACCTATAGAATCCAACAGTCCATAAACAGCTTTTTAACTGAAAATAATGGCCCTCCTCCATTCTAACTGGAGCCAGTTTTATTTACCTTTGTATCCTAAAATATGCTAATTTTTTTCCCTAGTGCTATCATTTTTTGGGGAGCTATTTTGAGAGAGATGAAAGAAGACCCCTCTTCATTCAACTAGCGTGATTCTAGGGGAATTTTATGGGCTGTAGCTATCTCCAAAAAAGTGACCACGTAGTGACATCAAAGGCATGAGGACATCCACATGACTTATTTCTTCGGCAAAATGCTCTTCATTGACCTCGTCTCGCTTGCATATTGTCCACTGACATTCTTCAGTGCATACGCTACAGTAAGTCACTAGTAAAATCTTTTCATCTAGAAGACTACTATTTCTCTAGCCATTGAACTCCACAATTGGCCACTTTCCGGACTCATACACACTCGGTTAAACCACCAGTGACTGACCACTTACCACTCTACAAACATCATATTTTGTCATGGTTGTGATGGGGCCCACCTTCCATTCTTCGACATGATCCAAGATATGAACTTTTTGAGATCACTAGACTGTCTGGGAAATATTGAATGATAGTATTGAAGGTCTATGGTCCTAGAATATTTTTATAGGGTTCAATGGCATGGAACAGCCCCAAGACCAGTATGGTATATTTTATGTCTAGTGTAGGCACACTAAATGATTTATTTGTACTGTGTCTAGTTGAAAAACATGACCATGCAAAAATTCCGGTCAAGTCTTGCAAAGTTTTAAGAAGACACCTTCTTAGAAAGATTCAATACTACTTTTTACTTATTCGTCTATCATTGAGGCCGCCAATATAACACATTCGAAGAAAATGAACTCATTCCACTTCTAACCGTAGGATCTTGTTATGTATTACCTGAAGATCATATCAGCTCTTAGGTATCATTCTTGACCACATAGATTGGAGAATTATAGCATTTAAGACATGTTCAATGGTCTTTTTCACCTAGGGTCAACGCTTTAAGTTTTTATGATAAAATGATGAGTATTGCATTCTATGTGATGTAAGGCACTCGTTGAAATAATTTACACACCTCTAAAGTATCCAAAAGGGGACTAAATCCTCACAAACTACTCAACCATTTTTCCTTTTCGATCTGGTGATCTCAGTTTCATATAAAATCAGTTGGCTCAGACTGATGATGAGACGCTAGCCAGCGTAGTTTGTACCAGGGTACTTTGAGGTCCAAACTGAAATCAAATTAGCAGAGATTTTCGGTCAGCTCGAGGTGTATGTACTGCTTGCTGCATGTTGACACACGCTAGATTTTGAAAAACAGCTTAGCCGGCCCGACATCATGATGCCAATATTTCACTTGACACTTTTGGTTTATACACTGACTTGGGGCATCACATGCCTTGAACATGACTAAGGGCGACTCTGTATCTGGAAATACTCTTGGCAAGTTGCGGTCTAGAAGCAGTTGAATTGCCTTCGCTCATTGTCTAAAACTTGAAATTGACTAGAACATGGTTGCGTTACAACTCAGCGCCGTCATGTAATATAAATTGTTTATTTATTGAGATTCAAAGATATCTCGGAAAATGACCTTCAACAATCAAACAATGGTCGCATGTCAAGCTATTTGGTTATCTACAAAATTGGTAATTCAACGCCATATCTTGATATTTACATGACATGGACTTGTAATAGTTTGACACATGTTGGTAAATTCAAACATATACCAATGCACTTGGCATATCAATCTCAAAGTGTCAAATGCTCCTTAAAAAGTGGACATGTAAATCTCACAGTATCGTACGGAAGTAGAACGTGGACAAAACAATCCTATAGTGTTACACGTAGTTAAAAAGTGAACATGTCAACTTGATATCCAAATGTAGGTTTGGCGTAGGAGCCTAATAGCCAAATACATATAAGTAGACATGACACATCAATCTAAATCTTGATAGATACAAAAAGATCTTATGGATCAACTTAATATTTGTATGCATACATATAGACTTGAAAAAAAATCTAGTATCCGTGCGTTTAGTGGAAGAATCAACCTAAATGTTTAATGTATGCAGAAGGCTCAAGAATCGATATGATATCCATACATATACAAGTAAGACTTCAAAATTCATCCAAATGGTCACACATATCATTTGTGCATATAATAGCAATCTTCATATCTCAAAGCACAATGAGAAGAAGAAGGAAGAACAAAAAGAACCAAAAAAATAAAGGAATAGCTGTGTTTTACATATTGTCTAAGTTTAAACTTTTTCAATGTATATTCCAAGTACATTACCTTATTTTTGTATGAATAAAACACATTCTAGGAATACAAACCCTTGTTATAGGAGAAGGTAGACAATGTAACATACAACAGATTCAAATGTATGGAAAAAATCAGAAGGGCTATAAAATAGATTTTCTTCGTAGTTCAAATTACTTAAAACTTAGAATCTATGATCTTTAATTAGAAATGCTACAAATTCTTGTTTCAGATAAAATCATCTTCAAAGGGTGACATCATCTTAAGCCCTAAATTTCTTTGACAATTTCACACCAAAAACACTTCAAAACTGCTTGTTCTAGTGCAATGAGTAAGGACAAAACCTAAAACTTTTACTAGTTTTAACCATAGGATCTCAATTGAGACTTATTAAGTAACTTACACAAAAACATTCATAAAGTTTGACCACATGGATTGTAATATTATAGTGTTTGAAGTGGAGAAAAGGGTCCATTTTCTTCCTTGTGTTTCGTGGATCAGCAGACTTTGACTTCCCTTGGTGTCAAATTTTTGCACCACACAAGGTCTAAGTTCATTTCCATCATGTTAAGAATGATAATAGTACCTTGTACTCCAATTTTTAGAGGTAGAGAAAGGGTGTAGCATATTCAAAAAAATTGTGCAAGGAGTGAAGGTTCAAAAATTGTCTATGTGCATTATATTTTTTAGTGAACTCAGTATGTTTTAGAATGAGAATCCAAATAGTCAATAAGAAGGTTTACACCACATAATGTTGCGGAAAAAATAAAAAGTAAAAAATATGATGATCTTGAAGTTTTATGTGGAAAAGTAGAAGTTTTTTTGGTACCTTGCCTGACAATGTGCGATAATGTGTGAAAATGTTTGACTTGGATTTATATGCAATTTTTTCACTAAAGACAAGAGATTTTTTTTGACAGTATGAAAGGAAATAATATTATTAGCTGGTACCAAAAATCTCACATTTAATAGAGTGTCCTAGCAAAAGTTTTTGGAGTTGCCCGAAGTGCCCGCTCTCCCCATTTGAACTTCAAAACCCTATAACTTTTTCATAAAATGCCGGATTTAGGAAAAAATTGGACCAACACAAAGCTTTTAGTAATGTCCATCTACATGAAAAATATTGAAGAAAACTATTAGAAAATTACACCATAGGAACTTGCCTGAACCTTCTAGAGTCCCCCGGGGGAACTCTTGGAAATTTAGGCATTATCTGAACGTCATTCAAAAGAATACAATCGTGGTGGTCAACCAGTGGCGGCACCACGCCTACACTGAGGTGGACAAACAATGCACGGTCAGCAACCGCACAAGGTGAAGTCGAAAGTGCTTGTCACAAATTTTGGGACTACCCGCTACTAAGCTTTTTTAGGGATAATGTCATCAAGATCCTTAATGTGGTTGGTAACGTGAGTGGAGCTCAATGGGAGAAGTTCAATCCAAGGCATGTCATCTTTGGGACTAGGCAATCCATAAAGTTTAGAACTATCAGCAAGTTTTGGCTCTTGTTGAGGGGTATTACGCTTTGGACTCTCTGGATTGCAAGGAATGACTAGATTTTCAATCACTATCACTAGAGTGAGTACAAGATGCAAAGTGTCGTATGACAAGGATTAAATGACTACGACATGGTAGCACAAGGTACAGTCATGACGGCCAACTCCGATCAAGGTAGGATTGATGCCACCACCCAATTTGACGCCACTAAGGATTGCTTTGAGGTTGTGTGCAATAGACAAGGTATTAGAGTGACTTCGGTATGTAAGTTTAGTTAGTGGTCAGGTTGTGTTTGTTTGTCTGGCTAGCCCTGGTGTGCTCTTTTGTGTGTTTTAATGGTTCTTCTCTACAAATAAATTTTGGTTTTCTTGTGCCAAAAACAATAAAATGATAATACTAAAAAAACATTTATGTATGAAAAAATGGCCAAAACTAACACCAATGAACTAAAATGCTTGCCATACTTTCAACACATCTTGGATTGAGCTAAGATTGTTGGAGCACAATCTAGACCTAACTTCAAATCTATTTCAACGAATTTCATTAAAAAGCCAACTTTGGGTTAATCTCTAAATTGCTTTGACAATTTCACACCAAAAACACTTCAAAACTGCTTGTTTTAGTGCAATGAGTAAGGACGAAATCTAAAACTTTTACTTCTAGTTTTAACTGTAGGATCTCAATTGAAACTTATTAAGTAACTTACACAAAAACATTCATAAAGATTCACCACACAGATTGTAATATTATAGTGTTTGAAGAGAGAAAAGGGTCCATTTTCTTCCCTATGTTTCGTGGATCAACAGACTTTGACTTCACTTGGTGTCAAATTTTTGCACTACACAAGGTCTAAATATATTTCCATCATGTTAAGCATGATAATAGTACCTTGTACTCCAATTTTTAGAGGTAGAGAAAGGGTGTAGCATATTCAAAAAAATTGTGCAAGGAGTGGAGGCTAAAAAATTGTCAATTTGCGTTTTTTTTTTTTGAACTAAATATGTTTTAGAATGAGATTCCAAATAGTCAATAAGAAGGTTTACACCACATAATGCTGCGGAAAAAATAAAAAGTAAAAAATATGATGATCTTGAAGTTTTATGTGGAAAAGTAGAAGTTTTTTTGGTACCTTGCCCGACAATGTGCGATAATGTGTGAAAATGTTTGACTTGGATTTATATGCAATTTTTTCACTAAAGACAAGAGATTTTTTTTGAAAATATGAAATGAAATAATATTATTAGCTAGTATAGGAAATCTCACATTAAATAGAGTGTCCTAGCAAAAGTTTTGGAGTTGCCCGACGTGCCCGCTCTCCCCATACGAACTTCAAAACCCTATAACTTTTTCATAAAATGCCGGATTTAGGAAAAAATTGGACTCACACAAAGCTTTTAGTAATGTCCATTTACATTAAAAATTTCGAAGAAAACTACTAGAAAATTTCACTATAGGAACTTGCCCGAACCTTCTAGAGTCCCCCGAGGGGACTCTTGGAAATTTAGGGGTTAAGATTTAAAGGCTACTAGAAATAAGATGTAAAGGCTAATATCCAAAATGTAGTTTATATTGATATATAAATTGGGGATTAGAATCATTCAAATGTCGAATAAGTGTTACATTCAATTTTTTTGCACCCTATTTTACGGCTATGCAAAAGGCTAAAGCACATTGTTTTCTAGAATATTGTTTTTAAAGTGTGTGGTTCAAATAAAAATATTGAGAATAATTTCCTTCAGTAGAATAATCACACTTCTTTTTTCTTTTTTCTTTTTTCTCCTCCACGTTCTCCTCCGTTTTGCTTTCACAAAGGAGCGCATGCGCTTGAAAAGCCTGAAAATAATTGGAGGTAGAAATGATGAGCATCTCAGTCATACATTATTCCAACCTCATCCCCAGTAGATTTTATACACATGGTGCCCTTTTAGTACCATACAAGTAGAATAAAGTTGGACTGACTTAACACATGAACAGAAATGGGAGCCTTTTGCGAGCGCTAGTTGAAGGCTGCATCGGACATTTCTTTTCCGGATAACTGACCTTATCCATCAAATCTCCAATGCTAAGTCAAGAAAACGTATTAATTTGGTCGAGATGGATCATGCATTTTGGTTGACTATCCTTGAAGAAATAGAGCATATCCAAGAAGAATTCGAGCATGAGAGATTTCATGCTCTTATTCTTCCTCTACTTCAATAAAATGCATGAATATTGGGGTGGGTCGCAACCACCAATTCTTATCAAAGTAGGATCAAAGCCACCACCCGATTCGACACCAATTGGGGTTGTTTTGAGGTTGTGCAGAGGGTAGCAGGGTGTTCTGAGTTTGTGAGTTTTGTTAGTTGCTCGATGGTGTATGTTGTGTGGCTAGCCTTGGCGTGCTCTTTCTGTTGTTTCTGGTTTCTTCCTTGCAATTAAATTTTGATTATCTTGTGCCAATGAAATAAACAATAATAAATTTGAAAAATGCATGAGTATGAATGGCAATTGATGTTCTTAGATCCTACCCTATGCAACCCAAAGTTTGCCCATAATATCTCAACTTCCTGGAGAGTTGGCAAGTTGTAGTTCCCCCTACATTTCGCCCAAACCAACTCACCTTCTCCACGTGGAGTGGATTATTAGCATAAGATTGTAAAGTTGGAAGACTTTCAAGGAGACTTCCATATTTTTTGTGGAAGGAGACTTTAATAGCTATTAGGAGTGAGTAGTAGTAGAATTAAGATTGAAAGATGGGGTGTCTTATTGAACGTTGGGTGACTTTACAAATAACTCAAGTATAACAAAATCTTTTATGAAATGTTGATTTTTTGAAAATTAATCTATAGAATTTTAAGGTCTCTTTGAAAGGGTAGATTTAAAGGAAATCATTCTAATCTATTACATGAAGTGGATTTTTGTAGTTTGTATGTAGAGAAAGGTTGTAGATTGTACATTTCAATTTTTCTTGTACAAGTATATATATACCTGCGCTATTAATAATATTATAATATAATGTTTGTAAAACCCTTTCATATTATACACTAGTAAATTTTAATACAAAAGAAATAATTATATCCAATGTTTGAAGACTCATGTCAATGAAAATTGGTGTCTTCCAATGACAATTGCCACCCTCTTTTTCCCTACAAATACTTTTTTCTTCTAGCAATATTAAGAATCTCCTCTAACTATTTTCATGTCAATGTAGACACTTACAAAATTATTGCAGTTCTAAAAAATTTCCAAACCTTGTGGTGAAAAACTCTCATTGCAAAACAAACCTTCAAAACAATCAAATTTTAAGTTGACAGAGAATACTAAAAACTCATTTTTCCAAAGAAAAAGTTTAGAAAGCATGTTTATGGCATAAACAAAGTGTTGTTGGCTCATGTTAGGATGGTAGGATAAAAGTATGTACACTTTGTAATAAATTTGAATTCAACTCCTTACAATATCATTCAATTGATTTACGTAATATACATTACATAATAATGATTATTTATTCTCAACTTCTTAAGTTTTTATAATGTATATGAAGACGTAAAGAAGTCCTTAAAACATATCTATTATATTTATTTTTCACTTTTAAGTAATTGGTTTTGTATATGCTATATTACTCTAAAAAATTGATTGCTCATGAATGTTACACCCATATTCATCCATATATGTTATTTTGATTTTGTGAATATTACACGAGGGTTAATTATTATATAACAATGATTCTAAAATTGAGATAGGATCTCACCACCTGTTCATTAAAGGAAGCTTGTAAGAGTCAATCAATGTCAAGGTTATCTAAAATCAACAAAAATAATGTCATTTTGTTCCATCTTTTTGAACCGCTTCTAAGAAAGGTAGAATTTCTTATTTCCTAAAGAAAAACATGTCTTTAGTCTTGTTAACAAAAACATCTAATACAAGACTAGTTAGTTCAATTTTCTATCAATTAGAACTAATTAAATGGATTATACAATATTCTTATCTAGTTATAGTTACTTAGTCTTGACATGACAAATAAGCATTGTGCTTTGCTATATTTTTGCATCTGCTTCGAGCTCTATATCTCAAATACACTCAAAATTAAATCACATATCTACAAATCAAGAGATTACTATCTTAAAAGATGCAAGGTTATAGTTGCAATAATGAAAAAATCTATGATCTTATTTGCAACATCATAGCCTTCATCAAAGAGGATGCTTGGAAAATTTAGTTCTTTGTAATTATAAATTTATTCTATATATATATATATATTTTTGGATGATATAAACGTTAAATTTTACAATGACCTTTGCAACATTTGAAAGAGTCTAGCCTTAAATTATTCAATTAAAGTTAGAGGTTTGACTTCATTCAAATTATGGTTTTCAATATGTCATTACTTTGACAATGATTCTAATAACATATATCAAGTAGCCCTCATTAGTTTCAAGCATAATCTAACAAGCTTTTCTAGAGTTGATGTTTGCTTTTCTTAAGGGGCTAAAACAACATATGCACAATGCTTACATCTATCCATAACTATGCAAGCTAAAGTACAAGATGGGTACAGGTATGCATCCACAAAGCAATAGCTACATTTTGTCCACATCATGCTTTTGCTCGTTCTATTGCAATGAGTAATGAGGTGATCAAAACCTTTTATTTCTACACCTAACCATAGGATCCAAATTAATACTTATTCATTAACGTCCTCACAAAATTTCATTAACGTCCTCACAAAATTTCATAAACGTTGACCGCACGGATTGGAAGATTATAATGTTTGAAGTAGAGAAAATCGTTCTTTTTCTTCCCTACTTTGAGTGGATCATCACACTTTGATTACACTTGGTGTAAAATTTTGCACTACACAAGGTTTGAAAACATTACCATCATGTTAATCATGATGTTAGTTCCTTGTACACTAATTTTTAGAGGTAGAGAAGGGGTGAAGCATATTCAAAACAAATGTGCAAGGAGTGGAGGTTCAATAATTGCCAATTCACGTTTTATTTTTTTGTGAACTAAATATGTTTTAGAATGATAATCCGAGTGGTCAATAAGAAGGTTTAGACTACTTCTTGTAGTTGAAAAATAAAATGTAAGAAATATGAAGATCTCTAAGTTTTATGTGGAAAAGAAGAAGTTTTTTTGGTACCTTGCCCGACAAAGTGTGACAATGTGTGAAAATGTTTGACTAAGATTAGAATGCAAGAGATCAAGACAATGTGACAGGAAATAATATTATTTTCTAGTATTGAAAATCTCACATTCAATAGATTGTCCTGGCAATTGATTTTGGAATTGCCCGACGTACCCGCTCTCCCCATTTGAAATTCAACCCTATAACTTTTTCATAAAATGTCCGATTGGGGAGAAAAATTGGACTCACATGAAGATTTTAGCAATGTCCATCTACAGTAGAAATTTCAAAAAGGAATGCTATAAATTGACACCATAGGGACCTGCCCAAACCTTCTAGAGTCCCCCAAGGGGACTCTTGGGCCTTTACGCGTTAAATTGGCTTAAAATTAATAAATTAATAAAGTATCCTCAACATCTGAAATTTTTAAAAAAGAGTCAAATGATATTAATTGGAGTTATTACAGACTCACTAACATAGACAATTCTCTATATTATTTCATGACAATTTAAATTCCTCAAAGTATAGAGTTTATCTAAAATGATCATTCATAGTAAAAACCAAATATGGGTTTAGGATTTTATTGTTTACCAATCAGAGTATTATCTGCTTATAATTGCACTTTTGCAACATTCATTTAGTGGAGCAAAGCCCGAGCTCTTTTGATGGAGTGCAACTCAAGGGTATCACCTCGGTATTGCAGGGGCCCATGCTCTTTTCACCCTAGCAATTGGTGCTTGCTTTGCAACTCATTAGTCCAACCATTTTAATGTAGTTTTTATATTACAACCTATAAATTAAAAAGGTAACATGATTCATTGCACAGTTGACTGCGCAAGTAACTACACGGTTGACTACAACGTTTCTAAGTTCACTGCACGGCTAACTGCGTGGTTGATCGCTGCGTGCTTCACTGCGTAAATTATGATTTTAGTAGTATAATATATAGATATGCCTATATAAATGATTTTGAATGGTCACACATTTTATAACAAGATTCTCCACTATGATACTAAGTTTATACCACACCATTATTCAAAAACTAGCATGTAGAATAGTCTTGGGATTGGGTTTTGTATCCTCATCCTATCACATTTTTCACATTTGAAAGCATAGCCATAGCCACGGCGAGAGTTGTAGGTTCCCTCCACTTGCACCTTGGGGAGAATGTCAGCAATGACCCAGCAACTGTGAAAAGTTGAAATTGGGTCTTGTGCAAACGATCGGTAGGTACTGCGAACGCCTTGCATTGTTTGTACATGCAGCTTTGAACGATAGAATGCAGCTCTCAGCTATGCATCATTGCATCACTTTTCTTTTTTCTTTTTTTTATACCCATAGAAATCATGAAGGAATTTGTGGATTAGTAACATACATATAACATCTGCACCAATCTACGGCAAAATCTCGGTACAGAAATCTGTTCAGGAATGACAGCAAACTGGGGCGTGATTGCTTTTCCAGACGCTAAGTTTAGTAAATTTGAGGCCTACTCCTAAGGTTCTCTTTGTCTTTGTTGTTAGCAATATCTCTGACCCAACTTCAAAGTGAAAATACCATTCCGCGGGAGTTTCTAGAACAATGCTACAAAACAAACAATTGGCCGTGTCTATTGGCCCACGCGAAGGACAAGCTTTTTATAAAAAAAAATTATGCGATACCCTAGTTGACTGGTTGGAAAAGGGATGTCAACGTGCAAAGTCCATGTTGACTGTCTTCACACAACAGTTTGATGACTAGGCAAAAATCATTTAAAAACATCCGTCTTGGTGAGTAGACTTGTCGTCTTGCGAGGAGGTCGCAAAGTTCCCAACTCCAACTTTGATTTTAATAATAGGTAATCATACGAGTTTGGTGCGAGCTCTCTATCCATCAACTGAATCTGTGGTTTTGAGTCTTGAAGGGACGCACTTAGTGAGACTTGTGGTTCCTTTGTTGTACGTCCACAACATGACTTGAAGTTGCTAGCTTTGGGCGGCACTGAATCATCCGAAGTGAGTTGATTACGAAGTGGGTGTTGACCAAGTTAGGCATGTACCCTACATGCCGGTCGGTTTCGTACATAATAAATTTGTACACAATGAAGAATGTCCAAAATTTTCAAGAGATTCGTCTAGGTGATATCCATGTAATGCCTAGGCAATACCCATGTAATGCCCGGATGATACCCGAGTAATGCCTAGGTGATACCTACGAATGTGAAAAAATTAATTATTTGAGCCAAAAGTGACCCGAATGTACGGTGTGAATGAAGTGATACGCTACAATTTAAAAAGTGAAGTGTCAGCGATGTGAGCCTGCTTAATCACAGTGAAATGGACGATTAGCATCAATTACAGGGGGGAAGATGGAGTTTTATTATTTGCGTGCCTTGCTTGCTCGGTCATGTTGACCTCGTCGCCGGGGTCAATGGCTGAGGAAACGTAAAATGAATGGCTGGTTTTGTCATTTGTTTTGTACTTGGTGTCCTTGATCAATGACTGATCCGTACTGTGTGTCCTCTTGCAAACCAGAGACCACACTTTGGTTTCACCTTTGCATGGGTAATGTGGATGCAGCCCTCGAAACGAATCCCGCCATGGCTCATGACAAAACCAAAATACCAGCTCCTGCAATCATGCTCCGGGCAGAGGTCCAAGCTCAGAATCATTCCATCCGACCGCCTTGGCTTATGTATGGATGCTTCCTGTAAAACCACCCGTGACGATGAAGCCCATTATATCTTGCTCCCCCTAGATTTAATGGCGCACGACACGGTTTAACCCCTAAAGTTCCTTGACAATTTCCCTCAAAAACTATAAGTGGTACTAACTTTCAAACCACAAATCTAAAAAATAAAATAAAAATATGTCCACAAAGCTCTTATCAAAGGCAATCTAGAATAAAAATTTCAGAGAAAATTGATTTTCTTTCGAATTTTAGGAACCTACCCAAAAATCAAGGAATCCCCCCGAAGGAGACTCTAGTCCTTTAGGGGTTAACCCCTGAAATCCCAAGTGTATGTGGGGCGTACGTTTTGGGGTGTACGCAGGTTCCTAAAATTTGACAATTTTTTTTAATTTAAAAAACTCTTATACTAGATTTACCTTGATAAGAGCTCCATGGAGATTATTTTATTATTATTTTTGGATTCATGGTTTGAAAGTTAGTACCACTCAAAGTTAGAAATAGGGGCTCTGGGCAGCTCCAAAATTTTGCTAGAAGTCTCTATTGACATTGAGATTTTCCATACATGTAGAGAATATTACGTTCTTTGAAGTAGTAAAAAAAAAATTCTTGTGTTTAGTGCAAAAAAACATTTAACCTCAAGTCATACATTTTTGCACATTTCGGGCAAGTGGGGGGAAAAGCTTCATCTTTTCTACATAAAACCTAGAGATCTTCATATTTTTCACTTTTTATTTTTCCTACAACAATATGTGGTGTAAACCTTCTTATTTTCCATCCAGATTATCATTCTGAAACATCTTAAATTCTCAAAAAAATACATCGTGAGTTGATAATTTTTGAATCTCCACTCCTTGCACACTTGTTTTGAATATGCTACAAATTGGTGTATACAGAACTAACATTATGCTTAACACAATGGAAAAAGATTTAGACCTTGTGTAATGCAAAAATTTGATACCAAGTGAAGTCAAAGTCTGCTGATCCACTCAATGGAGGGAAAAAAATGAACCATTTTCTTGACTTCAAATACAATAATCTTTCAATCTGTGCGGTCAATGAAATTTTGTGAGTGCACTACTAAGTAAGTCTTAATGGAGATCCCCTCAGTCAAAAGGATAAATCTAAGGTTTTATTTCCTTCCTTACTCATTGCACTAGAATCAACAATTTTGAAGTGTTTTTGGTGTGAAATTGTCACAGGCCTTTCGGGGTAAATGTCACATGGTGGTCTCACATATACCAACCAAATTCTAAGAAGAAGAATAAATCTAGTCTCCAAAGGAAGCCAGAGTGAATATAGTGTTTGTTTGTCCCACCATTAAATCAATGCCCATCGGACATAGATTTAGTAATATATAAGGTAAGCCTCCCCATAACCAACAAAAACCCATAGCCAATGCCTGTAAAATTGGGTTGTATCCAACCCTCTTCCATCCCATTACCACCAACTGAGCTCCAAATGGAGGTTTGCTATTAGTCAAGACCCTTACTTTTGGTCGTTGGTTATGGGGGGTACCCTCTAAACATGGTTGCACAGTTTGAAAATTCATAACTAATTGAGATTTCATTGAAAAAATATAAAATCACTTGGGTTGGAATTGTAATTCTATTGGCTATCACTGAAAAAATAACAGTATAATTATCTCCTCTCCTCATGTATGCACATTCCTTAACTTGTCCGTTTTAGGGGGGCTTAGGGGCGGTTTACACTACGGACCAAGAACTCGTCCCATGACCCTCTTAAATCTGTGATTGGCTCCATCAACTCGTCCCGGGATGACTTGGGTTTACACTAGGAGAAAAAAAGAAGAGTGACCAAAGGAGTTGAGGTCCTCAAAAGGCCTAGAAATAGGCCTAATGGATAATGTTGGAGGGTCCCCCGGAATTTGCGGCGAGAGAGGCCAAATGGGTTCTCTCGTTGCAAAACGAGGGGACCATGGGCCAAAAACTGCAGTTTTATTATTTTTTAAGTCGTTTTTTTTTAAGCGGCCCAACGTTACCGTAGAGACAATGGCGGTCATGCCGTTACCCTTTATTACCTCATGCCGTTAGACTTTGAACTCAAAGTAGAGAAGACCTTCATCATTTTCCTCAAATCATTCCTTCACTTGTCTTGTGTGCCTTGTTCTTGCTGTATTTTATCATTTTGGCTTGTTTTTTTTCCTTTGTTTTTTTTTTCGAAGCATGGAGGGGTACAGTTCGGATAGAGACTCCTTTAAGGAGTCGCAAGGACAAGAATGGTCCCAGAATTCACAATGGATGCAAGAAATTGCAGCTCCAATTTTCAGGACCAATCCTACATTTCAGATTCTACATCCTCAATTGCCGCATGGTCCGAATATTTTTAGCTCTTCTTCTAGTACATTCCGACCTCCTTCTCTTGTGCCTTCTTCTACTATTGGAGCTGAGATTTTAGAAGTGAAGGAAGAGGTGGCTGTAGCTGCAAAGGGCGTAGGGAAGAAGAGGGGGCGTCCATTTAAAGAGAAGGCTGCACCTAGAGGGAAGGCAAAGAAGACACCCACCAAAACTGACGTAATTGAGTTTGGAGAGTCGGATGAGGAAGGAGTTGCTCCAGTGAAGTGGAGGGATTTTGAAGTACACGAGTTGATTGCTATCCGAGGAGAGATGGATGATGAATTCGCACGGATAGTAAATAAGCAAGGTATTTTGTCCAAAACAAAACTTTCGTTTCAATTCAATTAGCGGGGCGAATGCGGGCGTATGTGGGCCGTATGATGAGGCCGTAGAAGGCCTTGGCCTTCTACGCATGCCCTTGCCCCCCCTCCCCCCAAAACTACGCCGGCCGCTGCCGCGGAGGCTTCGCGGGTCTAGATTCGGGACCACCATCTCCTCGCGCACGCGGGGATTTGAACCCCGGTCCCCACCGAGCAAAGAGATTCCTCCGAACACCTCTACCGGTCCCCACCGTGCAAAGAGATTCCTCCGAACATCTCTACCATCCTACCAACCTCTTCTCATGTGCACATCTCTTCCCGTTGCCTATTTGAGCTTTAAACTGTCAATTCCTAGGTGCTGGAATTTTTTTTCAATCACCGTTTTTGAGCCCTTAATGCATCTTTTTCAATGTTTTGATCATCTTTTTGTGTGCTTCTTGCAGGGGTTAATACGTGGATCAAATTACAGATCCGTATGGTGGCAGCAATCAAAGGTTTCAGCCGTACATGGTTATCATGCAAGAAGAAATACAAGAGCATTCTGAAGGAGTATAGAACAGACAAGAGGGCTAATGAGGTTTCTGGGACGGATAGGAAACAAGACTGCAAACGGTTTAATGAAATGGACGAATGGAATAGCAACAGAGCAAGTGTACACAATCAAATTCCAGCAAGTGCAACGGAAATTATTGAAGAACATCTCACTCCGTCTTCACCTACATCTGCTCAAACAATTTCAACATCAATTCCAGTCCCAACAACACAAGAGAAGAAGAAGAAGACTCAAGACAAGATTGAAGGGCTTTTGGAACAAGTGGTTGGTAATTCCAGCGCCCTTCTTACTACATTTCAAGAATCCACTAATTTCTTGAAAAATATGGATAGGAATTTTGCAGCATTGCTAGAGAAGTTCTAGCTACTCTTCTAGATGATCTAATCCACTATCACTATCCATATCAATGATGGTGGAGCTAGTGCGTAGTTTATACTGCCACAAGCTTTCAGCTATTAGTTCATGCATCATTGTAGCTTCACGAAGCAAATCATTTGCCTTCTCGTTTTCTTTGAGTAAAAAAATTTCAGTTTCACCATCATTTACCTCATCCGGAATAGGCACATCTTCCGTAGCCGCAATTCGTCTTCTTACTTCAGCAATTCCTGCCCTTTCACCACGTAATTCGCTGCCGTCCCTAATCTCTCCTTCGGCAACTCTCCTCCTCAACTTTTCCTCGGCTTCAGCAATCCAATCATCCTCGATGCCATCACTATTAATAATGCATATGTTGTGTAGAACTATACAACTTGCTACGATATCAGGCATACTCCTCAAGGGCACTTCAGATCTTTTCATAATTAACCTCCATCGTCCCTTCAATATTCCAAATGCTCTTTCCACACACATGCGAGTAGATGATTGAATAAAATTCCAATTTGCCTCCCTACCAGATAATGTTGCCTTCCCGCCTTTGAATGGACAATACATCCAAGGTCTCACCGGATATGCCGCATCTCCAATCAATTTGTAAGGTTGAAACTTGCCTTCAATGCAAGCTCATATTCTTGTAACCTGAAATACAGCCCAATCATGAAGACTACCAGCCCAACCAAACTCATAATCCCAAAACACGCAATTTGGTCCAACAATCCCTTGTAAAATTGCTGAATGAAAGGACTTTCTACAATAGTAATCTTCCCCACCAACGACAGGAGCTAATACAGGAATGTGTGACCCGTCAATTGCTCCAATAATGTAAGGTATTCCATGTAGTTGTTCAAACCGTGAAGCTAATGCCCTAAACTGCGATTCATTTGGAGTTTGAACAAAAAATGGCTGAAGATGCTTCCGAACACATTTACAAAACTCTCGTACAACTATTGAAAGTGTACTCTTGTGAACTCCATACAAATCTCCTATGGTCAGCAATCCATCACCAGTACCCAACCTATGCAAAGACATTGCAATCCTATCTTGTACAGGCACAATTGGCCTAAAACGAGTATCTTCTTTCTTCAAATATGGCCCCAATTTCTCACACAAAAATCTGAAAGTACCGAAATTGACTCGAGTCCGACTCCTAAAATCCTTCTCTGTCCATGAACCCAACAATAAATGGTCCACAAATCCAAACATCCGGGCTTGACTCCATATGCTCCTCTCTCTACAACCCAAACTTTCATGGAGCAAGCTGAAAAAAGCAAACTTCTCCCATTCTCCTTGCAAGATCAAGGCTTGCATATCTACAACATGCTTCGCAAGCATGTACAAACACATGTATAACCCTAAAACTAAGACAAGACTCCTTCTCCTCTCCTCCATTGAAACCATGGTTGCGGCAATTTTAGGGGAAGAGAAGAGAAGAAGATACTCAAGGCTAGAGAAGAAAAGAGAAGAGAAGGGAAGAAGGAGAAGGAGGATAAGAAAGAGAGATGGTAAAACATGCCAAAATTTTCCAAAACTGCCCTTTTTCGGCCTTCATTAAAAAAATCAGCACGCCTACTTTTTAGTACATGGTCATTCCTCCCGGTCCAAGTTCGGTTTACACTTAATGAGAGGCCCAAGGGCTTTAAAAATGACATTTTTTAGAAGTGTGACCATGGAAGTGTGACCATGAAGTGTGACCATGGAATTAATCCATTTCCCTTGGTCACGGCTCTTGGTCTATAGTGTAAACCGCCCCTTACCTTAACTACTTCCCCTTTCGAGAGTAGACATAAAATTTTCAGAACTTTTATTTGCAAGCAACCTTCACTTGTTTGCAAGCTATTTTGTGCCTTTCACAGCACAATTGCCTCAGGATTAACCACGTATGACATGGTATCAGACTAGTTTCACATGGATATCAGCCATGAAGTGCACATTGTAAACCACTCCAGATTCCTTGTGATTAGGGACAAGTCGAGGGCAGATAAACAAATCACTTTTTTCTGGGTAAGATCATTATGCTTGTAGGTGCGCATGGTTTTGTGGCCACATGGATAAAGAAGAGGGAGTGCATCTGAAGCCATTTCACTGCAGCTGAAATGGAGACATGGGTCCCTACAACTGGAGATGATTCCACAAGTGCGTGGCAGGCTTGTCGTAGTAGATTTGCCCCCTTCTGCACTTTTGTCATAACCTGTGCCTTTCTTTGCCCAGTAAGACTGTGTCAACCCCCCAGGTCCTCGGGTGGCCCAAACCACACAAGGTAAGCCCCCCTAAAACCGACAAGTTAAGGAATGAGCATATATGGAGAGGAGATAATTATACAATAGAATTGCAAATCCAACGCAAGTGGTTTTATATTTTTCCAATGAAAACTGAATTTGTTATGAATTTTCAAACTGTGCAGCCATGTTTAGTGGGCGGCCAGTAATAGGTACCCCCAATAACCAACAACCAAAAGTTAGGGTCTTGACTAATAGCAAACCTCCATTTGAAGCTGAGTTGGTGGTAATGGGATGGAAGAGGGTTGGATATACCCCAATTTTATAGGCGTTGGCTATGGGTTTTGGTTGGTTATTACTTATGGGGGGGCTTACCTTAATTCTTCAATCTCTGGAGCAGTTAACCCCGCTAATCACAAAAATATAACAACAGCTAGAGAGTGAATAGGAAAATAAATAAATCAGAAAAAGTGATATTTTTTTTGAGGTGCTATGGAAATTGACAAATAAGCAAGAATTTTTTTTCATGGGATGATTGATCCCACATAGAAGTTTGGGCAGTCATGGATCTTGAGAAAGGTCCAAAAAAGGATGGGTTGCAGGGATTGTGTACTTTGGTGAGGGCTCATGCCAAATGGTGGTGAAGGTGATGAGGCGCTCCTAAAGTTGAGGCGTAGGCTTTCAAGGTTTGGTTTTTGTGATTTCTAACAACTACAAGAAGGGGGCGATCATCGGGGAGTTCACACCACCCGAGGCGATCATCCGGGAGTTCACACCACCCGAGGAATTCCATGGTGATTGCCGTAACGAACGTCCTAGGGGGAGCTGCGTAGGCTTTGTTGTCACAAGTAGCACCCATTCAATATACGGACTCACAAAACAGACGCTGCTGCTTGTGCTCCTAGCTTAGCTGTTGGATGGATGCAGCTTTTCGTGGGGTTGAAGCCACCTCCGTGCTTGGTTTTTGGGTAAAGACACGCTCTTGTAGTCACTCTTGTGACACAGCACCTCTGTCAGGCTCCGGCGTGGACGGTGTTCGTGCAATCTTGCCATGACAGCAGGCGGGCTGGCTCGATCATCACCTCCATTATCGTATTATGACCCACTACATACTAATCATGTGCATGCAAAGATCTTGACGTGTTTCAAATGCACCTTCGCTTCCACCAAGAAGAAAATGAAACAATGAAACTGTTCCTATGCATGGTATTATGTAAAAAATAATTTAAGGGAAGAAAAGAAGAACCACATTTTTTTAGAACAATCAAAGTAAAGTTTCTAGCGAGGTTTAAACCGTATTTCTTGTTTTTGACTTTGTGCTATTTTACATGTGTCATTCTGCAGATATCTGGATTCTGCACCAACAACTAGAATCTAGATGATTCTTGTTTCACCCTTTAGCACTTACGTGAACCACGAGAGTCAAAGACAATCTATGAGTGAGGTAGATTAGGCAAAACATCATATACATAGGGGTACACTTTAGCACAAAAATCTACAACTCCACTTCATGGAAATCACTACGGTTTATTGATGCCCACATGGATTCAAGATTGGAATGGTCTGTTGGAAAGCTAATGAGGAGCTCAAAATGCGTTTAAAGTGCGCAAGAGACAATAGACTATTGTAGAAAGAGTTACAAGAGAAAAAGCACGAAAATGGCCCCGCCAGGGTCTCTTTGGGGCTAAAGGGTTAACCTTTTAAGGCCAAGCAACCCGTTTCGGGTCGTGTTGGCACGATAATCTTGATACAACTACTACATGCCACCTCCATGTGAGGCTTAAAACATGAAAAAGAGGTGGAGGAAGATGGGCATCTGTTGAGACAATCGCCACAAAAATCAGTGAAAGCATCAAGAAACAACAATGATTTCCGTGAATGGGGGCTGTGATGAAATGTATCTTGTGCATAGAGGTTACTATTTTATGGTTTTATGCTTGTTTTTGACTGGTAGGAAAATTAGCATGGTTTTCCAGAAATGCAGTGAAACCTCTATTTTATCACCCAAAGACTCCCCATCACGGCCAGGGCGAAATGAGGCCCTCGCTAGGACTTACCCGAGGGGGCCACGAGGTAGTGGGGCCAAACTTGGCCCCTATTTTGCTTTTGGATGGGGCCCTATTTATAGCAAGGGAGGATCTTCTACGGTAAACAATGGGTGTAGGCCCCAAATTTGTCCAAAAAAATCCAGAAAAGCCTCTAGACCCCCCAAAATAAGAGGGCCAAAAAAATGACCCCATGCAATTAAGACGGGGCCCACCTCGGGTAAGTCCCAACGAGGGGGTCAATTTGCCTTGGCCTCCCTATCACAAGTCTCTATTAACCCCTATAGGACCAAGTGTCAAAAATGGGCTTTTTGAAAGTTCGGTCAAGTTCCTATGGTGTCAATTTCCAACATTCTACTTTGAGATTTTTATCGCACAAGGGCATTACTAAGATCTCAATGGGAGAACATTTTTTTCCTAAATCCGACATTTATTGAAAAAGTTAGAGGGTTTTGAATTTCAAATGGGGAGCCTGGGCACTTCTGGCACCTCCAAAAACTATTGCAAGGACACTCTATTGCATGTGATATTTTCAATACTATCAAGTAATATTATTTCCCTTCATATTGTCAAAAAAAATTCTTGTCTTTAGTGAGAAATAGCATATTAACCCAAGTCAAACATTTTCACACATTGTCTGGCAGGGTACCAAAACAAATTCTTCTTTTCCTCATAAAACTTAGAGATCTCAAATTTTTCACTTTTTATTTTCCCCACAACAAGATGTAGTGTAAATCTTATTATTGACCATTCGGATTATCAATCTAAAACATATTAATTTCACAAAATATTAAAAGGTGAATTGACAAATTTTAAACCTCCACTCCTTGCACAATTGTTTTGAATATGCTACACCCCTCCTCTACCTCTAAAAAATGGTGTATGAAGAACTAACATCATGCTTGACACAATGGTAATAGATTTAGACCTTGTGTAGTGCAAGAATTTGACACCAAGTGACGTCAAAGTCTGTTGATCCACTAAACGCAAGGAAGAGAATAACTCATTTGCTTGCCTTCATACACTATAATCTTTCAATCCGTGTGGTCAAAGATAACAAAATTTTGTGAGTATGTTGCTTAATAAGTCTCATTTGAGATGTTACGGTCAAAAAATAGAAATTGAAGTTCTTGTATCCTTTTTCATTCATTGCACTAGAATCCAACAATTTTGAAGTGTTTTTTTTTGTGTAAAACTGTCACGGTACCTTAGGGGTTAAGAAAAATGTTATAACAATTTGGAACTAATATGGAATATTTGGGATCCTCTCAATTCCACTTGACACCGTTTTGAAAATATACAAGTTTTGGATCTAAGGTTAAGTGATGTTATAGAAGGTGGGACAAAAGATGTTAGAGTATATTAATTTTGGATTGTGAATAATTCAAAAAAGGGTAGTACTAACTTTGTTAATGAAGTTATGAACTTGAATTGAGAATCTCCAAGAGACAATACTACTAAGGTAGAACAACTTAAGACTGACGAGCCACCCAATACCGCTCCCTTTTATACCCTTCCTGGATTTCAGAGAAGAAAATGTAGCCGGTCATTACACCACTTAGAAATTCCTTGGTCAATACGTAATACATATAAAGACAAGCTACATTTCCTCCCTGATATGTAGGAAGGGTATAGAAAGGAGCAGTATTTGGTCGTCGGTCGGTTTTGAGGGTAACCTAGATAGAGTGCACTACCTTCGATACCTCCGAGAGGAGGTTTTCTCAATTTGACAAATGTGATGTGTCTTGGGGGGTTTTCAAATTTAGATGAAGTCATGAAGGCCAGTTGGGCCAGCTTGATGTTCCACCTCTCCTTGCGCCTTAACTTCACATAACATGAGGATCTGCCCACCATAACATAGCATGTGACGGCTGGATTACTACTGAACTGGCCAGTGCGCTTCTTATACACATTTATACCTCTCAAAGAGTGAGGCCATGAAAGAGATGTATGTTGTTTTTGAAAAGAGGAGTAACTTTCAAATCTGCAAGTTTTGAATTAAAAAAAGAAGCTAACCCTGGAAGTTAAAAAAAAAACATTATAATTATTTACCTGTGATATAAATGAGTGGGGATTCTTCTCCACCAACTGCACTGAAAATGTTGGCTCAGGTTCAAGATGAGCCTGGGACGTACACCAGGCGACAAAAGGTAGTTATGTATGGGCAATAGCTGTGGAAGCCCTGTACACTGTACATGAGTAAATGTAATCTGCCAAAATACCTTCTTAGAAACAGAATATCCATGGGAAATTTAAACACTCAGGCACCAGCGTTAAATGTAAAAAGCATCTTCTCTAGTTCTTCCAAATAATAACTCCAGGAAAATACCTGAACGTGGTCCTAATAACATCTGATTGAGGTCATAATTCTCTAGAAGGTCATGGCTTATGGTACTGCTATCAATTAAAAAACCTTCTCCCTTTTCGGGATATTAATAGTTTCCTCCGATTTAGAAGCCACTGGCTGTACGAGATTTCACACAACCACCTGCGCAACCTGATGGTCATGATACATAACCTCCCATACCATAGTGTTCATAATGCCACGCCTGCCACTTCACAGGCTAGATTTCGCCAAGCAGATCGTTGAACCCATCTCACATTGAAGCGTCAGGAGTTCCACCAGGATAGCAATCGAATATCATGATGCATCTCACTGCTCTACGCCATGTCTCCTCATCTCAGGAACAGAATTTTTCTCCCCTCACTCTGCTGATTGGCTGACACTCTGTTGTGGCTTCAGTTTTGTCAACTTGCTCTGTTTCATGTCAAGGGATGATCTGAGCTGAAGTCCGGAAAACTTGCAAAATGTTAACCCATACTTGACTGTCGATTCTCCCCGTACTTACATTGCTGGAGGCTGGAATGAGTAGAAGCAAGTTCATTGGTTGTGCGAAAAAAACTTGGATTACACCACCCCCGGTCTTGAAACGAGACAGTGGAACACCTGGAGAAAAGGCTGATCACGCCTAGTGTAACTGACTCACAGAGAGAAAATCACACACACAAGGAGGGACACCAGGTGTTTCAGACAGCAGTTAATGCACTTTTTAGGTGACTACCCCCCAAGTGGCAAGTACCAGCTTCACGGCATGTGAGCTGCAAATGAGTGGGAGCATATTGGGCATTGAGGAGGGGGACTCCATTTAATGATCAGCCGACTAATCCTCAGCAGAGTGCAGGCAGCTACTTAGACTAGCTCTTGGGTTAAGCTGCAGGCACCCTTGGAGCTCAACATGAAACTCATCCGGAGTCCTGACAACAGCTTCACGTCATGTCCAATAAACATCACTAATTGAAGAGGTTGTGCACGCTCCCCAGCAGAAGATAATCATGCCCCTTAATTGAATACTGCTTCCCAAGGCAGTGAAAAAGGTAATATTAGAGTGTGAGAAGTGGCCTTGGGAACTGCTAGATCTCCTTCCATCGCAGGCTCACCTCGTTCCATTTAACTCTCCTCCCCACGGAAAGCTGCACGTTAACGCACATGGATGAGCTGCTGAGGCAGGACGTGAACTCTGTGTGTGTATTGCAGCTTGTGGTATGGCGGCTCCTGAACGTGTCAATTTCCTCTGCCAAAGGTGTCCTCAGTTAATACGGTTTAAGATACTGGATCATTTGGAGGCACCATATTCGAAAGTTGACGTTGAAGACGAACTCTATTAAGAAAGTCTAATGAAGAAATATTTACTTGAATGACAAGAATGTACACCACCCCAACATGACAGCCTCTGATCAAAATGACTCGTATAATTAACATACACTAGGAGAAAGTCATCTAGAATACATCCTAAAGTGCAGTAAATATCACTCTCTCATGCCACTAACAAATCACCGAAATCTTTCTTCACTAGTAAAAATGGGGTTATTTTTTCGACACTTTTTCGACATTTTTTCACAGGAAAGAGTTGAGTTCAGAGCCCCATTTCCAGCACTACTCCAAGAATGATGTGTAGTGTATGCACACTCATTGATTCATAAATGCTATAAGTTTTTACTCTCGATGAATATTTTTATGATCTTGGTAATAAAATTTATGGAAAAGTAAAAAAAAACTCTAGGACTTCTAAATCATTTTGTGTGGATTCCCTAAACATCATTTTCAGTGTAGTGTTTGAAAGGGCTGATCTACGTCAATGAGGCACTCACTCTGCAGCTGCCGCCATGAGTAGTAGTGTACAGTGGTGTATTGAAGCCAAAGTTCAAACAGACTGAAGATTAAATTGCAAAAGATTTGGGCAGCTTTTGAACGGAAATCCTCCCCGCAGTGGCGGCAAGCGAGTGACGTGAAAAAGTAAAAGGCAACCCGACCCCGTCGCACGTATGAGCCAAGTGGGCGAGTTAACCCTTTGGTGCCCACGAGACCCAAAATGGGATTCTAGAGGTGTTAAGACTCAATTTGTATGAAATCCATGAGGAATTAGGTTGTGAAATGTGGAGTTCATATTTGTACACACAATACATGAACACTCTGCAAATTTAAGATCATTACTTGGAGTTATAGAACTCGTGGAAATGCTAGGAATACAACACAAAATACATTAACACACTGATGAATATCATGTTGCATACTATGTTGTATTTCATACACATGCTAAATGATTTTGGTCTTCAATTTTGATTGAAATTTGTCTTTTAGAGATTCTCGATTGTTTTGTGATTGTTCATCTCTCTCATTTGCATACAAAACTTCCGTTTTAATTTGTATAAGTTTGGAACATTTTGGTATACAATGGAGTAGACAATTTTTTTTTTAAATCATCAATAATCATGTATGAACGTTTTCTTCACGTATGATATGTCAATGCAAAGTAGTATACCCTCCAAAGTCCATCATTTTCATTACCAAAACACGGTATCTTTAAACATTATTATCTATATCATCAACCATTGGATGTTGTGCAAATTTTCCCCAAAGTTCAAGTCATGGTTTGAGTTAAAATTTGTAAGGTTGTATACTAAAATTAGGCATTATATTTCCATCAAAGTTAGTTCAATAAAGACTAGCTAGACTTTAGCACCTTTTTGGTATCCTACAGTGTAAAATATATCCCTATACTTACGGTTGCCAACTCACGTTTAAGGATTAATGCCAAGGGTGTCAACACACCGCCCCAAAATGATTGGCCCAGATTAGTTAGCGCAACAATCAATTGGGGCCGTTAAAAGTGAAATGAGATCATTCTTTCTAAATGCGTTACATTTGCGGTCTCAACAATAGAAGAATAAATAGAAATTAGTATTAAATTTTTATAAGAAGATATGTTTTGAAAACTTTGCATGACTTGACAAATAATTCCGAAATTATTGCAAAGCCATGTTTTCATCTAGACACACTACACTAAATTTTATATTTAGTGTAGTGATACTTTATGATTTGAAAGCGCTATAACTTTTTACACTTGATGAAAATTGTTACTGAGGGTAAGGAAATCCATTATATATCCAATATACTTTCTATACATGTTATTTACTATTTAAATTCCCGTTATTTACAATTTATATACACATACACATAATTCACATTAGATACTCGTTTTATACCCTAGTTTGCCTAGATTTCTGCTTCACCAAACGCATATTATGTGTTTTTTTTTATATAATTAAAAATATTTTACCATACATAGTGCTCATTTTTGGCACCTACCTGCCAAACTAAACATTTTTCCCTTTTGCAGTGGTTCGTACACAATGGGTATTACCTAGACATTACATGGGCATCACGTTGGCATTACATGGGTATTACTTGGACAAATTCTTGAATTTTCCAGGAATTTTGGACATTCTCCATTGTGGATTGATTATGTACCAAAATGACCACTGGTATATGGTGGTGATGTCTAGGTGACCCTTTGGTGATGACGTGTTTTTAACTCTGGTATTCTATAGTTTTAAGAAATTCCAAGTATTAAAATTAAATACAAATAATTTTGTGAAAAAGAAAAAAGAAACTTAAATGGTAGGTAAGTAGTTAATAGAATCAACACCATTAATCCTTTGTCCAATAGGTATTGATCTAGTGGTGGAACGAGCAAACACTCTATTCACGCCGGCGTCCATTGAAGACTGAAGCTCTTCTTTATCTTCTTAATAGAATTATCAAGGAAGTAGGGGGGGGGGTGACCCTCTTTCTTATGTTATCTTCTTTATATACTTTTCCAATAGAAAACGAGGCCTCATTGAAAGGGCAAGTTGGCTTCGAGGGAATGATAAGAGAAATCTATCGTCATATATTTTAAAAGCTGCGGGGTATTATAGGAGAAGTATAGTAATAGGGCCAAAGAAGATTGCTAAAGCGTGAAATGTTCTTTTACTTTAGTCTCGGACATTTCTAGTTTCATCCTCTCTTTCCACCTCTCGATAATTCAATATTTCCTTAGTATGTGCTATAATATAAGGTAACCCTCCCCCATAATCAACAAAACCCCATAGCCAACGCCCATAAAATTGGCGTATATCCAACCCTCTTCCATCCCATTACCACCAACTTAGCTCCAAATGGAGGTTTGCTATTAGTCAAGACCCTTACTTTTGGCCATTGGTTACAGGGGGTACCTACTGTTGGCCACCTACTAAACATAGGTGCACAATTTGAAAATTCGTAACTAATTAAGTTTTCATAAAAAAATAAATTGAAATCACTAGGGTTGGAATTGTAATTCTATTGGCTATCACTGAAAAATAATAGTATAATTATCTTCTCTCTCCATATATGCACATTCCTTAACTTGTCGGTTTTAGGGGGGCTTCCCTTAGATGAGTAAAAAAATGAGCCACTGAAGTTTGAGTGCGGCTGACAACGCGGACTCTGCGTATCACGTACGAAGTACAGTGGCATACCGCGTTGACATGGGTGGGGTGGGGGGACGTGAGAGTCCACGGCATACGAAAGATCGTTGCAGCGATTGTTGCAGCACTGCAACATTGAATGCGAGGTGCGAGGCGCATGATTGTTTGGGGAGCATGGTGCATTGATGACTCGCTGCTGCTGCTGCCTCCGCTTCTGGGTTTTGGAAGGGCGCGGGCGTCGTTAGGCTCAGCGAGTCAGCTGCTGCTGCAGCCTGCTGCGATCGAGTGCAGGGGAATATCACTCATGGAGACACGTGAGACGTGACACGGTTGGAGCTGGTGCTGGTTTCGGAAGGGCAGTAATTTATGGCGATCGAGGAGTCATTGAATTTGTTCGAGGTTGCCAGCAATCAATCTATCAATGAATTGTGTACATCCCGAGCCAGAGTCTAACGAGACGGTTGAATACCCTAATTGACAGAGTTTGCTCGATTCATGTCGAATTCCAATCGGAGAATCATGACTGTTGGCGACAGATGCATGTGATCTTCTGCGGAATGTTGTTCTCTCGGAGACATCGAGAAGTGATTGACTACTTCGTTCTAGGTGCTGCACGTGCCTGCACATCCCGAGCCAGAATTTAACGAGACGGTTGAATACCCTAATTGACAGAGTTTGCTCGATTCATGTCGAATTCCGATCGGAGAATCATGGCTGTTGGCGAGAGATGCATGTACACATCCGCGGGAGTGTTGTTTTCTCGGGGACATCGAGAAGTGATTGACTTCGTTTTAGGTGCTGCAGCTGCTTGCAATCATTTCATCGATGAATTGTATACTCCCCGAGCCAGAATCTAACGAGGTGGTTCGCCTAATTGGCACAGTTTGCTCGATTCGTGTCGAATTTCGACCTGAGGCTGATGATAGGTAGCGAGTCTCACACCCAGATCTGCATGCGAACATCTGCGAGGATGATGAACGAAGGGTTTAAAGGTTTTGGGAGTTTAGGGTTTTCTCGGAGGGATCGAGGATTAGTTGAAACTCATTCGAGGTGCTTGCAATCAATTCATCAATGAATTTTCTACTTCCGAGCCAGAATCTAACGAGACGTAAAGAGAAATGTTTCCTCTTATCATCGAAACCCTAATTGATAGACTTCGTGTCGTTGACTCCAGATGCAAGTGAACATCGAAAGCGGATACACAGATGCAAGTGAACATCTTGTAGAATGTTGGATATAGGATTTTAGGGTTTAGGGTTTGCTGGGAGGAGCTGTTGTGAGTGAAATCATACATCAACATACTACATTAGATGTGAGAAAATGAAGCCAATCATGACTTTACTAAGCCTTTACTGCTTGAGATGGGATAACCTGATCTAGGCTGGGAGCTATGAACTTTATCGCCTCACAATGATTCCAAGACTCGGAATCCTGTAAATTTTTCAACTCCTTTCTCGTCTCGACGTAAAGTGCAACGAAACGACAACTTCCTCGAGGATTCATGATCAAAAGCTGCTCTCAATTCAGGACCCTGGAGCTGAGCCATGGCCACCATTGAGGTGATGTCATCAGAAGCCAAATTTCTATCATGAATCTCGCGAAATTGTCTCTATTATTACATGCTATGTAGAGTACTGTATGTCCCAGAAGGATCCCCGTGAGAATTGGTCAAACATATCCTACGTGTCCTTGATTGACTAAAGCGTGTCATGATTTTCCTTTTTCCCACGAAGGTCCGAGGCTTGTTTCCTGGAAGCGACTTCTATTGTCTCAGATCGAGATAAATAAGTTTTGGGAACAATCCTGGTTTTCCATGATTCGCTGAATTTCACAGAGATGGCATTAATGGGAGGGAGATTGAAGCTATGGCTGCCGAGTTTGCTGCTGCTGTTGCATCAAGCTCAAGCAGAGAATGCTTGGGATGACATTATCTCAGGGTTAACGGAGCTCGACGGCCCTGCATTCCGCGACCAAGTTGCGACGCCTCTGGTGCAGATGAGCGCCAACGCCTACCGCTTGCCAGTTGAGGCCTGTGTTGACATCCCCGGGTGGATTATGTCGTCCAAAGTTGCACCGATTGCGCCTGCTCAAGGTGGAGTGCACGCCCACGTCTACGAGGTAAGCAAATCTCACATTAGAATTCCTAGGGTTTCAGCTTTACTTGTTCGAATCCCTAGGGTTTCCATCTCGTAACAGGGCTTTACCCTTAGGGTTTCATCTTGTCGACCTCGTCACTCTTGAGATTTGTGGAGCTCTGGCCTTGTACATGACTACTTGTGCATCTATTTTGCATCTCTTTGGGGTTTTATGCCAGGGTTTAGGGTTAATGCTAAGATGAGATTCTTCCATCATGCAGGAAGAGAATGGCGGTGCAGATGGTCGCATTGTGGTGGCATTCCGGGGCACACAAATTGGGACGACCCTTGATTGTCATGCTGATATGTGCGCAGACGTGCTGTTGTGGTTTCCTCCGGGTGAACAGGAGAAATGCGCGCCGCCTGCTGGCATGTGTGAAAAGTTTGACGACGCCACTCTAGACTATTTGGCACAGGCGGTGGAGTATACGCGGAAGGTGATTTTACATTTTACAATCTCCGCAGCATTTGTTCAAGACAGTGTATCATTCGTAACCACAAGGTGTTGACTTTAAATCTTGTTTGTTCAGACGATTGATGCCTACCCGTCCAGATCGCTTTTGTTAACAGGTATGGCTCATCGTTCATAGAGGTACTTGAAATGCAATTGCTGCTGCCTCGACCATGTAAATTGGCAGTATCCTCATGTTTGTAGGTGGAAACTGGACTGGAAATAAGCTCTGCTCGAAGTTTGAACGTCTCTAGTATATTCTTATGTGCTAATATGGCGTGACTGATGATTGTAAGTGGCTTCGCAGGTCATAGTTTGGGAGCGGGTCTGGCAATTTTGGTCTCTGCAAGCCTATCCGCACAACTTGAGGCAGTTCCTGTGATAGCATTCGGGTCCGCTCTCCTCTCTTTACCGTCTATCTATGCTTTTTAGGCTTAGTGAGGTCTTCTGAGGATTTCCGCACTTGTCGATATTACTGGTCCACATGTGGGGGTGATCAGATTGTTACGTGACAAACTTTGGGCTCATACGTTGGTTATATTACAGTGCAGCGGGAACTAAGACTGCACTTCAAGTTCGAAACCTGACACTCGATGCAGAGCACAGGAAGAGGATAATCATCATCGCAGACCAGTAAGTGTTTCATATTTCTTAATGGTATCTTTTAATCATATCCAGTCAGTCCAAATTAGGCATCACTTCAAATCAAGGAAACTCTCGACGTATACATGCTTGTCTCATTGAGGCGACAGCTCCGTTAACTGGAGAAGTTGTGTTTTCCTTGCAACAGGTGGGACGAAGCAATGAGAACCTCATGGAACGACCAGCTCGGTGTGCTGTGCATGTACCAAACAACTCTGACCTCGTATTGTAAGAAATGTTTTGATTCACCCACGTGCATATTCGACATCATACCAACGCGCCGGAGCATGGCTGAAGCCGAAAGTTTGAGCAGCGCAACCAACTCAGACTGCAAGCGGTGCTTCCTCGCGACACACTACCTGGCCAAGGTCATAGATACCATACAGAAAGGTACGCGACCTACTTGTGAGTCGATTGCGTAGAAGAGGGCCCCTTCTTTTCTCAGGGTAGGAAAGAGTATCCTTTGTAAAGCACATACCAAGTGTATTTTAATTGTAATCAAATCTTGAACCGTGTCCACGTTCTTAAATCCTAACGTGAATCCTAGCTTTCCGTGAGGGAGTGCTCGGCTCGAACTTTGCCGAATGCCTTGGACCATATAGTTTTGATCCCGTCTTTACCGCTTTGCACAACGCGCTTAATGTTGCCGGTTGCAATCCTGGTCTCAATGGTGTCCTCCTCCGCCTGCAACCTGGTGAGCTCCTCCGCGCTCAAGCCCTGCTGCTCCTTGCACCGGTGAAGCAGCCTCCTGGCGGTCCTTCGTGTGTACTGCCAGCAGTTTTGGTCTCGGAGGGAGTATTCCGGGCTGTGGTCGGCCAGAATGGTCAGAATCTCCGGTAACCCTATCTCCTTCCGCAGGCACTGAATAGTGAAGAGACGCACACTTTCTTCCGTCTCCTGAAATCTGGAGTCCACGGTGAGGATGATGCCGGCCTTCTCCGGCGGGTGACCTGACTTCTCCGCCCTGATGAAGACCTTCTCACCCTTGTCCCCATAGCCAACTTCCAGGACCAGGTAGTCATGGTTGATGAACGACGGCGCAGCAACCGCGTCACCAAGAGCGCTCACTCCTGGCACCGGCACCACCTTGTGTGGATTGTGAAACCCATCCACAAACGACAAACCTGAGGGAAAGAAGAGTCAGAAACTAGGAAGAGGAGCAACTTTGAGGGAAGAATGTACAGCGGAATGGGATGACCTGATTGGCAGTAGTGGATGTGTTCCAGAAGTGTGCGCTTCTTGCAGATTTTCTTGTATTTCTCGGACCCCAGAGCCTCCTCAACACGGTCCCGGACCACGCCCTCGATGAGGCTCCTGGAGCTGTGCATGTACTCGCCCACCGCCGTCACGCCTGTGATGTCCAGGATGTCCAGGCCCCTTCTTGCCAGGGAGCGGCTGATCCCATCCAGGTGCGACTTCCCCGATCGCTTGTGCCAGTCGGATCCCATTTCTGCAGCCAACCCTGAGAGCTTTTTAGAATTTGAGCAGCATCTGTGAAATTCCTTCGTCAAACACCAACGCGGTGCATCATTGGAAGCTAGAAACTCATACAATCCTTTCTCATGAAGCGCTCCCTGAGATGCAGATGGCCAAGTGATGAAAAATTGGAGCCTCTCGGCTGCTTGCAAGTGCAAGTGGGAGGTTCGGCTCCTTCATCACTGGCGTACTGAACTATATTTTTTATGTCATCCTCCTCCCGAACAAAATATGTTTTTTTTTCTTCGAACAAATATGATAAGAGTTTCAAACCAATCATGGAACGGTCTGAGGGGATATTTTGGCACAAGTTTCGGAAATGTATTCATTAAGGCCCACCATCTGAGGGGATAATCGAACTTTGGGTCACCGCCTGAGACAGGTGCCAATGAAGAGCAGACAGACCGTTTTGAGGCAGTGTACGAAAAGTATGGAACTAGAGGAAACAGTCAAACACTCTGAGCCCGAGAAGAAGATGATCTCCGGAATCTGGTCCATTCACTTTGGTTTCAACCCCTCCATCTCAGCATATGGTCTGCCTTCTACCATAACATTGATGATACTTACGTACAGTTATTCCTTTCTAGAAAATCCACGTCCACAGAATGCGATAGAAAATAACAAAGGAGACTTTTGAACTGGGCTAAAAAGTATCAGATATCCTTAAACACTTGGATTCTCTTGTGTGTTGGTTTATCTGCTCAGATGTAAAATATTGTTATGAATGTTACCAAGGACGTTGAAAGGAGCCCAAAAAAATCGATAATCAATAGAGTTTTCCCGCGAAATGAGAGTGAATCCAGTTGATCCTCAAGCTCTATTCTTCTGCACTTCTGTGGACAAGTGAACCTGTACAAGCACGGAAACCTCTCGCAAATGCAAAAGCTGGGAGGGCGCATACATCTGAAGATCCAACTACTGCAACGACATGCCTCTATTACACAAGTTGGATTCTTTCAAGTCTGAGAACGTTTAAGAAGTGATGAACACGTTGATGTAGATGAGCAGCTTGCTTGATCACAGCTCTAGTGGCTCGAAGTACTTGCGGTCAATCAGGTACGCTCCTACTGCAAATCGAACGGCCCACGTATCCTTGGGTCTCCTATCCATTATTCTGCAACAAAGAGAGAAAGAAAGAAAGAAGCTTTGTTCAACATCCATAAAAAATGAAAATTGTGCATTTTAAGGAGGAAAAAAAAAACCAAAATTTCTATAAAATCATTTAGGTATTGAACACTCAGGAGCTGGAGAAACCTTCTCCTTTGTGATGGTGGCGTGATTGAGTTGCTCCCATTATTCTATTTCTACTGTCAATCATCATTGGCTAAAGGTGAGCACAAGAGAAAGGGGTAAATTGATGGAGTCCACAAGTTTCTGGTCTTTCTTTTCCTTTTCTAGTTTTGCGTTTTGGAACTGGTAAACTGATGTTGTGTGTAGATATCGCTGAATTGATAGAATTACCCTGGAAACACCAATTCAAGTAGGCTGCATTGCTATGAAATCCATGTAGATAGCATTGCGAGGAATGGTGGCATACCGGCCTGCATCGCCGACGTTGATGAGGCCATTGTTGGGGCGCATCATGGGCATGGGCTCCGCGGTCTTGAGCAGCGGCGGCGCCTGCGTCATCACCACCGCGCTCCCCTTCTTCAGCACCACCACCGCGTCCTCCTTCTTCTTCCCAGCTTCCTCTCCACACCTCACCACCACCCTCCTCAATTGGACGCACCTCCTCCCACCACCTCCACCAAAACTCACACACTTGGTGTAGCCTCCCTGCTGCAAACCAACCACACCCTGAAGATCCATGACTGAACTAGAAACAACCTCCACAAATCCCAGACAAACACAGAAAGGAGAGCTCACACAAACTCAATCGCTCCTATCTTCATCCCGAACCGACAGTTTCTCATCGAGAACCCGCCTTTTCCATACCTTTTTCATCATCTTTCCGCGAGAAACCCAGAACCCTTCAATTCTGCTGAGTGTGGATATGGACTTCACAATGTAGTGTTGGTGTATGTGAGGTTTAGATTTGAGGTTTTTAGGTTCAGGGTTTATGGGTTGGAATGTTTGTGAGATAGTTGCTGACGGAAAACATGCGAGTCCTTTGAGGAGCCATGGAGCTTCGAGCTGCAGTTGGGTCTTCACTTCTTGCGCCAAGGCTTGGGAGTTTGCGCTTGTGGGGCCATTCTCGCTTTCTAGGTGGAAGAGGAGGGAGAGGTGCGGTTTCGACATGCAGCGGCGAGGCAGGGCGAGGAGCAGGTGCAGGAAGGTGGGTCTTCAAAATCTAAACCCTAAACCCTGATAGATTGGTTAGAATTTGCAGAACTTGTGATCAAACGGAACTTAGCTGTGATTGTGTTGCTCTGTCGATTGAGAGATCAAAGGATTTTGGCGAAAGAGTAACATGATTATTGGAGAGAATTCTTCATGCCCTTGGGATTGTTGTAGGTTTATTGATGACGCTAAACCCTCATAGATAGTTGTACCCTAGAAGGTCTTGTTCTTTGGCAAACGTTTTACCTTGGTTTGGATTGTTGTAGGTTGATTGATGGAAGGGATGTGAACGAGGAGTTTGATTTCTGGGAGTATGAGGCCAACCAGCATTCGGGTGCTGTGAATGTACAAGACGTTGAAGATGAGGTGGAGACATCACCAGCGGTCCACGTGAGACCTGAGTTTGTAGTGCCCCAGGTTAAGTTTACCAGGGAATCCAAGGGTTTGAAGCCCAGTTACCGGGTCTTTTCCAAGGACCGGCAGACAGCTCCCAAACCCCGGGTGAACCCCTTTTCCGTGCTCATGAAAATGATCGACCCTGCAAACGATGACGAATATCTGGACTCAGACTCAAACCTGGAGGACCTACAAAGCGTACCTCATGACATGGATTCAGAAGAAGACGGTTTAGAAAAAGATGGGGATGTTTTATTGAAAACTGACAACGTTTTGGAAAGTTTTCCAAGCTTTGACATGAGTGAGGACTCGGATTCACGGCATGGTGACCAAGGGTTACCTGTTAACGTGGGAGTTAGGTTGTCTGACATTTGGTCCTATTCTGAGGATGAGTTTGATGATGAGGACCTTGAGGAGGAGGAGGAGGAGGAGGAGGAGGAGGAGGAGGAGCATGTTGTGGAGGCATCCGACGGTGAGGACCCGCTCCGGAGGTTTCTGAACTCTCGCTCCGGCAACCGCGACAGCAAGCAAGAGGGCAGGGTGTTCAAGTTCAACAAGAGGGCAAGGAAAGCTGAAACCAGAACCTTCGAGGTTGTTGTCCCTGGCAAGAACAAGGTCGTGGTGAATTCGAGCGGTGAGAAGCAGGCCGAGACCAGCGCCATGCGGGAAGTGTTGCAAATTGCTTACAACCTCCCCAAGAATCGTGCGCTTGAAGACTACATGGCACCATTTGTGCACAAGTTTAGCACCTTGCAAGCGAATCTGATTCTGGAGGCATTGTGTGGTGACGACCTCACTGATCAGGTGCTGTCGTTTTTTCGGTGGATGCGGTCTCATCAGCTCTGGAGCTCCCGGAGCTTCTCTCTCCTCTTCACCTTCCTTGGGAGGATGGCGATGCCGGATGAAGCCCTGAGCTGTTTCGCAACGATTCCCGAGGAGCGCCAGTTTCACTCTGTGGAGGTCTACAATGCATTGATCACATGCCTCTCTAACTGCAACAGGTACGGTACATTGAAGTTGTCTCTCAAGTCACCTGAAGTTTCAATCACATAACCCCCTCTTTCACTCTAACTAGGTATAGATCAATAGACGAGCTTGGTGGTCTTATCCTTCCATGAAAGGGCTTTATGGTCTTGAAACTAAAGCCTTTCTCTTCTTAGGGCTGATTTCCATCATTCAAACACTGAAAAAAGAGAGAGCGTGTCATCTTTAACTTTGGGTGAATTTACAAATAACTCTGTTTCCTTCCTGAACTTTGGTTTTGAGGTTCCGGATGTTGTTCTTACAAGGTGCCGTTGTTGCAGGCAAAATGAGGTCCCTTCCATACTCGAGAAGATGAAGGCGTTGGGGAACGAGCCGGACGCCGTCACGTTCAGCATCCTGATGAACTCCGCCACCGAAAACGGTCGCTCTCTGCACGAAGTGTGGGGTCTGTATCAGGACATGGTGGCCCGGGGCGTCACCCCCAGCGTCACCGTCTTCGGCACACTCATCAAGGCGTTCTGTGCGGAAGGGCTACTGAAGGAGGCTCTCCTGGTCACCACCGAGATGGAGAAGCTGAGAATACCAATAAACGTGGTGATTTACAACATCCTCATCCACGCATACGGAAGAGTTGGCAAGATGGAGGAAGCGGAGGGGTTGATGGCGGAGATGCGGGAAAAGGGAGTGCAGCCGAATGTGGGCACTTACAACACCTTGATTTCCGGTTACCTGGAGGCGAATCAGATCTCTGTGGCTGAGGAGCTGGTGGCCGAAATGGAGTCCTCCGGATTGCGTCCAGATGTGGTGACGTTCACCGCTCTGCTCGGCGCTTTCGGACGCCAAGGCCAGTCTGAGAGAGCTGCCCAGGTGTTCAACCGGATGGAGGCGCGAGGTGTGCGCCCGAACTCCATGTCCTACACCGCGCTGATCAGCTCCTACGCCGCCGGAGGCTGGCCTGAGAAAGCTGCCAAGGCATTCGAAACGATGGAGAAACAGGGGGTCAGTGCTACGGTGGAGACGTTCACGGCCTTGTTAGACGCGTACCGACGCGCTGGGGACTTGGCGATGGTGGACACGCTTCGGAGGCGTATGAAGAAGGAGGGATGTGTGCCCACCAGGATCACGTACATGACGATCCTGGACGCGTTTCAGAAGCAGGGGCGGTACAAGGAAGCGAGGGACCTGATTGAGGAGTTCAAGAACCAAGGGCTAAAACCGGACCTCATGGTGTACAACATGCTGCTCAACTCGTACATGCGAGGTGGGCGCCACTTCAAGGCGCCGGACATTGTGCGGGAGATGAAGGAAGCAGGGTTTCAGCCTGACTCTTTCACGTACTGCACCTTGATCTTCGGGTATCTACGCGTTCGGGATCACACCATGGCGCTCAAGTACCGGACGGAGATGATGAACCGCGGCCAGCTGCCTGACCCCAAGACTTACGCCAAGCTGAGAGCTATTCTCAAAGCGGTGGAGGGACGCAGGGATATGAACAACTACAAGAGCCAGAAGAGGAAACCTTCCAAGCCACCGAAGAAAGGCTCGGAGAAAGCCAAGACCTACTGGAAACGTGACAAGTGACGATGGAAATGTCTCTTGATGTGATGCTTGGATGGGAATACGTCTTCCAAGGAGACTATGGTAAGCAAAGCAAAACGTAGTAGCTACATGTTCAACATTTTTGTACACTTTCTACCTGTTTCTCTCATCTGACTGGATAGCTGACAGCAACTTTTGCAGTTGCATCTGACGTGAAATCCATCGAATCTTCTTGCCTAGTCCTGACACCCTTCTTCACTTCTTTCTAACACACTTGTTGTTTTCGTAGGTGAGTATACTTAAAGCCTATGAAGGCTCATGTCACCAACGGGAAGAAGAGACTGCTATATTACCTTCGTGAGTTTGGCCTTCTCCAAGTCTCATGTCAACTCAAAGGTAAAAAATTTCTCAAATTTGGGTTGAAGGTCAGATGTACCATGAGAAGCCGTTACACATTTGCATTAGTGATGTGGCTCGTTTTTGTTTGGTTCCTCAGTTGGTGGGATTTTCGAAGACGTTGCTGGAGCTTCATGTTTTATCTCAGCAAGTTGGTTTTCGTCTTTTGGTGCCCCTCTCTGCACAAAAGATCAATGTCAAACTAGCAACACACGCTTTGCAAATTCTGTACCCACCAGAGAGATTTACCAGCACCAGATTTGATTAGAAATGGCTGGCCAGAAGCTTTTTCATTTGAATGGGCTCGGAGTTGCACCCATGCATTTTTTAGGGCTGTTTTCAATAACTGAAAACGAGAAAAGAGGTCAGAAGTCACGGTATCTTTGCAGCACAAGTATCAGCAGCAGAATACGTTTACAGTTCGTAAAAAGAAATACAATTGACTCAAACCAACTAGCACGAGATCTCGTACTAAATACGATCCTCTAGATCGTCGTAAGAACCTTCTCCTGTGCTCTAAACAGGAATATGTATTATCTATTCTTATGCAACAGGAAAGAATAAAATGTAATGGTTAAGAAGAAGTCGGCACATTGCGGTTGGCAACGCAGGCTTGCAGAAGTTGAGGCAGTACGACACCAGCTTGACCACAGAGCAGCAGGTCGCCTTGCAGTTTAACGCTTGGGTCAGGGTCCACAATTATCACCTTTCCGTTTCTCCTTCTACAAAAGTCGACAACCATGTTTGCAGGCGACACCTGAAACATAAGAATCCCAATTGTCAATGACACTGGATACATTTCGATTATTTCTGGAGTCACTCAAAGTTATCCCTCTTCAATAAAATTCTTTTCTTGGTAATTTCTCGACTAGCATGGAAGAGCTTGGTGGTGTCTAAACTCAAGTTAGAAGCAGGTCCAACCGCCTTTGAGAATGAAGGAGAGGTCGTTTTGTACCATGAATCTTAGCCGCCTTTTTTCTCATAGGGCTGATTGTAGAGATTCAGAGCTATATATGGCTCATTTTAATTGAAAAAGGAGGTCACAACTCATGGTAACTTTGCTTTACTGACTTCAATAGGAACATGTCAGTGACTGGAAGGGAATGAACGTGAAGGTGAAAACTAGATCTATTGCAATGTGAGAGCATGATACGTACCGTAAGTGATGTACCAACAACCAGGATCACGTCAGCAGTCATGGCCGCAGCCATAGCTCCCTCAATAGATGAATTCGGAAGTGCTTCTCCAAACAGAATGACGTCCATTTTCAACACCCCATCGCAAATCTTGCACTTTGGCACTTTAGAATCCTACGCATCATTTGTAGTGTTACTGGTGAGAAGGAGAACCTCGAATCAGTACCAAATAGCTGTAAAGAGTGAGGATTAAAATCAAAAGAGGGGTATCCTCGAAAGACTTAAAAAACAACGCTAATGCAAGATGTGAACTCACCTGACCTTGGAGTTGTCCCATTGCTTCAACGGTAGGCACTTGTTCATGGCACATCATACACGACGATGTGGCTGCATTTCCGTGGAGCTCAAACACACGAGCGTTTCCTGCTTGCTGCAAGCAATGAAATGTTCAGTCAACAATTAGAACAGCTCTTGATATGGATGCGAGTTGGCAAGAAAAAACAGGAGATGTATGCTTTTATGAAAGTGTGGACCTTGTGAAGGTTGTCGATGTTTTGAGTGATGACACAGGATACGAGATGATGCTTCTCCATTTCTGCAAGGGCGATGTGAGCTGGATTTGGCTGCGCCATAGCTATAGTTGATTGCATCTCCATTGACATCTCCCAAAAGAATTCTGGCCTGCACACGGGATACCAATTTAGAACACCAACGTGGGCCTCCGTTATGAAGTCACCTATTGGTACTGGGTTTTTAGTAGTTTTAGTCCTCTTAATAGCTATTAGATGTGGAAGAGATAGGTGCTCTCTAAAATCAAGTTAGAAATAGTTTTAGTCGCCTTTGAGAAGGAAGAAGAGGTCATGTTGATGGCCGCCTTTTTCCTCTTTGAGATGAGCTGATTTTGACACAGTTTTTCCAATTGCATGAGACGAGACGTAAAGAGGATCTGAAACTCGGCAACATACTTTGCTTTGAAAGTATGAAAATCGCAATACACGGCAGGATCAAACTTCTCCCAGAGACCTCCAGGGCTGCGAAAATCTGGTATACCTGCAAAAATGCATCCACAGAACTGTAACTAAGAAATCCTTGATGTTCAGTTCTTTTCATGACAAAAAACCTGCAACGAAGAATCGCTATGCTGTTCCATGCAATCCCAAATCCATATCATAAATGCCATGAGAATCTGGCAACAGGTGCAAACCCTAATCCCATTACACAAACCGATATCCACAACGCTAATACAACAATACGCAACAACATGATGCCTCCGAAAGTTTCTGCACTGTTCCATAACACGAACCACGAATACAACAAGATGATGCTTCCGAAAGTTTGGAACAATTCCACACAATCCCAAATCCATACCATAAACGTAACATCCCAGTTGATCATCCAATATGTTGAAAAAATGGAAACCCTAAATCCATCACGCACATCGCTACTACATAAACTTGCGACATTGTAAGAGAAATCCGACCTGATTCCACCGAGATGCCGGCTCCTGTGAACGCCACCACTTTGTCGGCGCTCACAATCCAGGCGGCCGCCCTCTCCACCTCCCCCACATCCATAGCACTCAATCCTCCTTCACCCCACAATCAGCAACGACCACCAAGCTCTTCTGAGGTCAAGGCAAGAACTCAGGAACTCACATATCTCTACGAAATTCCTGCCACTTTCGTGTTAATGGGATGAAAAATGGCGACAGCCGCGGATAAGGTTTTCAGCGGAGTATATATGTAATGGAGCCCCGATTCATGTCGTTGATTATTGTTCAGGAATCACAAGTGGCGTTGTTTGATGATATTGCGACCAGGGCAGTGGATATGGTTTAGGAATGTTCGTGAGGGAGAGTGTATTCGCAGCAGTTGTGGGGTTTTTCTGACGCTCAGGTGAAGAATCGTTGAAGAAGGCGTGTTTCTTGCCGTTAGGGTTTGAAGTTGAATTGGAAACTGGCGCCGGGTGCGTTTGTGATGGCGCCATGGTCTTGCTATTTACGTCAGAGATCCCTCCTCGTTTTTGTGGTTGTGAGGTTTTGTGGCGTTCGAGGAGGAGTGGTTGGTTATGGGACCAGCGCAAGAATGATTTGCATATAGTTTCTGTTGCAAGGAATGCTGACAATCGTGTAGGAGTTGCAGCATTGGAAGGAGCAGCGAGTCCATGGATGTGTGAGAGATGCCTTCCCCCCGCTTCACCGTAGGGTATGCCTTGACGGCGAAGAAGACCCGGAGTTTCATGCAACCAAAGCTCGAGTCTCATGCCAGGTTTGTCTGAATTATCATACAGCAGACCTTCTTCCATGTGGTTGATGAAAGATGGTGCTTAGTTCTTCGTTTTTTCCACAGGTCGAGGGGCATCACCTTTGTGGCTCTTGATCGCACCAGAGCTCTTATTGAGCAGGGACCCTACGACGCCATTCTTCACAAGGTAGCGTCTCTTTTTGTTGTTTCCCCATTTCACCCTAATTGTGAGTCTAGAACTTCTTTACTTTTGTTCAGAGAATTGTCCATGTTCCTGGTCATGTAGTCCATTGGATGTGAATTGTCTCGGGTGTTCATTTCCATATTTACATTGTCCAGACGTGAAGCTGTGCTTGTTGGCGGAACTGCCTGGAGAATGGCAATATGCTGTTGAGCTGGAAAAGGTGCTTATGATGATTTCAATGCTGCTTGCATGTCGGTGTTTTTCGGTGCTTCTGGTACACGATTATGACTCGTAATTATGTATATGATCCAGTTAACAGGAAAGGAGTGGCGGCAAGAGCTGGAGGTGAGGCAAAAGAGAGAGAGAGAGAGAGAAAGAGGGTTGTTTACGTTGGCAGGCAAACCTGAGCCCCTTTTGTTAGTGTTTTGTAATTAAGAATATAATAATATTACGTCTCCTCCCAAGCAAGAAGAGCGCCATCTCTCACTCTTATGTGTTGTTTGCTCTGCAGGATTTTGTGCAGAAGTTTCCAGATGTGACCGTGTTAGATCCTCCGGCTGCAATTCAGCAGCTCAGAAGCCGCCAATCCATGTTACAAGATGTAGCAGACTTGAAGCTCCCTGATTGTGATGGTAATGATCTACTCCTATTTGCACTGATGTGAGGAAGTATTGCAGCGACAATATAGACTTTTAAACTTAGAGATTCTACATTCTGATACATGCAAGCATGTGAAACTCAATGTGCAATCTGGTCTTGTTTGTTGTAGGTCAAGTACGCGTCCCGAAGCAGCTCGTGGTCGTGGGTGACTCTTCCCGCATTCCAAACTCTGTTGCCGAGGCAGGATTGAAGCTTCCGTTGGGTAAGAGTTCTCACATGAATTGCATTTATCACGCTATCGTGTAGCAGCGATTATACTAAATTCACACATTCTTTGACTTTCGATGAGTTTCGGTTTTCCAGTTGGGCATTGACGGGCCTTCCTTTGCAGTTGCAAAGCCACTGGTAGCAGATGGTTCTGCCAACTCACACGCCATGGCGCTTGCATTCGACCCATTCGGGCTGTCTTCCCTCCACACCCCTCTTGTTCTTCAAGAATTTGTGAACCATGGTAAGTACAGAAAGCTTTCCTACTATTCAAGAGTTGGGCATCGAAACATGTCTAATTCTGGCAGGGAAACATATTCTTGAGAATTTTTTGAAGCTCTTCCTAAGTGCCCGTGATAGCAATAGAAAATGACTTCTATAGATAGAAATAGAAACTTCCCACCTGTATGAGTATCCAAACTGCCCCATGCTGTAAGGGAAACTTGTCTCCAAATTTGCCGCTTCCAAGATATTTAGGGGTTAAGCGCTGCTACATAGTCTTGTACTGAATATCCCAAGCACTTGCACAGGTGGTGTGCTATTCAAGGTGTATGTGATCGGTGATGCCATCAAGGTAGTGCGGAGGTACTCCTTGCCTGATCTAGGCGAAGGGGACCACGTGAGTTTTGGAGTGAAGTCATTCCCAAGGGTTTCCTGTGCCGCGGCCACTGTTGCAGAGGCTGATTTAGACCCGGAAGTCGCAGGTAACCGACTCCTACCTTTCATAGATCTGGAAGGTTTATTTTGGTACTGGAATATTCCCGATCATTCTCTATTTGGGCTCACCTGATTTTCATCCTGATTTCTCCCAGAGTTGCCGCCTCAAAGGCTTCTGGAGTGCCTCGTGGCAGAGCTTCGCACCAGGCTGGTAAGATTCTCAACCAATTTAAGTTCTTTCTAAAGTCAACCAAACTTTCACCCCCTCTTTTATTTGGTGGTGAATCTTTATTCAGTCAATGGAAGAGCTTGGTGGTCTCTAAACTCAAGTTAGAAGTAGTCAATGGAAGAGCTTGGTGGTCTCTAAACTCAAGTTAGAAGTAGTTTGAGAAGGAAGGAGAGGTCATGTTGTAGCATGAATCTTAGCCGCGGTGTTTTCCTCTTACAGGAATTTAGAGCAATTTAGGGTTGATATTAATCGCCAAAAATGGGAAATGTGGTCCAAAGTCTAATACAGTCAATATTTGCCAGTCATTTTTTTTACATGACGTCATTTATAAGTTTGTGTCACAATTCACTATCCACCTTTCTATGTCCACGTACTGAACATCCATGTTCTCTGTCATGACATATTGCATTACCAAAACAAACGTTGCACTATGTGCAGAAGTATGAAGAACCTTTTGTAATCACGCAAGTTCTTGTCGCTTTTGCCAGGGTTTGTCACTCTTCAACTTTGACATGATTCGAGAAGGCGGGGCAGGACACTGTTACTACGTTATAGACATCAATTACTTTCCTGGTATGAGTTCCCTCCCCCCCCCAATTTCTTTCTTTTGCACGTAGTGATTTAGCTCTCATGTCACCAGATTACAACTCCTGATGTTCATGACTTGGGGCATCTTCTCTTCCCTTGACTTGGAGCCTCTTCATACTTCTAGGGGCACCAGTTGTTTGTTTATCTTTTCATGTTGAAAGTGTTATTGTAAAGTGAGGCAAAGACGCCATGAGTTTGGACCTCTTTTCTCATTAGAATCATACCTCTAAATTTAGAGACCACCAACCTCTTCCAAAATAACGATTCACCACCAAGCTCTTCCATTCATCTAATAACTATTTAGAGTGAGGAAAGAGTAGTATCAAGAGGGGTATCTTATTAAACTTTTAGTGACTTCACAAATGACTCTATTTTTCTTCTTCTTTTTCTGCAGGCTATGGCAAACTGCCGGACTATGAGATGCTGATCACTGATTATTTAGTGGACTTGGCAAGGAGCAAGGGCAAGAAACTTGGACCGGAAGCACCAGATGTTGAGTTTGAAGAATGTCCCAGCGCATCCTGAGTTATCCCTTTGATTCAGGTTTTTTTTCAGGCTCAAGTAAATTATGATTACCACCTCAAGATTTGCTGAACATGAAGTAGGACTCGCTATGGGTTGGGTTTTCTTTCCATGTCAGTAGCGAATGATATTTACAGACAATGTTGAACATGAAGAATTTTCTCTTTGATCTGTAATTGTTCCTCACTTGCAAATTCTTCTTTTGGTTCACACTTTGTGTGTTGAGTTCCTATGTGCAGGTCCATATTGTACCATGGGACTTTTAGAGGTTTTCAACTTATATTGTACCATGGAACCTCTAAAAGTCCCATGGTACAATATAAGTTGATAGTATTAGGCAAACCATTGTAAATTAAAAGTATGTAAGTTATAAACCACTTGCCTTTACAACTTTATACAACTAAAACAGAGGTAGAAGGGGGATGTAGCATTTTCATAATCAATTGTATATCCTAAGTGTTGGTCAGTTTCATATTTTATTTACATTGGAGAGTGTCCAAAAAATTTGGAAAATTCAAGAAATTTGTCTTGGTACTATCCAATTGATGTCAAGGTGATATTCGTGTAATGCGTACCAATTGTTGAATAAAACGTGATTATATTAGATTTTTAAAACAAAAAGTGCAAAACGTTCTTGTACTTCTCCAAAGTTATGTGGAAACTCAATTTTGATACAATACCTACTATCTCATATGATTTCCATTAGTAAATTATGCTTTATTTTTTGTGGAATTATTTGATACAAAAGTAAAGACATCATACAGTGACAAACAAAACCGAGTACAAAATCTGCACACTCATAGTTCATTGATCCTTCCAACTGACACATAAGTCAATTGATAGAATCACTTTTTCATTGTGTGAATTCATCCAGTCCTCTATATGGATGAAAAATCTCATTATCATTTGAGGTAGGGTTTCTGAGGAAAGTGCTACAGAAGCACACAGACGTGCGTACTCAATTTTGGTTGCTTCTTCTTGCTGAATTTCAAAATTTCATTGTGCACTCCTTGTTGCAAGATTTGAGGGCATTTTTTTGTTTGTTGTGTTGCTCTTGTTGTGTACTATCTATTGTGAGAGTTGATTTGTCGATTGTATCTCTATGCCTCGGTTGTGTGAATCATTGAAGCACCAAGCATTGGTGCACCTTAGGAGTGGTGTTTCTACAAGAAAAGTTGTAGACTCACTTGGAATGAATCAGTCTTCAGTAGCTCATCTGAGGAGGGAGATTAGTGGTGAAATAGAAAAGCAAAAAGGACGTCGAAAGGTTTTAGGAGAGCAAGAGAAGCGACTTGGTGTGCACCTTGTCACTGCTCGTAGTCTCAAAATGGCAGCTGCAGTTGCAAAACAACTTTGAGAAAAAATAGGTAAACACTTCTCAAACATCACCTTGAGGCGTGCTTTGAGAGAAACTCGTTTGGGTGCTTGTGTGTAACAAAAGAAGCCTCTACTTGCCAAAAGACATGTTCTTGCAAGGTTGAGTTTTGTTCATAAATACAAAAATTGGACCGTTGATGATTGGAGATGTGTTATTTTTAGTGATGAGACAAAGATTAACCTAATCAACTTAGATGGTAGATCTTGGTGTTGGTTGAGAGGAGAGCGACCTGGTCCTAAACATGTTAGTCAAACTGTCAAATATGGTGGTGGTTCAATCATGATTTGGGGTTGTATGACTGCTTTTGGGCCGGGTGCTTGGTTTCAAATTGAAGGTAGAATGGAGCAACACTTGTACCAAAAAAAATTAGAAACCTACTTGCAAGGTACCCTACAGAATTACAACTTAGATCCTACTAAGGTAGTTTTTCAACATTATAATGATTCCAAACATTCAGCAAAAAATGTTCAGTTTTGGCTCTCTGCATAGCCATTTCAGCTCCTTCAATGGCCAGCTCAATCTCTAAATTTGAATCCAATGGATCATTTTTGGGCCCTTCTCAAACAGCGTTTAAGACAAGTCACTCCAAGGCCAAGAGGTGTTCAAGAATTGTGGGAGAATGTTTGTAGTATTTACCCTAGTTTTGATGCAGAAGATTGTGAGAAACTATACAAAAGTATGCCAAGAAGGATTTTAGCTATTTGGAAGCAAAAGGTTATTGGACTAAATATTGAGGTTTGAAGATTTTCTTTGAACAATACTGAGTACAAGATATAGTTGTTGATTTGACTTTGTAGAAGGATGTTTACTTATCAATTTGATGTACAACTTTGTACATGTGTACAAGACTGTGTGTATTGTTCCATGCAACTTTCAAATTTATAAAGCAATCATTAAAATCTTTGTAACTGATCTTTAAAGTTGCACTTTCAGATTTTGTACTTGGTTTTGTTTGTCAGTGTATGTATTATTGATGGACCTTTGGACCTCTTTATCCGATGAGTTCTAGCAATTTATTTTTTAATATAGTGCAACCATTCTTGTGTAGAGCAAATGATTGCATGTATTTATGTGTAATGTCCTTCCTCAAATGGTTAATAGACTAAACCACTCATCACACGCTTTATACAGTGTACTCCAAACAAGGTTACTGGCCTATCAAATTTGATGACAAATATAAGACTTAACCTTTGAAATACTTCACATCAAATTTTCAAAAAATGAGTAAGAGACTTTCCTTTTTTACATGCACATGAGGAGATGACACAACGGCACCCATTAATAATTCTTGAATAAATCATGATTAAGATAGTTTCAAAAGTAGAAAATGCACCACCATAAAGTATTATTTCATATAGTGCCTCAAAACTATGTGAAAAATCAATATTGAAACATTACACGTACGATTGTAACTATCATCTAATATGATTTCCACAAACAATTTGTGTTTTATTCTTTATAAAACTTAACCTTTTTTTAATACTTTACATAATATTTTAAAAATAAGTAAAAGACTTCCATTTTACATGCACGGGAGGTGGTGACATAGATGTGCCCATTGATTATTGTTATATTAAATGGTGACTAAGTTAGTTTTAGAGGTAGCAAGTGCTCCACCATAAGTTGTTGTTTCTTATAGTGCCTCAAAACTATGTGAAAAATCAATTTTGTAACATTTCTACTATTTGATATGATTTATGCTAATAAATTATGCTTTATGTTTTAAAACTTTTAATAATTTTGAATATTTCACTTCAACCTTTTTTTCGTATTAGTGGAATAGCCTAGTGGCTACGCTAAAAGGAAACGTGCAACATTTTTGGCTTAAGAAGATGCTATGAAGACGAAAACCAATGGTTGCAGTTAATATGTAGTGCAAGCAAGTTGGCATGGTGGAGAAAAATGAAAGTGCATGGAGTGACGATTTTTATTTTTTCTCTTAATGTTTATTTGGCTATTGACAATTACAAAAGAAGTGCACATTGACACTAGCAGAAAGTGCGAGAAGTGGAAATTGGCGAGGGGTGAAAAATGTGTCCACAATGTCGCTACATAGGAATACCAAAATCTCGCTTCATAATTAAATATTTTAATGCAATAGCCTAATATTTCTCGTAGCTCACACACACAGCCATGGCCTTTAGCAACGCTTAGCATGCGGTTGGTACCCTCAAAAATCAACAACATGAATCTGCAACTACACAAGAAACACAGAGTTCCCCTTCCGCAAGCTCACACAGTCCGCATCTCTCAAGAAACCGCAAGCCCCCCACACCGTCGCCGCAAGAAACCCCGCACAATACCTACAAACAACAAATAGGAACTCCGATGGTAAACTCATGATCAAGTATTTTAAACAAAACAAAATTGAGAAACAATGCATAGCAGCCTCAACATCCGCAGCCCACAGACATCCTAATCCTATAGCGATCAATTTTGATGTTCATGCACAAATGTGACGGCACGACGTAGTAGCCAAATATATTGCATGAAAGGAAAAAAAAAAGGCATAACAAGCTAAAACCTTCTAATCATATACCGCACGTCGAACGCGTCGTCGTAGGGAAAATTGTGGATGTACATCTTTTGTGAGAACATCCCCATAACTACCCCTCAGTGAGCGTTGAGGAGATTCTGTAGCCTGGATTTGAGAAGATTGAGGGAGCTAAAAGCCTGCTTATTTTCCACAGATCTTGAAATGATTACGACCGTTGTTTTGCTAACTTCATATACGTGAGGAATTGGCCCGTAAGCGGCCCATTTGCTTAGGCTACACGTCAAATCCTTGTCCATGGATTCATGTCAAACAGTGCCTTACACGCTCGGAGGAAGTTATTTTGCATAAAAAGTTTGAACAACGACTACTCTATGTCGAGGTCGTAGCCATTAATTAAGGGCGGCACCACCTCCTTGTGCCCGGCTCCGATTCCAAACTGCACTTCATTTGTCTCGCAAAAGTATCCTTTAATTACCTCTAAATGGACGGGAAAGGTTTGCAAACAATCTTCTTGTGCCGAGTATTATGGGTAAAGAATACCCATCACATTAAATGTGTACAACTCAAAATAAACAATGGAGTTAGTGCGGAAGTATCGAAAGCAAAAATTAACATTTCTAAAACTACAAGAAAGAAAATGGTTATCTTTACACTGAATTTTGATGTATGCTGCAATGGCTAAAAACACAGCCCGGTCAACGATGGTATTTTTGTAGATGATAGATACTTCTACGACAAACAACTTCTACAACAAACGCTCATGTTGGATGTTCAAATCAACGTCCCATCACATAAAAATATTATATTGAGACAATTCTATCAAAGACCTGAAGTTTCTGAATTTATCCATTCAAAACACCGTCGAAGAATCAATGTAGTGCTCGAAAAGCTGCAATTGGTAAGCTCCAGGCACAACGAAAAAATCCTGCATGTAGACATTTTCATTCTATGCGAAAGAAAATCAATACATCTATCGTCTCTAATAACCCCTAAATTTCTTTGACAATTTCGCACCAAAAACACTTCAAAATTGTTAGCTTTAGTGCAATGAGTAAAGAAGAAACTTAAAACTTTTAATTCTAATTTTAACCGTAGGATCTCTATAAAGACTTACTAAATAATATACTCACAAAATTTTATAATTTTTGACCGCACGGATTGTAAGATTATAGTGTTTGAAGTAGAAAAAATTATTTATTTTCTTCCCTAGATTTAGTGGATCGACATACTTTGACTTCACTTGGTGTCAAATATTTGCACTACACAAGGTCTAAAGTCATTTCCATCATGTTAAGGATGATACTAGTTCCTTGTACACCAACTTTTAGAGGTAGAGAAAGGGTGTAGCATATTCAAAAAAATTGGCAAGTAGTGGAGGTTCAAAAAATGTCAATTCATGTTATATTTTTTTGTGAACTTAATATGTTTTAGAATGAGAACCCAAACAACTAATGCAAAGGTTCACACCACGTAATGCTACGGAAAAAATAAAAAGTGAAAAATAAGAAGATCTCTAAGTTTAGTGTGGAAAAGAAGAAGTTTTTTGGTACCTTGCCTGACAATGTGTGACAATGTGTGAAAATGTTTGACTTGGATTTATATGTTTGTTTTTCACTAAGGACAAGGAAATTTTGTTAACAATAAGAAAGAAAATAATGTTATTTGCTAGAACTGAAAATCTCACATTCAATAGAGTGTCCTAGCAAAAAAATTTGGTGTTGCCCGACGTGCCCACTCTCCCCATTTGAACTTCAAAACCCTGTAACTTTTTCATTAAATGTTGGATTGAGGAAAATTTTAGACTCACACAAAGCTTTTGGTAATGTCCATCTTCAATAAAAATTCAAAGAAAAATGTTATAAACTGACACTAGAGGAACTTGCCCAAACCTTCTAAAGTCCCCAAGGGGACTCTTGGAAATTTAGGGGTTAAAGGAATCATAGTGTCTTATTTTTATCTAGAAAAAAATTCATCACATTCACTAGCCGGATAAATCTTCTCCTTTGTGATGATAGAAAATTTGGGGCACCGTTGAGTTGTTTCCTTGATTCAATTTTTCATTTGAGGTCATCTTTAGCTAAAGTTGAGTACTAGAAGGGGTGGTTCATGAAGTACTATCTTCTAGTAGGGTCCTTGTTTTCTCATATCTTGACTGTTAATTTTCTCATTAAAAAGACACTTGAAAACTACCCATTCTAGTATAATGGTTGAGAAAGAAAAAATATTAGTTCCATTTCTGCATTCAATCGTGCAGTCTTCCTTTGTGCTACTAACAATATATTTCTAATAGTTCACAAAGTATGATTTACATGCATTGTAAGATTTACACTTTTGAAGTGATAGAAACAAAAATTATTACAACATAAAGTAAAAATCAAATAACAAATTTTACAACTTTTTTGTAGTAGAAATAGATGTTTGAGTATCTTGCTTAGCAAGGTGTGAAAATCTTTTACTTGCCTCTGAGTTTTATTTTTTTTCTAAAAAACAATCCTCTTTCACAATTTCAAAGAAAATCTTAGTTGGTTTGTTATCTTAAAAATTATTTTGTTGAGTATAAGCTGTAGCAATTTTTTTGGGATTGATGAGGTTCAAGTAATTCTACCTAAGATAACATAATTTTTTTTGTAGGATTCATTTATTTCATCATAATTTGGTAAAAAATCAGAAGTTTAAAATTGACATAGGAACTTGCTCATATACCTAAAGTCCCCCCGGGGTACTTGGTCCTCTAACCCCTAAAGGCCCATTTACCCCAAGTGACGTTTTTCATTATGGGCAATTTCCATATATATATATATATATATATAATTTAATACTAGATTGTCCTTAATGAGAGCTTTGTGGATTTATTTATTTTTTAATTTATTTTTTGTTTTTTGGATTCAAATTATGAAAGTTATTAGCCTTCAAAGTCAAATTGGGGACTTTGGGAGCTTCAAAATCTTAGCTGGAGGTTTTTATTGGCATTGAGATTTTTCATACATATAGACAATATCACCTTCTTTGCAAATCTCACAAAAACATTCTTGTCTTTGGTATAAAAATACATTTCAACCCAAGTCAACATTTTCAAACATTTTCAAGCAAGGTACCCAAAAAACTTCTTCTTTTCTACACAAAACCTAGAGATCATATTTTTCAATTTTTATTTTTTTACATCATGTGGTAAGAACCTTTTTGTTGATCGTTTGGATTATCATCTTTTAACATATTAAGTTCACACAAAAAACATGAATTGGCAATTTTTGAACTTCCACTCCTTACCCACTTGTGTTGAATATGAAACACCCCTTCTCTACCTCTAAAAGTTGGGGTACAAGGAACTAACATCATGCTTAACACAAAGGTAAAAGGATTTAGACCTTGTGTAGTGCAAAAGTTTGACACCAAGTGAAGTCAAAGTCTATTGATTCACTCAACGCAAGGAAGAAAATTTTCTTGACTTCAAATGCTATAATCTTCATATTTGTGCGTTGGATTGCAGCCAAAATAATATGATAAGTTCATATATAAGTCTATTTTGAGATCTTAGGGTTAAAAGTCCAAAAATGCACTTCATTTAGATTTTCTTGCCACTTCTTGATAGTGGAAGTTTTAGAGTGTTCCTTGAGGGAGAAATGCCTTCGGCCTTTAGGGGTTAACCTTTTAGTGTTGAGGAGGCCAAAATAAGGTCTTAACCCACTATTTGGGAGAATATCTATGAATCCACCCACTTGTAGACTTTGTCTATTTTGGAAAGGAGGTGCACCTTGAAATTTGGAATCAAATGCCAAATCTGAGCGCATTCAATGGAGTGTCGTAATAAAACTTTTTGGAGGTGCCCGACGTGCTCACTCTCCCCATTTGAAATTGAAACCCTATCACTTTTTCATTAAATGTCCAATGTAGAAAAGGATTGTTCTTCCACTAAGGTCTTAGTAATGCCCTTCTACAGTAAAAGTTTAAAAGAGGAATATTGGAAATTGACACCATAGGAACTTGACCGAACTTTCAAAAAGCCCATTTTTGACACTTGGTCCACTAGGGGTTAATGTAAGTCATACAGACGACTACACTAAAAGTTTCATTTAGTGTAATGGCTCGAATAGTGTACTTACCTTAGTACACTAATTGCGAACAAGTTGACAAATAGTGTACTAATTGCAAACAAGTGTACTTTCTCAAAAGATTATTCGATCAAAATTTACTTTATCAAAGATTACATTATTGGAGTACACTTTATCGAAATTTAATTTTTTTAAAGCTTACTTTTTCAAGAGATTACTTTTTCAAGTTTTACTTCTAAAAAAGTTTACTTTTTCAAATTTTACTTTTCCAAACATTTACTTTTTCAGAAGTGAACTTTTTCAAAAGTGAACTTTTTCAAAACTTTACTTTTTCAAAAGAATACTTTTTTCCAAGTTTACTTTTTCAAAAGTGAACTTTTTCAAAGTAAACTTGGAAAAAAGTAAAGTTTTGAAAAAGTAAGGTTTTGAAAAAGTAAAGTATTGAAAAAGTCAATGTTTGGAAAAGTAAAATTTGAAAAAGTAAACTTTTCAAGAAGTAAAACTTGAAAAAGTTCACTCTTGAAAAAGTTAACTTCTGAAAAAGTTCACTTTTGAAAAAGTTTACTTTTGAAAAGGTTTACTCTAGAAAAAGTTTACTTTTCAAACGTTTACTTTTTCAAATGTTTACATTAGGAAAAGCTTATTTTTACAAAAGTTTACCTTTTCAAAAGGTAAGTTGTCTTTTTCCCCCGAATTGATGTTTTTCCCTAGTTCTTGTTTTTTTTTAAATGTTGTTTTTTCCTATTTGTTGTTTTCCCGAATTGTTGTTTTTTCTCAATTGTTGTTTTTTCCAATTTTTTCTTTGTGAGTTTTATTTTTTCTCTTCTTCACCTTTTTGTACACATAATTCTCTTCTACTTTCAATACACTAAACGTGCACGAGTAAAAAAGTTAATATTCCAATCTTTACAAAAGTTCACAAATAGTGTAGTAGTTCACATTTAGTGTACTATTTTGTCACTACACTAATTGCGTAGTTGACAATTAGTGTATGGGTTCGTATTTAGTGTCCACTACACTAAATGAAACTTTTAGTGTAGCAAGCAAATGGGGCTTCTCCAAAGAAAGTTGCATGTCCAATCATATTGGTTGCAGAACAGCAAAGCCCACAGCCCCGGAATATGATGGTATGGTCCATGTCGCAAGTTGCACAACTTGCTAAATTGCATAGCCAACATTGGCAGTGGGTGCGTGAAACACCATAACTTACTCAGAGCATGCCCAATCAGCACAGAATGTGTTCATGTGCGGGAAAAGACAACGAGAAAATGTGCTCCCAGAAAAGACAATGTAAGAGACTTGTGGGCCACTGGGCCCTCTAGGAATCCCACTGAGACAGGAACAAGGGCTGCTTCATACCTGACGCCCGAGTCGAGTCGAGAGATTGTTAGAATGGCTAAAGTTTGGCCATTGGGCCTTCACACTTGTGCCTGAAGTCCAAAGGTCGTCTTCCTCCATTGTGCCTACATGGCATCGCTTTTGGGGAGTTTTGGTGACGGCCCCTTGAGCAAAACTTGGGTCACCCGTTTCAGTCGACCCAAACTTTCTTCGAGAGTCCATTGATTTTTTTAATAAAATAATCAATGAGGAGCCTTCCTTCCTTCTTTCCTCCTTCCTTGGATGTACATGCACGCAATTCTCCTTCTTTTATGGCAATTACAATCTTTGATTTAGCTTCCAACATGCGCTGTAATTATTCTTTTGCTCCCATTTTTGAGCATTTTGGCTCAATTTTTGGTTTTCTTGAGTGTTGGAATCGATTCATGGATGAGGTTACGTGCAAAGATCGTTGGAATGCTTCCAAAGTTCAACTACATTGCCACAACCTACCACAAGAAATTCACTCAAGTTTTTGCTTCTTACAAAGAGGACAAATAGGCAAACCTTCCCTCACAATCACGGAAATAGTACTTGAACCTATCTCAAAAAAACATCAATCATGGCTAAATAATTTACAGTTGCTTATTGAGATAGTTGTCACGGGATGTGGCACTGAGGGCCTCTCCACATCGTAGTGTTCTAGCGTGGATTAGTTTGTTACTAATCAACCAGTCTACGGACATACGGCGATGCACCGCATTCATCCATGGATGATTTCCATCCACTTATGGTTGTGTGTGCATATAGCGCCGCACAAGTCCTTAACTTGAGGTCTTTGTCAAGTTAAGTTTCTGAGTGACTTAGAGAGTATTTAGTGATTACCTTTGTTTGTAAGTGATTGTTTATGATTAGTAAAGGCCTTGCATTCTCTTATACTACTTGCACTGGTTGATTCTTCCTTTGTAAAGTGCGAGACCCTTGAACAACAAACAAGAACTTCATCCATTTTCATCGAATTTCTTCTTCTTCATCTTCATCTTCTTCTTCATCTTCTTCTTCATCTTCATCTTCTTCTTCATCTTCATTTTCATCTTCATCTTCATCTTCATCTTCATCTTCATCTTCATCTTCATCTTCATCTTCGTCTTCATCTTCTTCTTCATCTCCATCTTCATCTTCTTCTTCTTCTTCATCTTCATCATCTTCATCTTCATCATCATCTTCTTCTTCATCTTCATCTTCATCTTCATCTTCATCTTCATCTTCATCTTCATCTTCATCTTCATCTTCATCTTCATCTTCATCTTCATCTTCATCTTCATCTTCATCTTCATCTTCATCTTCATCTTCATCTTCTTCTTCATCTTCATCTTCTTCATCTTCTTCTTCTTCATCTTCTTCTTCTTCTTCTTCTTCTTCTTCTTCTTCTTCTTCTTCTTCTTCTTCTTCTTCTTCTTCTTCTTCTTCTTCTTCTTCTTCTTCTTCTTCTTCTTCTTCTTCTTCTTCTTCTTCTTCTTCTTCTTCTTCTTCTTCTTCTTCTTCTTCTTCTTCTTCTTCTTCTTCTTCTTCTTCTTCTTCTTCTTCTTCTTCTTCTTCTTCTTCTTCTTCTTCTTCTTCTTCTTCTTCTTCTTCTTCTTCTTCTTCTTCTTCTTCATCTTCTTCTTCTTCTTGCACTGGTTGACTCTTCCTTTGTAGAGTGCGAGACCCTTGAACAACATACAAGAACTTCATCCATTTTCATCGAATTTCATCGAATTTCTTCTTCTTCATCTTCATCTTCTTCATCATCTTCATCTTCTTCATCATCTTCATCTTCTTCTTCATCTTCATCTTCTTCTTCATCTTCATCTTCTTCTTCATCTTCTTCTTCATCTTCTTCTTCTTCTTCTTCTTCTTCTTCTTCTTCTTCTTCTTCTTCTTCTTCTTCTTCTTCTTCTTCTTCTTCTTCTTCTTCTTCTTCTTCTTCTTCTTCTTCATCTTCTTCTTCTTCATCTTCTTCTTCTTCATCTTCTTCTTCTTCATCTTCTTCTACTTCTTCTTCATTTTCTTCTTCATCTTCATCTTCTTCATCTTCTTCATCTTCTTCTTCTTCTTCTTCTTCTTCTTCTTCTTCTTCTTCTTCTTCTTCTTCTTCTTCATCTTCTTCTTCTTCATCTTCTTCTTCTTCATCTTCTTCTTCTTCATCGTCTTCTACTTCTTCTTCTTCTTCTTCTTCTTCTTCTTCTTCTTCATCTTCTTCATCTTCTTCTTCTTCTTCTTCTTCTTCTTCTTCTTCTTCTTCTTCTTCTTCTTCTTCTTCTTCTTCTTCTTCATTTTCTTCTTCTTCTTCATCTTCTTCATCATCTTCATCTTCTTCTTCATCTTCATCTTCTTCTTCATCTTCATCTTCTTCTTCATCTTCATCTTCTTCTTCATCTTCATCGTCTTCTTCTTCTTCTTCTTCTTCTTCTTCTTCTTCATCTTCTTCTTCTTCTTCTTCTTCTTCTTCTTCTTCTTCTTCTTCTTCTTCTTCTTCTTCTTCTTCTTCTTCTTCTTCTTCTTCTTCATCTTCTTCTTCATCATCTTC
>OZ020516.1:36430698-36736557 GCA_963971425.1 Bryoerythrophyllum caledonicum | reverse complement strand
CCAAGTGTCTGAGCGGGCCTTGAAGCCAAAGACGGTGACCAAGGTCATTGGACAAGCGGGTTACCATTTGACCTTCGTTAGTGTTTTGAAAACACCCTTCAAACACCACTTGATGGCCTTCAACAAGCACATCTCCAACCTCCAAGACGATTACTAAAGTTCTTGCCTCCGGTTGTAAACTTCTTAAACTTGTCAAAGGAACTTGTTGAGGATCAAAAGCGGTACGTGGTTGAACACGAAGCTCAGAAGGCCCTGCTTCCTCTCGCTCACGCCGCCTTGATGTCGACGGTTGAGAAAGTTGAATTAGATCATCCGGTGAGTGAGCTAAAGGGAACTCCCAATCATCAGGGTCTTGAGAAGCCATACTATCAACCTATAGAAACTAAGAAGAAACAATCAAAACTAATAATGACCTGAAGTAATGCATAAGGCACGGCAACCATCTACCTTTTATATGTTTTTCGATAACTTCATCAAGAAGCTTGCCTTCCCTAACATTGACTCAATGACATTTCTTTAATTGGAAACGTCTAAGCAAATTTAAGTAGTGATAGATGCCTTTCCATCTAAAAGATGGTCCACAGTAAAGTCAGATTAAGAAACAAACGACTTATCTGTAGCAGTATAAGACTATTGCGGGCTCGATGATAATCGCCAAGTTGCAGACTTGGTTGGCTGTTAGAGCCCGTTTGTTATCCGCCGACTGATTCCGAGTTCGAGTCTCATTGAACTCGTTGAACTGTTCAGGCGGCTGCGGCTTGGCACTTGCTAGTGAGAGCAGGAAAATAAGCAGCCAACTGGCCACCTACCTACCCCTGAGCTAGAGACAAGAGATGCAGTACATCCAAGCTAGGCTAACAAGCTCCAAATGTTCCCACATTGAATTAAACTGTAGGTCACTCTACGACCACACTTTTTGTATCTATATTATCTTTTTACATAGTGTAGTAATTTACAACACGACACCGTGTCTAGGGAAGGACGAGGGGGGGGAGTGACGGATGTATGAGGGTCATAAGTGAGTCTTGAGTGACCTTCCGGCGTACCGGTTGGTGTCGGTTGTGAAGACTCATGTCATTCCCTGAAACATCCCACTTCCAGCTGCATCGGAGGTGGAGGGAGATTGGGAAGAGGACGAATAGTGGGTGGGTAGGCCCCTTGCTCACTTACATTACGTCGCTCGCAGCCTCGGAAACACGGGTCTAACACCCCTTCGGGGGATCTCAGTAACACCATAACCATCCAAGTGAGTGAGTAGAGTTAGAAGGAGAGAATGGGAGGTAGAGTAGCTGTTACTTGTGTCGAACACTAAAATCTCTGCGAGCCCACGGACTACCATCCGTGGTGATATAATCTGTATCCGGGTACTCGTGTACCCCGGATGTCTATAGTCTATATAGCTGTAAAGATAACCCCCCCTTCCCTTAACGGGGACTAAGTCGATGTAGGTCCTTACCCGAAGGTCCCTACCTTCCAACGAGGTAGGTCCTTACCCGAAGGTCCCTACCTTCCAACGAGGTACGTCCCTACCCGAAGGTCCCTACCTTCCGACGAGGTAGGTCCCTACCCGAAGGTCCCTATCCGAAGGGAAGTACTCGTACGGAGAGCGGGATGGTGGCTGTAGATAAACGCTCCGGCGTTGTAATCTAACCCTTTTCCTTCTTTTGATGTAATTATTGTGATATAGATAACCTGGTGTACATATAGATGAGTTGTTAGTCGTTGTAGTTCTCGGTGATTCTCTATGGGAACGATTACCTTAAGGGTATCTTTGTGTTAAGATGTGAATAGTTGCCAACACGTACTACAACATGAAGTGGCGCCGCTGCCGGGGAATCACTTCGTTGAACTCAAGGACTAATAGCTTGTCGTTTTGAATTTTGTTTCTGAATCTGATTTTGTGATCCGTGGATACTTAGCAGCTACGCGGCGAAGAGGGATTAGAACGAGTAAGGTAGTGAAGGAGCATCAACCGTCCATCACGACATCCCCCTTGTTTTCCTCATTGGTTGCCCGAGCTGCGGTGTCTTTACGGGGAGCGGCTCAAGAACCATACCTGAAGCCGGCGGACAACAAAGGCTGGGACCCCCGTTTGCGGAATGGATGCCCCTATCACAAGTACAACTAGAGATGTGCCTGCCCGCCCGCAAGCAACTGACAGTTGTCCGGATCTGACAAAGATAGTTGTACCCACGTTGTGCCCGTGCCACGTTCATTACGCAGCCGTACCATGCCTGAGCCACGTCCGAGCACAAATCCGTGCAGAGCTCCTATTACTCTCTAAGCAAGAAAGTTGTCCGTAGAGATAGTAAGTAGTTGCTGTCGGTTTTCCTAGATCAAAAGATAGAAGTAGCGAAGACATAGGTAGTACCATGCACCTTCATGAGTCAAGGAGAAGCTAGCGAAATAGGAGTACGCCGATCCCAACGCCGAAACAACGGTACGAGACGAGGTAGCCAGCTCTTCCGTGCCGATCCTACCCCTAGTCCTAGGAGCACCCTAACCCGTAGGCCAAACAGAGAAGTGAGGGTAGTGAGTCCCCAAGTAGACATCCTGGAAGTACCACCTTACGTAGGGATTGACACAACCCCTTTCACTCCGGCTTTTGAGCCCTTCGTAGAACACTTTGAAGTAAACCAATTAGGACAGGCCTCAATCTTTGACTTTGAAGACCAGGAGGTACAAGAAGAAGAAGAGGAAGAACCCGTCACCATGGCTCGACCTGCGACTCGCCTGCGATACAGCTCATTCAAAGGTAACGGGGAGGCAGACGTTGATGAGTGGTTAGGGGAGTTTGAGACCATCGCTATGGCCAACCAGGAAGATGACCCTTCACGACTTCGGGTCTTTCCCGGGTTGCTCAAAGGCAAAGCCCTTAACTGGTACCATGGCCTAGCCGACGAGGTGAAGGCGGACTGGGAAGAACTCAAGGATCACTTCATCCAAGCTTTCCGAGAATCGGGTGGGGAGTCACGCGCTCTAAGTCGGCTGAACAAGATCACCATGAAAGATAAGGAGTTGGTACGCAGATACAGCCAGAGAGTGAAGAGCCTCATCAAGAAGTGCGCCACGGAGGGCAGCCCAAGATTGCAGAAAGAATGGTTCGTCGGGGGCCTTCCCTCTGCCATGGGATTTGCGGTAAGAATGGCTAAACCTACGACCCTTGCAGAAGCCATAGATGCAGCCCAAGATTATGAGGACTCCCTTCACTCGATGAGGAAGTTGCGCGACAAGTACGCTACCACCGACACCAAGAAGAAGAAGAAGAAGTCGAAGCGCGACTCTTCCAGTTCGGAGGATAGTTCCTCGAGCTCGTCCTCAAGTGAAGAATCCTCCACTGATACCCCCGCAAAAACCACGCACCATCGAGATGTGTCTCGAGCGGACGAGAGGACAGCACGGCGGCTGAAGGAGGTCAAGGTGGAAGCCCAAGAATCAAAGGAGGTACTGAAGAGCCTCCGAGACACCATGGAGGCAATCAAAGTCAATCTGGCGGCCAATCCAACACCACGACGGTCCATACCTACGGTACGCAACAATGTATGGTGTACCAAGTGTGGGGAGGCCGGACATGCCAACCGGGAGTGTCCCAAGTACGGGCCAAGGAGGGTGCACCTTGTCAACGCCGACGGAACGACGAGCTACTGGGCCGAAGAAGAGGAAGAGGTATTGGAGGAGGAAGCTCCAGTCTACCAAGTACTCCCGTCCTACGGTCGAGGGCGAGGCGCAGCCCCAACCTATCGGGCCACCAACCCCCCCTTGTGACAACTTGGGTACAAGTTGGCCTTTCAGCAACCAGCCTATCCGCTGCCATCCTACCAAGGCGTAGCTCCGTTCGCTCCGGTCCCAACGTTGTATCCCCCGTACTCCGCTCTAGCAGGTACGCCGGTGTGTTACAATTGCGGTTCTCCCTACCATTTTGCTAATGCTTGTGACCAGCCGAGAAGAGGTGGACAAGGAGCACTGTTGGAGCTACCTTGCCGAAACTGTCAGCAGTACGGACATGACGCACCCCACTGCCCACAACCGCCAGTTCCAAAGGTAACATACAAACAGGTGGAGACTCCTCCCCGGAGTCAGACGGCCCTGAACTACGGCAATACTCAAGGGGTGGAGAACCCTCCGAAATGACGGGAGGAGGTGGAACCGCCAGGCGTTAAGGAGGAGGTAGTCCAGAAGGTTAGTACTCGCAGTTCCACCCGAACCAATCGTCACAAGCATAGGAGTAGAGCATCCCGACCTCTAGTAAGGCCGGTCAGTGGTAATAGTAGTTCCGGCTCGGACACCGATCACGGGAACCCCGATCCTGGACCTGTGGAGAGCGAGCCGATCGTGCGAGAAGGAAGACAAGAGACTAGCTCGGATCCTATCCGAGCTGAAACCCAACCTCCCCAAGCCAGCTTGGATCTTATCCGAGCAGACCCGGACGAGAGCTATTCTAGAGCTAACCCGAGTCATATAGAAGCTCCCTTAGCCGAAGCCAAGAAGGGGGTAGATGCCACCTGCCCGGACATTAGCGCAGAGGTAAGGAGACAGCTAGTAGAGCCTAGAAGGCAGGAAACGAGAACTGGACGCCAAGTCAGATTTGCGCCCGGACTCACCATAGGGAAGGAGCCAAATCTCAGAGTAGACGAATATGACATCCTTCAGGACATTAGAGGATCACAAGCCAACGTGACTATAGGTCAGCTCCTACGGGACAACCCCAACTACCAAAAAATAGTCAAAGAAGCTTGTACCCACTCGAGGCGACGTCGGATCCGCCTTCCTACTGTAGCCGTGAACTTTTCCGCAGTAGAAGACTACGGCGCCCCGGAAATATCTATAGAGATTGATGGGTGCTTGATCCGTAATGTACCTGTCGACGGAGGATCGGGAGTCAACCTCATGACAGAAGAGACGGCCAATGACCTGGGGTATACAACCTTTGATCCTACGAATCAAGTTCTTAGGATGGCTGACCAATCTCGGGTCTTACCTCTAGGGAGGCTATCAGGTATTCCCACTAAGATAGGTCCGATCACCTATCCCCTCAACTACGTCATACTCAAAGTCAAAATGGGTAAGCCTTTTCCATTGCTACTTGGACGCCCGTGGTTATATCTTGCAGATGTACGGGTGAACTCGGGCAAGAAGGAATTCACCTTCGGCAACCCACCTACCTCCCTTCCATGGAAGCACGAAGAAGCCATGGGGGAGACTAGTGACAACGAAGGGTACACCTCCAACTGGTCAGACCGGGAAGGAGATGACTCTACCTCATCCTACCTTGTGGAAAACTTCCAGGACCGAGTCGAAACTGACTACGGATTCTTGGAAGCAGTCCAGGAGCGAGGTGAGATAGAGGAGTTGGACGAGGAGGAGCCCATATCGAATGCCTACCCGTTTCAACAGGAAGATCGTTCCTTAGGGGAGACTTCGCACCTCCTTACCCAAGAGTGGATAAGAAAACAATTAGAAGGCGGGACACTCCCGATCCAAGAAGGAGAATATCTTCAGATCCCCCAACAGTGGAGCGATCCAAGCTTGCTCGGAGTAGATGGGGCAGACCGCATCAAACCGGTCGTGTCTCCTGAAGACTACGACACCATCGAAGTCCTTCCAGGCAAGTCATTCAACCTCGGAAAGAACTTAACGAAGAACGATAGGAGGTTGTACACCGAGCTTCTGCAAGAGTTTGTGGACGTATTTGCATGGGAGACTTCCGACCTAACAGGCATACCCGCCACGCTAGGAGAGCACCGGATCGATCTAATAGAGGGTGTCGTACCAGTCAGGCAACGCCAATACCGCCTGAACCCTAAGTATGCACTTATGGTAAAGGACGAGTTGGACAAACTGTTGGAGGCCGGGTTCATCTACTCGGTTAACAACTCGGAATGGGTATCACCCATAGTGATCGTACCCAAGAAGGTCGGACGGGACGGGAAGGTAAAAATCCGTGTGTGCCAAGACTTCCGTAAGTTGAACGCGGCCACCAAGAAAGATTACTTCCCCCTTCCCTTCATCGACATGGTGTTAGATCACATAGCAGGGCACGAGTGTTTTAGCTTCATGGACGGGTTCTCCGGATACAATCAAGTATCCATCAGACAAACCGACCAGCTAAAGACGACATTCACCACCGAATGGGGCACCTACGCGTTCAACCGCATGCCCTTTGGACTATGCAACGCACCCGACACTTTTCAGCGCCTCATGATGGACATTTTCCAGGATTTCCTTAAGCATTTCCTGGAAGTGTTCATCGATGACTTTGCGGTGTTCAGCACCCACACGAACCATTTGGAGTACTTACAGAAGACGTTCCAGAGATGCCGAGAAACCAACTTGAAACTTCACCCGGGTAAGTGTTTCTTTGCGATGCTCTCCGGCGTACTTCTTGGACATGTTGTCAGCAAGGACGGATTGCATGTTGACATCGACAAGGTGAAGGTGATACTCCAGCTACTCGCGCCGGCCAATGTACGCGAGATTAGAGGGTTCCTAGGGTGCGTAGGCTACTACCGACGGTTCATCAACAAGTACGTCCAATTAGCCGCACCCCTTACGGAACTACTCAAGAAAGACAAGGAGTTCGTGTGGACAGAACAAAGACAAGCAGCCTTTGAAGAGTTGAAGGTACGAGTGTCGTCCGCTCCCATCCTATCCCCACCTCAATGGGATCAGGATTTTCACGTTACTCTTGATGCATCTGGATGGTGCCTAGGAGCAATCTTGTGGCAGGAAGGACCAAGTGGTGGGGAGAAGCCCATCTACTATGCTAGTCGTCAGATGAGCGCTGCGGAGAAGAACTACACGGCCACCGAGCGGGAGGCTTTAGCAGTAGTGTACGCCTGTAAGAAGTTCCGCCATTACCTTCTGGGATACAAGATCGTCTTCCACACCGACCATGACTCACTGAAGTACCTTGTGAACAAGCCTGACCTTTCAGGGAGGATTGCTCGTTGGATACTTCTGCTTCAAGAGTTTAACTATGAGGTGAGAGTTAAACCCGGCAAGGCCAACCAAAATGCCGACTACCTGTCGCGACAACGAGGATCGGAGAGCACCCACGACCTCGAAATAGAGTTCCCCGACGCATTTCCAGACTCTGCATCGAATTTCGACTTAGACGGCAGCGCGGATCTGAATTCGTACATCCTTCAAGAGCTTGCTAATGAGCCACACCACTCCGAGCCAAACACCGAAGAAAGAGATGTGCTGAAGGTAGAGGACAGACCCCGGGGGAGGTATCAATCTTCCAAGCGGATCCCGACGAAGACTCCGAGTACAAGGACATCCGAACCTATCTCCGCGATCACACGTATCCGGGGGGCTCCAGCAGAGAAGAGAAGGCCGTGTTCCAGCATATGGTAGCTCCTTACACCCTCGTAGAGGGTATCCTTTTCAAGTATGGCCCCGATGAGAAGTTACGAAGATGCCTAGAGCTGAAGGAAAGGAGACCTGTCATCCGTGCCTTGCACGATGACCCGGCTGGAGGACACTTTGCAGTGATGAGTACGGTGGAGCGGATTCGAGCGGCGGGATAGTGGTGGCAACATCTCCACAGAGATGTGAAACACTTCGTCCAAAGTTGTGACCCTTGCCAACGGATCGGCAATCCGGCGACGCGGAACCATTGGCCTTTGACTCCCACAATCCCCTTAGCACCCTTCGAGAAATGGGGAATAGATTTCATCGGCCCCATCTTTCCGGTGAGCAAGAGCAAGAGTCGATACATCATCCTAGCCACCGATTACGCCACCAAGTGGGTCGAGGCTCGAGCAACTAGGAGAAATGATGCCAACACTTCCGCCGCCTTCCTCTTCGAACAAATATGTATGAGGTTTGGTCACCCCCTTGAGATTGTTAGTGATAGGGGTACTCACTTTCTGAATGAAGTAATTCAGGAGCTAACCTCCAGGTACGCCATCAAGCATAGGAAGACCACGCTTTACAACCCAAAGGCCAACGGTCTTACCGAGCGTGCAAATGGTATAGTGGGGGGATCCTCAACAAGGTGGTCGCGGCACACAAAACGGACTGGGATAAGAAGCTCTTTTCCACCGTATACGCCTACAACACGACAAGAAAGACCACCACCGGAAGGAGCCCCTACTTCCTGGTCCATGGACAAGAGGTATTGCAACACATCGAGACGGCCATAGAGACCCACAGGGTCTTGGCTTCCAAACACGCCACTCGGAGTACCTCCCTAAGAGAACGGTGTCGTGTTGTAAATTACTACACTATGTAAAAAGATAATATAGATACAAAAAGTGTGGTCGTAGAGTGACCTACAGTTTAATTCAATGTGGGAACATTTGGAGCTTGTTAGCCTAGCTTGGATGTACTGCATCTCTTGTCTCTAGCTCAGGGGTAGGTAGGTGGCCAGTTGGCTGCTTATTTTCCTGCTCTCACTAGCAAGTGCCAAGCCGCAGCCGCCTGAACAGTTCAATGAGTTCAATGAGACTCGAACTCGAAATCAGTCGGCGGATAACAAACGGGCTCTAACAGCCAACCAAGTCTGCAACTTGGCGATTATCATCGAGCCCGCAATAGTCTTATACTGCTACAGATAAGTCGTTTGTTTCTTAATCTGACTTTACTGTGGACCATCTTTTAGATGGAAAGGCATCTATCACTACTTAAATTTGCTTAGACGTTTCCAATTAAAGAAATGTCATTGAGTCAATGTTAGGGAAGGCAAGCTTCTTGATGAAGTTATCGAAAAACATATAAAAGGTAGATGGTTGCCGTGCCTTATGCATTACTTCAGGTCATTATTAGTTTTGATTGTTTCTTCTTAGTTTCTATAGGTTGATAGTATGGCTTCTCAAGACCCTGATGATTGGGAGTTCCCTTTAGCTCACTCACCGGATGATCTAATTCAACTTTCTCAACCGTCGACATCAAGGCGGCGTGAGCGAGAGGAAGCAGGGCCTTCTGAGCGTCGTGTTCAACCACGTACCGCTTTTGATCCTCAACAAGTTCCTTTGACAAGTTTAAGAAGTTTACAACCGGAGGCAAGAACTTTAGTAATCGTCTTGGAGGTTGGAGATGTGCTTGTCGAAGGCCATCAAGTGGTGTTTGAAGGGTGTTTTCAAAACACTAACGAAGGTCAAATGGTAACCCGCTTGTCCAATGACCTTGGTCACCGTCTTTGGCTTCAAGGCCCGCTCAGACACTTGGGTAGTGAAAGGCGATCAAGTTACATTGTTGCTGTTCTTCGTGAGATTCTTGACTTTTTACATCTTTAATCCATCTAGGGGCTGAAGTTGAGACCATTTGTTGTTATTTTTCTTAATATATTTGTAGTTAGTTGTTGTTGTTGAAGAAACCCGGTCTTTAGATTGATGACCAGGTAGTTAGTGTTTAAAAATGCAAAGAATAGAATGGATAGAGGGATGATAAGAGTTGATAAGGGGGAGAATTTGAGCAACCAATGGGATTTAAGATGCCCATGTGGCCTTTGAATGGGCTGAGGTTAGTTGTGATTGGCTCCTTTCCCCGTTTTGGGGGTTGGGTTCTTCCTTACCAAGGAGGGGCTGGACTGCGGGGGCTCTCTCTGGTTGTTTTTGTTGTAGTTTGTTTTGGTTTTTGAGTATGTTGTAGCCCTTGTTGTTAGCTCTCTATGAAGCTATCACTCGGTCTTAGAGCTAAAAGTATGAGTGAACGGCGCCTTGTCAAACACAAGGGGGTCTGCTGCCCCATGTTTTCATGAGCAGTAGGTTTGAAGCCTTGTAGCAAGTTGTACAAAGTATATCTAAATGACATCTTTGGTGAGTGTTTGTACACTGTAAATAGCTTTTCAAAGAGCTATCTTATGCTTTATTTCGAGCTTTTGTGAACTCTTAGCACTAGTTTGAAAGAAGAGGGGTCAGCTGATTTGAGTTTTTGTAAGAAGTAACTTTGATTGCACATAGCGGCTGGCCCGATGGGTTTTTGGAGGTGAAATTTGGTGTGTCTGTGGTGTATTTTAGTGGCTTTTCAAGTAGCTATAGCACGACTCATTCCGAGTTTGTATGAAACCGTAGTGGTATTTCGAATTAGAAGGTTAATCAAGAGTTTAAAAGAGAGTTTGAGTTCGGTTTGTGCTTAATGAGAGGTTAGAGAAATGATTTCAAAGAGAGTAAGGGTATATAGGAGAATGGTATGAAGTGGTTAGGGTATGTAAGGGTAAGGGTATGTGGGATTGTGGTTAATTAGGGAATTAATTATCTTAATCAAGGTTAATTGTGTTAAGTAAGATTAACTAGTCTAATTGTAATTAACTAGCTTAACTAAGATTAAGTGGATTAATTAAGGTTAATCATATTATTTAAATATAATTATCTTAACTATTAATTAATTATTATTAAGCAAAATTAATTAATTTAATCAGAGTTTAATTAAGGCTTGATTTAGATTAAGGATAATTAATGTTTTGAGTTAAGTTTTTGGGAGACAAGTTCTACAAGACATCTGCATCATGTCTTATTATATGTACATCGAGTTTTATTATACAAGTTGAAGATTGGAGGCCTTTCTCGTATGCTAAATGAGGACTTATGAGTTTATATGGGCTTGAACACAAAATTATATGTTCCATATTCTCCCTTTCCCTCTCTAAACTAAGTGCAGCCAAGAACCCTGCGTTTTCCTGAAGCAAAGACTCTGTACACGACATTTGGTGCTTCCACTGAGAGCGTTTTAGGGCATTTGGTTTGGTTAGAGAAAGATGAATGATTCTGGAGGAATTCGAGGTGGTGGAGGTGGTCTGAATCTTGCGGAGGAGTTTATGAGGGCCATGCAAATGTTTATGGGCCAACAAGCTGCTAATACATCGGGACAAGGAGCTACGAAGGCTTTGAAGACTGTCATCAACAAATTAGGGAGGTTTGATGGCAAGAATGTTTCCAAGTTTATGAGGGTCTATGGATGCGAGATGGAGATTTATCAAGTAGCTGGAGAGAGGATGATAGAGACTTTTCACCTTGCAGTTGTACCTGAATTCAGGGAGAGGGTCAGACAGTTGCATGAGGGTATAGATGTGCTCTCATGGGCTGCATTTGAAGGAAGACTCAGAGATGAGTACTTTGATGAAGATACTGAGAGAATGCTTAAGAGAGGGTTTCTTGATTGGGTGGAACAACGGCCTGGCAAGCACATGGGGCCTAACGAATTACTCAGAGAGTTTGAGAAGAAGTTTGGGCAGTTACCTTTGGTTGAGAAGCGTCTTCTGGAGGTGAGGAAGTCTGAACTTTTTCTACAAGCTGCGGATGAAGCATTAGAAGACAGATTGCTTCTTTTTCTCTCAGACAGTACTACCAAAGGTGGGTTTACCACTAATTGGAGGAGATTGGAAGAAGGGGTGAGCATTATTGCCAAACAACAACGTGTGAAGGCTTTGAAGACTGTCATCAACAAATTAGGGAGGTTTGATGGCAAGAATGTTTCCAAGTTTTTGAGGGTCTATGGATGCGAGATGGAGATTTATCAAGTAGCTGGAGAAATGATGATTGAGACTTTCCACTTTGCAGTTGTACCTGAGATCAGGGAGAGGGTCAGACAGTTGCATGAGGGTATAGATGTGCCCTCATGGGCTGCATTTGAAGAAAGACTCAGAGATGAGTACTTTGATGAAGATACTGAGAGGATGTCCAAGAGAGGGTTTCTGGATTGGGTGGAACAACGGCCTGGCAAGCACATGGGGCCTAACGAATTACTCAGAGAGTTTGAGAAGAAGTTTGGGCAGTTACCTTTGGTTGAGAAGCGTCTTCTGGAGGTGAGGAAGTCTGAACTTTTTCTACAAGCTGCGGATGAAGCATTAGAAGACAGATTGCTTCTTTTTCTCTCAGACAGTACTACCGAAGGTGGGTTTACCACTAATTGGAGGAGATTGGAAGAAGGGGTGAGCATTATTGCCAAACAACAACGTGTGAAGGCAAGAGGACTTGGAGCAAGGACAGAGGTTTTACCGATAGTAGAAAGCACAGCTTCAACATCAACCCAGCCTACTTCTACTCCTCCAGGTTCCTCAAAGGACAAAACGGTGGATGATGCTACGATTCAAGAGCTTATGAGGGGCATCAAGGAATTGAAGGTGGAGATGAGTACGCTTATGAGGAATACCAAAACGAGTGGTTCACAACCAAGTGGAGGACAGAAGGATTTTGTCATGAGGTGCATTTGGTGTGATGATCCAAGCCACAAGCGTGGAGATTGTACGTCGTATGCAGATGCTATGAAAAATGGCATTATTTCTTTCAAAGAAGGAAGGATTAGAGATGCTTCGATGGAAGAAGTTTTGAACACCAACTTTGGAAGAGGGGGCATGAAGAAGTTGATGGATGAGCGGTTGAAAAATGGCAGTACTTCGAAAGGCAAGGAAGCAGAAACCTATAGCCTTGAGGTCGAGCAGGATAAGGTGAAAACCTTATCTCATGTACCCACAGAGTTGATGGTCAGAGGAGCACAAGCTATTAGACAGCTTACGGGATGGGATGATCCGGTAGACGCGATCACTATCAGGGCATATCTGGATAATGAGCAAGGGGTCGATTTGCCTAGCGATGCGTTGGTCGAAGCCAAACGTGGCAGAGATGAAGAAGAGGAGACAACGGAGCCAGTAAGTAAGAGGAAGCCTTCAGGCAACAAAGATACCACTCCAGCACAAGGGCCAGCAAATCATACTCGCTAGAAGCAAGATGCTGGACCTTCTAACTTACATCCAGGGAATGCACCACTACCAAAGGACAAATGGGAGGAAAGGATGAGCAGTAAGAAGGGAAAGGAGAAGGAAGATTCTACAAAGGGAAGAGATAAAGTACCAGCCTACAAACTTCAATCCGATATTGAATCTTCAATTGATATGAAGGGCATTCTTGAAGAGAGGATTCTTGATGCAAAGATTGAATTCACTTTGAGAGAAGCTCTTGGTATCGCCAAGAAAGACTTTCACGAGCTCATAATAGATGTTATCAAGAGAAAGATGCAAATGACAGCAGAGACAGTGATGGCAAAAGCGATAGATACTCACGTGATCAAAGATGAGGAAGAAGAGATTGGGCAAGTGTTTGTCATGATGTGTGATTCTTCAAGCTCGAGGGAGAAGGATGTGGAAGATGTTTCAAGTCTTCTGGATGGAGAAATGGAAGATGAGGTCTTGCAGATGTTTTCCTTAGAATTCATTGCGAAGAAACCAGAGAAGGCAAAGGGTGACGCTTCTCCTGAAGAGGTTGCAATGACATGTTATATGGGTGGAGAGTTTTGGGGAGAACATGAGGATGAAACAATGCGAACTTATACTCAGCCATTCTGAACCAGAGCTACAACAGAGACACGCGTGAAGCTTGGAGACTTAGATGAGTCTATATTTGCTCTGGTTGATCATGGATCTGAGATTAACATAATCTCAAGGAAGACCTATGAAAAGGGTAAGTGGCCCATTGACATCAACCATGAATGGGTTTTGCGAGCAGCAAATAATGAGAGAGGGGGTCTCTACGGTGCATGCCCAGCTGTGAAGACCAAGATTGGAGATGTTGAAGTTGAACAAAACTTCTTTGTGCAGAACAATGGTACGTATCCAATTATTTTGGGACAACCATATATCACTGCTACAAGGATGGGAACTAAGGTATTGGATGACGGCTCACACTATGCTAGGATTCGGAGTTGTGATGGGAAGAAAGCAGTGCAGTTTCTCACTGTGAAGCCAAATCATGAGAGACATAGAGCCCAACTTAGAGAAGCACCCATGATTAATGACTCTGAAAACTTTCAGGGTTTCTAGATTGCACACGTGGAAGATGGGGGTCCGCGGATGCAAGGGGTTTCTCAACAGTTTCATTCCCCAATGTAAATAGTAGAGGTCGTGTGATTTTAAATGTTACAGGAGATAGTCTTGTAACTTTTGTGAGGATTGAAGATTTGGATTCAGTAGGAAAGAAGGCAGTTAAGAAAATTGGAGAAAAATTCAAAAAAATGGGTATGATATTGGATGACGAGAATATTGTTGGAGTGATAGAAGAAGAAGGATTTTCTGATGACATTGTAAAGGTTTTAGAAGGTGTACTTGACCAAAAGCCAACGCCTAGTGATGTTGTAGTTGAAGTTCATTCAAGGGAGCTCTTTGACGAGCTTTTAAAATCAGCAACAACAGTTGGATTAGTTGAGAGCCATGGTGCATACTTTGAGGCTGATGTTAACACCAAGTACAAGACAGTGGCAAAGAAAGTGAAGCCTGTTGCAACACAATTGCCACCTGACACTGATGATCACATTAAACAGGCGGAGAAGGAACCGGGACTTAGAGAATCAAGGAAGATTGGGCACAAATTCACTAATGAGACAATTGGCAAACTAGAGATTGGAGGGGGTGAATTCTTGAATGAACCAGAGAAGAAAAGATTCCGAGACATGCTCTCCAAACATGGCAAAGCCTTTGCGTCATCACCAGATGAAATTGGATGTGTGCAACCTAATGTAATTGCACCAATGGTTATTTTTACTGTGCCACATGTGCCTTGGGATTTGAAGCCAATACCAGTGCGAAGGGCTTTATTGCCAAAGTTGGTAAATCTACTCAAGGAGAAAATACGAATGGGCATACTTGAACCTTCTATGGCTCCATACTCCAACCGTTGGTTTACAGTGCCAAAGAAATCAGGGGCATTAAGATTCATACAAGACATGCAGCCGGCTAATAAGGTTACTATCAGAAACAAAGGGTCTGGACCGGTTGTGGATGAAGTGGCTGAAGCATTTGCAGGGCATGCCATCTATTCTATTGGAGACATATATTCAGGTTATGATCAATTCCAACTTGCAAATGAAAGCAGGGATTTGACAACCATGAAGACTCCATTGGGACTTGTAAGGATGTGCACATTGCCTCAAGGTGCCACAAACTCAGTGGCTCACATGCAAAATGCCATGAACCGCATTTTAAAAGACTTTGTGCCTGAGAAGATAATACCTTTTGTTGATGACATACCGATCAAAGGCTGCAAGGAAGAGGCAAGAGACTTATCTAAGACTGAAGATGGTTGTAGGAGATTTGTGATAGACCATATTGCAGATGTGGAGATGATTTTGGGAAGGCTTGAAGAGGTGGATTTAACATTGTCCATTGACAAGTCTAAGTTTGGTGTGGGAGAAATTGTGGTAGTTGGGCACTTATGCGGAAGATATGGGAGAAAACCTAACCCTGAGAAAGTAGATGCTATTGCTAGAATGAAAGCATGTAGTAGCATTACGGAAGTAAGGAGGTTTTTAGGCGCATGTGTGTTTTATCAGATTTGGGTACCACATTTTGCTCATTTGGCTGATCCATTATACAAGCTCTTGAGAAAGGGAGTGAAGTTTAGATGGGGGCATGATCAAGAGCTAGCAATGGAAGGATTAAAGGATATTTTGAAGTCTTCACCAATTCTAAGACAAGTTGAATATGATAGTGGCAGACCAATAATTGTGACAGTCGATACTAGCCCAATTGCTACAGGTTGGGCTATTGGCCAAGACGATGCAGAAGGAAGAAAATTTGCAATAAGATTTGGAGCAAGGATTCTTACAGAGCGTCAAAGAGCATATCCACAAGTGAAGAGGGAACTTTTAGGGGCACTAACGGCACTAAAAGCAGACAGAAACTACTTGATAGGTGCAAATGTCATCTTGGAGACTGACTGTTTGCCATTAATTGGTATGGTTGCCAATTGTTCTACTCCAGTCATTGCTATGCTACGGTGGATAGCCTACATTCGATCACTAAATCCTGTGTTAGTTCATATTACTGGCAAGAAAAACTCAGTAGCCGATATGCTATCCAGGGCCAGATATATGTGTGAGGACGAAATGAAGGCACAAGAAATTGGTGAGGAATATGACGATGAAGATTATGGCTATGTTTTGGCAGTAGATGGAGCAGATACAAGTGGTGACATTCATCTTTTCAAAGAAGAGCTATATCAAGAAAAATTAAAAGACATTGGCATCTATTTGAGCACTTTGAGAAGACAAGAAGGCTGGTCAGACAAAACGTTTAAAGATGTTAGACACCAGGCCTATAATTATCTTCTGAGGGATGGTTTATTGTGGAAAAGGCCAAAAAGAGAAGATGGGGTGCCTTTGAGAGTAGTTGACGACTTGGAGTTGAAGAATCAAGTTCTTAAAGAGTTTCACGATACTCTTTGGGCGGGGCATAGAGGAGTTTGGGCCACATATTACAAGATCAAGGAACGATACTGGAGGAAGGGCTTATATAAAGATGTGGAGGAATTTGTTGGTTCTTGCACTGAATGTCAATTGCAATCAAAAATTAGACACAGAGATGAGTTACATTCTACTTATCCACTTGCAGTACATTTTCAGTGGGTAATTGACTTAGTTGCAATGCCATTGGGATTATGGGGCATGAAATACCTTGTTTTGGCTAGAGAAGAGTTCTCAAACTTTGTTGAAGGAAGGGCTTTGAGGACCAAATCTACAGAAGGAGTTTGTAGATTTATACTTGAAGACATTTTCAGCAGATATGGTAGTATTGGCAGGGTGAGAGCAGATCGTGGTGAGTTAAATGCTGCCGACGCTGTCGAGTTCTTCAAAAGATATGACGTGAAGTTAAGACTAACAACAGCTTACAATCCTGAGGCGAATAGTAAGAGTGAGAGAGGGCATCCTCCCATCATTAACGCTCTGGTCAAAGCATGTAAAGGGAGACCAAAACAGTGGCCTAGACTTTTACCATTTGCATGGTGGGCAGATAGAACCACTCACAGCACGGTAACAGGCTATATGCCAACAGAGCTGATGTTAGGCCAAAAATCCATCATGCCAGTAGAGACCTCAATACCGACATGGATATTTTTAGACTGGAATGATGGAATAACAAGGGAAAGGTTATTGGAACTCCGAATAGAGCAACTTGAGCGGTTACCTGAAAGTCAAAGAACTGCATTAGAAAGGCTAAAGGCAGCAAGGCTCAAAAACAAAGAAAGATTCGACAAAACTCATAGATTGAAAACAAAACCAATTCAAGCTGGGGATTGGGTGTTGGTGTTTGACAGTAGCTTGGAGCATCAGCACAGTACTGTTAGAAAATTTGCACGAAGATGGTTTGGACCTTATGTGGTACTGGAAGTCCATGAAAACGGCACGTATTTACTACGTGAGTTGGATGGCACTCAACTAAGAATACCGGTGGCAGGAAAAAGAATCAAAGCATTCAAGAGGCGTCACGGTGAGCTTAGCTTTGAAGACAATGCGATATCAGAAACGAGTGATGAAGATCAGCCAGAGGATGCTGATCAAGAAATCAACACTGATGAAGATGACGACGTTGGAGAGCCAAACTAGATTGGCACATCACGGAAGATGTGCAAGTTTGGAGGGGGTGTATGTCGTGTTGTAAATTACTACACTATGTAAAAAGATAATATAGATACAAAAAGTGTGGTCGTAGAGTGACCTACAGTTTAATTCAATGTGGGAACATTTGGAGCTTGTTAGCCTAGCTTGGATGTACTGCATCTCTTGTCTCTAGCTCAGGGGTAGGTAGGTGGCCAGTTGGCTGCTTATTTTCCTGCTCTCACTAGCAAGTGCCAAGCCGCAGCCGCCTGAACAGTTCAACGAGTTCAATGAGACTCGAACTCGGAATCAGTCGGCGGATAACAAACGGGCTCTAACAGCCAACCAAGTCTGCAACTTGGCGATTATCATCGAGCCCGCAATAGTCTTATACTGCTACAGATAAGTCGTTTGTTTCTTAATCTGACTTTACTGTGGACCATCTTTTAGATGGAAAGGCATCTATCACTACTTAAATTTGCTTAGACGTTTCCAATTAAAGAAATGTCATTGAGTCAATGTTAGGGAAGGCAAGCTTCTTGATGAAGTTATCGAAAAACATATAAAAGGTAGATGGTTGCCGTGCCTTATGCATTACTTCAGGTCATTATTAGTTTTGATTGTTTCTTCTTAGTTTCTATAGGTTGATAGTATGGCTTCTCAAGACCCTGATGATTGGGAGTTCCCTTTAGCTCACTCACCGGATGATCTAATTCAACTTTCTCAACCGTCGACATCAAGGCGGCGTGAGCGAGAGGAAGCAGGGCCTTCTGAGCGTCGTGTTCAACCACGTACCGCTTTTGATCCTCAACAAGTTCCTTTGACAAGTTTAAGAAGTTTACAACCGGAGGCAAGAACTTTAGTAATCGTCTTGGAGGTTGGAGATGTGCTTGTCGAAGGCCATCAAGTGGTGTTTGAAGGGTGTTTTCAAAACACTAACGAAGGTCAAATGGTAACCCGCTTGTCCAATGACCTTGGTCACCGTCTTTGGCTTCAAGGCCCGCTCAGACACTTGGGTAGTGAAAGGCGATCAAGTTACATTGTTGCTGTTCTTCGTGAGATTCTTGACTTTTTACATCTTTAATCCATCTAGGGGCTGAAGTTGAGACCATTTGTTGTTATTTTTCTTAATATATTTGTAGTTAGTTGTTGTTGTTGAAGAAACCCGGTCTTTAGATTGATGACCAGGTAGTTAGTGTTAAAAATGCAAAGAATAGAATGGATAGAGGGATGATAAGAGTTGATAAGGGGGAGAATTTGAGCAACCAATGGGATTTAAGATGCCCATGTGGCCTTTGAATGGGCTGAGGTTAGTTGTGATTGGCTCCTTTCCCCGTTTTGGGGGTTGGGTTCTTCCTTACCAAGGAGGGGCTGGACTGCGGGGGCTCTCTCTGGTTGTTTTTGTTGTAGTTTGTTTTGGTTTTTGAGTATGTTGTAGCCCTTGTTGTTAGCTCTCTATGAAGCTATCACTCGGTCTTAGAGCTAAAAGTATGAGTGAACGGCGCCTTGTCAAACACAAGGGGGTCTGCTGCCCCATGTTTTCATGAGCAGTAGGTTTGAAGCCTTGTAGCAAGTTGTACAAAGTATATCTAAATGACATCTTTGGTGAGTGTTTGTACACTGTAAATAGCTTTTCAAAGAGCTATCTTATGCTTTATTTCGAGCTTTTGTGAACTCTTAGCACTAGTTTGAAAGAAGAGGGGTCAGCTGATTTGAGTTTTTGTAAGAAGTAACTTTGATTGCACATAGCGGCTGGCCCGATGGGTTTTTGGAGGTGAAATTTGGTGTGTCTGTGGTGTATTTTAGTGGCTTTTCAAGTAGCTATAGCACGACTCATTCCGAGTTTGTATGAAACCGTAGTGGTATTTCGAATTAGAAGGTTAATCAAGAGTTTAAAAGAGAGTTTGAGTTCGGTTTGTGCTTAATGAGAGGTTAGAGAAATGATTTCAAAGAGAGTAAGGGTATATAGGAGAATGGTATGAAGTGGTTAGGGTATGTAAGGGTAAGGGTATGTGGGATTGTGGTTAATTAGGGAATTAATTATCTTAATCAAGGTTAATTGTGTTAAGTAAGATTAACTAGTCTAATTGTAATTAACTAGCTTAACTAAGATTAAGTGGATTAATTAAGGTTAATCATATTATTTAAATATAATTATCTTAACTATTAATTAATTATTATTAAGCAAAATTAATTAATTTAATCAGAGTTTAATTAAGGCTTGATTTAGATTAAGGATAATTAATGTTTTGAGTTAAGTTTTTGGGAGACAAGTTCTACAAGACATCTGCATCATGTCTTATTATATATACATCGAGTTTTATTATACAAGTTGAAGATTGGAGGCCTTTCTCGTATGCTAAATTAGGACTTATGAGTTTATATGGGCTTGAACACAAAATTATATGTTCCATATTCTCCCTTTCCCTCTCTAAACTAAGTGCAGCCAAGAACCCTGCGTTTTCCTGAAGCAAAGACTCTGTACACGACAACGGTTTGCCAGAATTGATGCCCTGGAAGAAGCCCGGAGCAACGCACTGCAACAAACAATACAAGTCCAAGCTCGGAGGAAGAGGACTTACGACCTGAAGTTGACCAACAACAAGGGCATTCAGACTGCGAGTCTTGTTCAGCTCTTTGATAGCAGACACCAAGATTTTCCAGGTAAATTACACCGCCAATGGATGGGACCTTTTGAAGTACATGAGGTATTTGAAAATGGATCCCTACAATTAAAGGATTTACAAGGAAACCTCTTGGAAACACGAACCAACGGATCACGAGTAAAATTGTACCGCGAGACAGAGGAAGAGGAAGAAGACAGTTCTTTTGTTCGCGAGGACGCTCCCATGTGAGAAGGAGGTGATGTCGTACCATGAATTTAAAAAAAAATTAAGTTAGTTATATAGAAGAGGTTAAAATACAGAAAATAGTAGGTGGAAAGGTTAGGGCGAATCTAAGTGTTAATCCTTAGATAGTATTAAGATAAGGAAAATAGAGAGTGCTTACAAAATGTTAAGGAGGATAAATACTGACCCGAGCCCGCACCTTAACCCAACCCATACCGACCCGAGCCCAAGCTCAAGGATCCAAGCCTAAGGACTCGAGTTTAAGGGCCAAGCCCATGGGTACAAGTCAACGAACCACGTAGTAGGCCGGCATCTTCGAGGACGGACCATGAGTAAAGTCCAGAGAAGGAACCTGCGAGCCGGAAGTCTACGGAGGAAAGAGGGGATGTCTAGAGGCGCGAGACGCAAGACAGAGACGCGATACAGAAGTCCGAGACGCAAACCCGAGATGCAAACCCGAGACCGAGACGCGAACCCGAGACGCGAACCCGAGTCCAAGACGCAAACCCGAGACGCAAACCCGAGACCAAGACGTGAGACCAAGACGCGAACCCAAGACGCGAACCCGAGTCCGAGACGCGAACCCGAGACCAAGACGTGAGACCGAGACGCGAACCCGAGTCCAAGACGCGAACCCGAGACACGAACCCGAGACGCGAGACGCAAGACAGAGACGCGATACAGAAGTCTGAGACGCGAACCCGAGACGCAAACCCGAGACCAAGACGTGAGACCGAGACGCGAACCCGCGAGGCGAACCCGAGTCCAAGACGCGAACCCGAGACGCGAACCCAAGACGCGAACCCGAGTCCGAGACGCGAGCCCGAGACGCGAACCCGAGACCAAGACGTGAGACCGAGACGCGAACCCGAGTCCGAGACGCGAACTCGAGACGCGAGACGCAAGACAGAGACGCGATACAGAAGTCCGAGACGCGAACCCAAGACCAAGACGTGAGACCGAGACGCGAACCTGAGTCCGAGACGCGAACCCGAGACGCGAACCCGAGACGCGAACCCGAGACGCGAGACGCAAGACAGAGACGCGATACAGAAGTCCGAGACGCGAACCCGAGTCCAAGATACGAACCCGAGACACGAACCCGAGACCAAGACGTGAGACCGAGACGCAAACCCGAGTCCAAGACGCGAACCCGAGACGCAAACCCGAGACCAAGACGTGAGACCGAGATGCGAACCCGAGACGCGAGACGCAAGACAGAGGCGCGAGACACAAGACGGAGACGCGATACGGAAGCCCAAGACAGAAGTCCGAGACGCAAACCTGAGACGCGAGACGCAAGACCGAGACACGAGACCGGAACACGAGACAGAAATTTCGAGACAAGAAAACCAAGCCAGCTGAGCGGAGGTGCGAGACGAGAGGTGCGAGCTGAGCGGGTTCCGAGCCAGAGAAGAGAAGACTTGAGGAGTTGGTTCGGAAGTAGGCCTGGAATCTTGTTCCGTAGGTCACTATTCATTAGCGGATTAGGCCCCGATTTGAACTTGGATTTGATTTGGTTTGCCTTGGAATTTGTGTTTAGATGCCTTTTGACTTGGTACGTTGAGTAGGTAGGACGGTGGCCGCCAAGGGTAATTAATGCCGTCGTTTTTAGTTAGAAGGCATCTTATGCTTTTGGCGTTTGTATGTGTTCTTGGCAGTATAAGTGAGGAGTCTCTTGGCACCTCTCTTGACTGCTTGATGTGTGTATTTGCTTTCAGTTGAATTCTAAACCTACGCTCTGAGAAGACCTTCGATGGTTGGAGAGCTCGGATTGCATACATGACTGTGAGTGCCATTTCAAGTAGTCCACTCCTCGAGTCTATACTAACTATCTAATCACTGTTTCCTTGTTCCATCAAAGTAGATTAGTCCGGGTGGGTGGGAATAACAGGTGAGGTGAGAAGATAGCTAGTAGGGGCGTGACTCCAACTCTAACCGTTACAGTCGTTTCCTTGTTCCATCAAGTAGATTAGTTAGGTGGATGGGAATAACAGGTGAGATTGTACGTGTCTAGGGAAGGACGAGGGGGGGGGAGTGACGGATGTATGAGGGTCATAAGTGAGTCTTGAGTGACCTTCCGGCGTACCGGTTGGTGTCGGTTGTGAAGACTCATGTCATTCCCTGAAACATCCCACTTCCAGCTGCATCGGAGGTGGAGGGAGATTGGGAAGAGGACGAATAGTGGGTGGGTAGGCCCCTTGCTCACTTACATTACGTCGCTCGCAGCCTCGGAAACACGGGTCTAACACCCCTTCGGGGGATCTCAGTAACACCATAACCATCCAAGTGAGTGAGTAGAGTTAGAAGGAGAGAATGGGAGGTAGAGTAGCTGTTACTTGTGTCGAACACTAAAATCTCTGCGAGCCCACGGACTACCATCCGTGGTGATATAATCTGTATCCGGGTACTCGTGTACCCCGGATGTCTATAGTCTATATAGCTGTAAAGATAACCCCCCCTTCCCTTAACGGGGACTAAGTCGATGTAGGTCCTTACCCGAAGGTCCCTACCTTCCGACGAGGTAGGTCCTTACCCGAAGGTCCCTACCTTCCAACGAGGTACGTCCCTACCCGAAGGTCCCTACCTTCCGACGAGGTAGGTCCCTACCCGAAGGTCCCTATCCGAAGGGAAGTACTCGTACGGAGAGCGGGATGGTGGCTGTAGATAAACGCTCCGGCGTTGTAATCTAACCCTTTTCCTTCTTTTGATGTAATTATTGTGATATAGATAACCTGGTGTACATATAGATGAGTTGTTAGTCGTTGTAGTTCTCGGTGATTCTCTATGGGAACGATTACCTTAAGGGTATCTTTGTGTTAAGATGTGAATAGTTGCCAACACGTACTACGACAGAGACCCTCTATCCAAGTAGGACCAAACAACACAAACAAGACTAAACGCCGCGGTGATGTCGCTCTCACATTTATATGCATCCATTCGAAAATGTCACCCATCGCCGAATCAATAAGCATATGAAGAAGTAACAAAGAGAGGATAGGCGAGGTGCAATATAAGCCCCATCTTTAATCGCCTCAGGCAACTTTGTTGCCAATCCCTTGGTCAATCTCCACGTTGCCTATCTCTGAATCAAAACCAATAACTCCAATTGGATGGCAACGCACCACACAGTGACAAGTCCACAAGGAATTTAAGTTCTTTCATCAGATGAAACGTGGCTCAAAGACCTTCGACAACGAAGGCAAGTCCAATCCCTGAGCGGTAGAATAGAAAAAGGCGGCGTCAAGCAAGCCATATGCCGACCACATTGGCAATGGTCACAAAGCAACATGGCAGTCGCGCCGTTCTTCTTACTACACACAAAATACAGAAGACCGTTTGGCACAACGGCCAACTTCGGATGAACGGAGCCATCAATGGGTAAATGGCAAGGAGCATAATTCTTAGAGTGCTCCCAACACTCGCGGCCATCCTTGCCTTCCAGCAACAAGATGCTATTGGGCAACACATCCTTCACGGGAAGAATAGTGCGCTCTGCCTTGACGTCCAACGTTGTAGGCGCTTCACGTGCAGATAAACGTAATATCCCGTGAAAAAATGTCGCAGCAAAGGTCTATAGGCACCGCTACAAATACGAGCGTACTGTAAGGTGTCCGGTGCTCAGCGATGGATAAGTTCTCCATGGCCATTGGCATATCCTACTTGAAAAACTCCGCTTGATTCCGTAGACTTGGGTCCACACCTCTAGATTGTCCAAATCCACAACCGGAGCCAACTTTTATTGAACAAAACTCGGTAAAATTGGCTCTCGCCCGTACATCATTTGATACGGGCTGAAAGCAACCAGTGAAGCCTGCTGGCTACACAAATATTCCATGGCAATCCATGGTATCATCCGATCTAAATAATGATCAACTCTCTTAAGAATTCCATACTTAACACCATATTTGTTATTTTGGGAGATTTCCAATCTCCTAATTTAATCATAGTTTAGGTCGGGTCAACCTAAACTGTATTTTTCCAAAATCATGGAATTTTTCCATTATAACAAATATGGTGTTATTTCCTTACGCCTTGTTTCACAATTTGAACCACACGCTCCGCCAAACCGTCCGCTTCCGGATGATCTCGAGAAGTGTTACGATGGTCAATCAAAGCCTTGGTACACAAAGCTTTGAAAGCTCAAAAAAATTCACGCTCCTGGTGAGTCAAAACCTCATCCGGGGCTCCAAAACAAGCCAACATCCGGTCGAGAATACCATGAACTCCAACTCTAAAGAACTCTGTGGAAGAGACATGAGCTCAATCCACTTGTTGAAATACTTCACCATCACGAAGACATACTTGGCTCCGCATGGAGTCACAACAAGTAGACTAGCAAAGTCCAAAGGCTAATAGTAATCCATCCCCATAATGAGCAAAGGCTGCAGCTGCGGTGACAAGGTGTTGAAGCTAGATCGTACCTAATGACACACTTCACACCAAGAAACATACGTGACGACCTGCTGATACATGCCGGTCCACAAATATCGGTTGTGCAACATTAAATGAGTCATTTGAACACCAAAATGTCTTACATCTTGGAGTACTTGCCGTACCAACAAAGCCCTCTAATCTGGCCTCGAAACTATGCGCCTAATCCAATCCAGCGACACCCAAAATTAAAGGCCATTCTCTCAACGGAACCTTGCTATTCGGTGTCCAACTTGATCACACTCCATAGCTAAAAGAGTTGTGGGAAGTGTCTCATGTTGTAGCTTGTGCAAGACTAAACTGTCTTCCGACACATTGCTAACAACTTGGGCCCTATCCGGTTCCTCATCCGTTGCCAAATCAGGCAACGTCAATGCAGAGCTAGACATCAACGTGAGGTAAGCCGTTGCATGCCACCACAAGACTGACTCTGATTCATAGTCCCCATGCCACCTGGCACGAGTCAGATCTTCCTCCGAAGGACTTGAATTGCGAGATAGACCATCCGCATCCAGTTTCTTGATGCCCGCCCGATGTACAACCTCAAAATCATACTCCTGAAGCAACAAAGCCCACCTAGCGAGCTTGCTAGTAAGCTTGTCAGACTCCATGAGTCACTTCAAAGGCTAATGGTCGGTCACCAACGTAAAATGCTACCCATATAAATAGGGCCTAAACCACAGCCAAAGCCTCGCTCTTACAGTATGAAAAGTTGGACTCCACATTTTTGTTCCTAGAAGCAGACACTACAACGAACTCCCGTCCATCATCATCCTTATGAGTCAATATAGCTCCCAATTCCACAACACTCTAGTCTATGTGCAACTAAATGGATCAGGTAGCATCCGAATGCCGCAGCACAGGCGCTCAACCGAGCTTCAACTTCAAAGTAGCAAACGCCTGCTGCTGCTCCCATCCTCAAGTCCATGGTTGATCCTTTCTTGTAAGAATAGTCAACAGTTTAGCGATCAAGCTAAAGTTCATGACAAACTGACGAACGTAATTCGCCAAGCCAAGAAAAGCTCAAAATTGTGACACATCGGTTGGGGCAGGTATATTCTACAACGCATCCAGCTCGGCCAATTGTACGTCAAGACCTCTTGGAACAAACATACGTCCATATTATAGCAATCAATCGTGAAGAAACTTGCGCTTGCCATAGTACAAGTGCAATCACCACTGCCATAACCTCGGAAACACCCCCTAAAGATGCCTCACATGCTCTTGTGGGCTGCTACTAAAAATCATAACATCATTGGGCAAACGGTAAATCGGTCAACACCCGGTCCATTAGCCTCTAAAATTTAGTGGGTGTATTTTTTAGGCCAAATGGGAGAAACTTCTAATGATAGAGTTGATCTCTCTCATCCTAATCAAATCTCCAAAATGAAGTCTTTACCCGGTCATCCACCATCAATGATAACTAATGGTAACAGAAGACAAATCTAGACTACCAAATACTCTAGCGTGGCGCACCGCATCAAACAACTCCTCCGATGTGGGCATGGGATACGGAACTGACTTAGTCTTGTAATTGATTGGCCTATAATTTGCACACATCCGCTTCTACGTCCAATTGCCAAAGATATCCTTTTTCGATGGCATAATCATGGCACAAGCGTGCTCGCCGTTGGAGAGCTCAATCCAGCCGGCGCCCAAAAACTCTTGACAACGAGTTTGAATCCCAACTTTGTCTAAAGGACCGAGCTATTATGACTGTCAGAAGATCGGGTGGTCGTCCTCCAGTTGAATGTGAATGGGCTTGCATCTAGACTTCTCCAAATCATCCAGAATGAAGGCAAAACAGCTACAATAGGAACGTATGAATGCTCGTACCCTCCGTGCCCCGGCTCCGGTAAGATGTGGCCTCAAATCCAAAGCCTAGTTGTCAAATTCCGTGGTCTCCTTTTCCACCGTTGGGGACTCACCGTATACCGGCACAACTCGTGATTGCTACTTAGCAACAAAGAGAGCATTCATGCCCTTAGACTCCCCCTTCGCGGGATCCACAAAAAATCCCATGTCGTGATGATAAAACTCGAAAAAGATATTCAGGGCATCCTGTCGACCAAAGTCCTCGGCCAATGTTGCAAAGACACGCTCAACACAAAGCTCCTTAGTTGCATGCCTCTTCAATCAAAAAAGCAGCTCCACTTCCTCAATCGTTGTAAGATGTGGCAACGTTGTCCCTTGACCTTCAAAGTGTGCCCCTAGCATGTGTCGATGATCACGCAAACGACACACAATGGCAAAATAGAGGCCACAAATCCAAACAAGAGTGTTGAGGTTAATGGCTTAATCCAACAAATAGGACGTTGGCTCTCAGAGAGATTCGGTGCCGCAGTGGTGCCTGCCAAAAAGCCCATCGCCCGTTCCCTCTCATCGGCAGAAGGCTCCTCGTAAGTTTGGGAAGTAGAATCTCAAACCATATCCAGACCGTGTGTCCTAAAGGCAAAAGATCCCGGGTAGCATATCAACCTAGGAAATGCCCCCCGAGTGAAATCAACGTTGTTTACCACCGCCAATGGTGGCTCATCATCCTTGGTAACCTCCATGGAAACACGGTAGTTGTCCAAGATGTCATCGACTTCACGGTGCATAGGTTGTTGCACTTGTGCAAGTGTAAAGATGAGCATGGCCGATGATGCCATGTTGGTCCAAATCCAACGTGGCCAATGGGCGTAAGAGCCCAACGCCGCGGCATCAAGAAACATGGGGGGATGAGGGAGTCTAAAACTCCCACTTGGTCGCCCCTAGCAAAAAAATTAGTTAAAATAGGGTTTTTAGTATTAGTTAACTAGAAAAATAGTTAGTATTGTGTGAAATTAGATTAGATAGTGAATAGAGAAAATAGGGAAATGCTTAAGTAGTTAATTAGATTTATAGTGGTGATAAAACCAGGTCTTAAAATCACTAATTTAAGTCCCGGGAAACAATTTCAAAAGAGTCCCGGGAGATATCTCGGGACGTAAGTCTAAAATCACCACTTAAATCTAAATTAACTAGTTGAGTTTAGAAGGTAGTTAGAAGTAGTTGAGTTCTTCTAGATGCTAATTCTTGTTTGAATTAGTAGTAGTGGTAGAGAAAAGAAAAGAAAAGACAAAAAAGAAAAAAATGAAAGAAAAAGAAAAGAAAAAGATTTCAAAAAAATTAAAAAATTAAAAAATTAAAAATTAAAAATAAAAGAACACATACCCGGGTATCAACCCGGGTATGAATTAGCCCGGGTACCAACCCGGGTATGGGCTGATACCCGGGTACCCGAGTATCACCCGGGCAGCAGCCGGGGTATCTCTAGCCATCATGGTCGGCCTCTCTCTCCCCGAAATTTGACATGTCCTCTTCAGAAACTTTCCCCCTTCTAGAACTCTTCTTTCCTCCCCCTCCTTCTCTAAAAATCTCCCCCCCCTCAAATTTTCTCCTCTATCTCCCTATCTAGTTCTCTCTCTCTCATAGGTTCTCTCTCTCTCTCTCTCTCTATTTTGTCTTTTTGGAGTTGGGGTTTGAAGAAGTAGTTGAAGAAGTGGAAAGAAGGAGATGCAACTAGGGTTTCAAAAAGAGGAGGTTTCAAGAGGAAGTAGCACAAGAGGTTTGAAGAAGAGGTGCACGGGTTAGGCTTTGGTGGAAGAGGTGCGCAAGCTAAGGTTTGGTGGAAGAGGTGCACGAACTAGGGTTTGGTGGAAGAGGTGCGCGAGTTAAGGTTTGGTGGAAGAGGTGCGCGGACTAGGGTTTGGTGGAAGAGGTGCGCGAGCTAAAATTTGGTGGAAGAGGTGCGCGAGCTAAGGTTTGGTGGAAGAGGTGCGCGAGCTAGGGTTTGGTGGAGATTTTAGGGTCTGCAGAGGTGGAGGAGATTTGTGGCTGAAGCAAGAAGATAAAAGAGACAAAGGAAGGAGGTTGCGGCTGTAACAAGAAAGGTGACTCTTACCCATGTTGGGTTTCTTTTGTTTGTGAGAATTTCTTGTTTGTGATAATTTCTTGTTTGTGAGTCTTTTCCTCTCTTGTCTACCGGGGTGGCTCCCCGGTAATATCCTCCCCGGTCTAGAGAAAAAATCCCCCCCCGGGGACTTCATCTAGACGTCATTGTGTTGTTTACATGTGTAGTTGTTGTCGATTGTCCTAGCCTTGTGGCAAGTTGTTATCTTGAGTTGTCTCCCTCCTCCTATCATTTTAGGTCTTGCCCACAATTCCTATTTTTTTTCCGGTCTTCCCGGTCAACCGGGAAGAACCTCTTTCTAAGTCCTTGTCTCCAAAGTCCTCTCCTTGTTATCATTATATGTGACCTTGTGTTGTTAGTATGTTGCTAGATGTGTGAGACACCCACATCCACATACTCTAGTAAAGTGTTCCGGAGTTGTCTACCGGCTAACCGGTAGACTTGTGTTTCCGGGCCGGACCGGAGTTTGTGACAAGTTAATAGAGAGATTGGTGGAAGTACAGGCATTTTGAGGAATCTGTCCGCCCGGGACTACATGGCTCTCCGGTGAGTCGGGTGGATTTCCCATCCTCCAAGGAATGAAGGTCTATGAGAGAAAAAGAAGCCTCCCGGTAACTTCTACCGGGAAGGAACCGGTAGACCTCCCCTGCTCAACCTCGGAGTCCTTGGTGGAGTCCTCTGCGGCCATACTAATCGAGCTTAAAGAGACTCCGCATGTATCTATAGATACACCCGACCTTCCGGTGGATACCGCCAATCCACCGGTAGACCTCCTAGTTGAGACATCCGGCCTCCCAGGGGATTCTCTTGACCATGTTGGTACATCCAGACGTGGTGACAATCTCTATACGTCTCAACCGGAAGAGTCTTCCGGTTGAATCTTCGTTATATGTTATGTGTTGGTTTACCTCACCGGTTGGTGAGATGTTGTTTTAAGTTGCTAGAATTACACACTAGGGTGAGAGTAGTGATGTCGATAGGGCCCCATTGCGCACCCGATCACTACCACTTGAGTGGTTTCTCCGGCTACTTATTTTTGTTAGAAAAAGATTCACCGGTCCCGGGACCGCCGGACCGGGTGTCTTCCAGTTTACCGGTCTACCGGTAATCCGCCGGTGACTAGGCTACCCTTGATTTTAGGATCTAGATACCGTTTTGTCTTTTAGTGGAGCTACTTTTGGAGGGTAGCTATTGACTTTAGTGCACCTCCTAGATGTCGTTTCGTCCTTTTGCGGTCTAGTTTTGGAGCGTAGCTATTGACTTTAGTGCACTCTTTAGATGTCATTTCCACCTTTTGGGGATCTAGTTTTGGAGGGTAGCTAGTGGCCTTTGTGTACTTAAGGGCCTTGGGCTCTTGTGTTATGTACTCTTCTCTTTGTTGATCTCCTCGTGTCTTGCCTTCATTGCTTGTGTCTAGAGTGTTTGTTGAGCTTGCGTGAGTAGACCGGGAGAGGGTTGAGTCCTCCTAGTGTGTCTTTGCTAGGTGTGCAAGGTTGTGACTTGTTGGATGTTAAGTGATTAAGTGTGAGTAGAGACATCCCGAGGGGCTAGGATATCCGGGTTAGATAGGTAGAGTGAGGTCCGGGACTTGTGCTCTAGACTTTTCACCGGTGGGACCGGGAAGAGTTGCTTTACCGGATGGGATCCGGGAAGCCCATGGCTATTTATGATAGCCTCCTTTAAGTGGGAAGTGTTCGGATTGGTGGAGAGTAGGGGGTGACATCCCCCTTCTCTCGGTACACCGAGAGACATCCCGGCTAAGCCTGAGTCCGGAGAATACCGGGATTATTACCCTTGCAGTGGATGAGTTCCGACGATCCCCGTGGAAGGTTGTTTTGCTCATATGATTTGCTTAGTACTAACTTGTTGTGAGTCTTGTATCTTCTTGGTTTGATTCATTGGGTGTGGTTGTAGTTGGAACCCGGGCTTGTGTGATCGGTTTACCGGGACAAGTTCCCGGTAGATTGTGAAGACTGGTGAACCGGCTGCGACCTTTTTAACTCTTTCAAGGTGTAGGATTAGATTGTGGATATTATGGCCTCTAGACTGCAAGAACGGAGGGCAGTGACTTTCCGGGCATTGTAAAAACTTACCGGAAATCTACTCTGACGCTCAACAGAGTTTAACTGAAACACATGTGGTTACTTGTTATCGGTTACTAAGGTAATGGGGAAGCCATCCTCCGGGATGTGCCGAGGTATTATGTGTGATTTGTTGTTAAGATTTAAAGAGTTTGATGCACGATAAAAATCCCTGGAAACGATCTGGTAAGGTGGGCTTGCTTAAGGTTAATTTCGGTTAATTTTGAGAATAACGAACCACTAGACTACGACAGGGGACCAAGAAGATGATAGATGTATGCACCATCCTCACACACTTTTGTCGTGTATTCCCCAATGAGGGTACATTCTCAAAAATGTACCTCGGTGGAGTCGATTGATGGGTAGTCTACCATTGGATGAGTATGAGCAAATCTGCAAAGAGCCCCGATCGTGGATCATCCAAGCCGTGCCCACTGCCCGCCGGTGAAAGGCCTTGGCAAGGCCATCCGGCAATCACCAAGTCCACGTGACCTATCCGGCCCATATCATCCTCATTGGTCAACATCACATGACATGGCAACTTGCCAAAACTCTTGCGGATAGCAGAAGACGATAACTGCTTCGGATACAATGCCAAAAGCCGCTGAATGTGATGATGAGCGACACGGTTGGCTGCAAAGCGACGACCTATGTGGATGTATCGCCGTACCTTGAGCCTGGCCTCCAACATAGCCGCAAGCATAGTACAAATACCAGCAAAAAGCTCCAAGAGAGTAATACCCTCATCAAATGGTCGCCATTGAAAACTACAAGCTACTAACGGAATGGAAGAGTCCACTGAGAACCGTGGAGCATAAAAAGCGTGTACAATCTCCGAAGTGCAACGTATGAGCTCCAATTGGGTCGTCCATGGAGGAAGTGGATCCTTGCAATGACGTGCAGGGATCTTTATTGGTCTATGCTCACGTGATTTGCTACCCCTAACATAAAAATATATGTTTCCTCTAAACGCGTAGAAAAACATGGCATATCGGATGCCAAGGCACTGCACCGAAACATAGCATCCGCCGTGGAAGTCAGTGCACTAGAATGAGCTCTTTTCTGCCATCACTAACAGACCACCCAAGCCTAATGTAGGCCTCTTTTGTTCAATTATCTACTCCAAAATCGAGTGCATGAAGTGCTTGCTAAACGAGCAGGATGTCATAGACTCGAAGTTGGTTGTACCATTCACAGTGCACTTGAGAGATACGTGGGAGAACAATGGACGAGATCCCACGCCAAACATCAACTGCAATGGATGTCCGGCATAACCCATGGCCTTCTTTGTGCCCCCGCCGATGTAACAATTGTAAATTGGCAAGGCTTGAGGTCTGAAGCACCTAGACCCAATCTTCAGTTAAATGCTTGCCAATCATCACTAGCTAAGCTTTGGAATCCAACATGACACGGAGGAGGGTAGCTCGGGTAAGATTGCCATTTGTAGGACAAACCACCATGACTCCGTCATCGTTCACCAAGCGTACAACCCATGGACGCACACTACGTTGTTTCCATGTTAACCAGGACACAACATAACACAAACAAACCACTACAGAGATGAAGGCCGAATCCCCGGAGGACAGCTCCGTAAATGAGGAAGTAGAAATGGCCTCAAACGCGGAAATAGCCTCCGCCACCAACTTGGTCCGCATTGCCACCAAATCTTCCTTCGTGGATAGAGCCGTTACTGCCTACGACACCTCCAACAATGGCATATGCACCTTGCCTTCCAGCATACTACCTTAAGTCAAAAACAACGAATGATTAAAAATTCGGTGTTAGAAGGTCAACACCGGCAAATACTAGCAATTGCAACACCTTATATGCAAAGGTGTGTGCCGCATCTCCACGACTAGAAGAAATCGGTGGGACCGGTATCAAAGTGGGAGCGGCAGTAGAACAAGCTGCATTTGCGATGCTGAAAAAAATAGGTAGCCGAGACTGACAAATGTCGTTTGGCAAACCCGTGTGGCTTAGATGGTTGCTAGTAACCAGCAGAAAAGATGAAGGTGCCATCGCCTGCGTAATAGTCTGAGCACAAGTGGCAACTACTGCCACCACTTTCCTTAAAGCGCCATACAAGTAGCGATCAACGGCTAAAGATGAGCTTTGACCTCTCATCAAAGGTCGTGTGTCTGTCACTTATCCCAAAGAGGTCATGAAGGTTGTCATAACGGACGAGTTGAAGTGATCGGATGGGACAACCGGACAGACGGTCTGGACCGGACCGACGGACGGTTTGGACATATTGCCTGAAGTACTCCCAGTAATTTTTTGCACGTAATTATTTTTTACTGTGACGGCCACGTCACATTCAGACATGTCACGCCATCGCTGCACTAGGGCGGGAATGTCTTTGCCCCTAAATGGTAGGGGCGGAGACGTCCCCGCCCCTTCCCTGCCTAATTTTGGAGTCAGAAAGTTTGAATGGGCATAACTCACTCAAAAATAGCCCAAATCAAGCGTTTGAGGTGTGTTCGACATCGTAATGTTCCGTAGATGCCAAAAACATATCACACGCTCAATTTGTGTTATTTTTGAGTGAGATATGGCTGTTCAAAGATCCTGATTCCAAATTTAGGCGGGGAGGGACGAGGACGTCTCCACCCCTACCGTTTAGACGCAAGGACGTCTCCGCCCCTACTATTTAAGGGCGGAGACATCCTCGCACGTTATATACCATTTTATATAGTCAACTATTTATTTTTTAGTCTAAATCCTGCATGGCAGCACTTTAGTTCATACGTGGCTACCACATCGCCTGTTTTTTAGCTTGTGGGTAAGTCAACCCTATGTTGACTATATCGGACGGGCGAGAGGCTAGAGCTCTACGAGACGGGCGAATCGGACGGACGGGCGGACTGGATGTCTGTCTAGTATGACAACCCTGGAAGTCATGGCACTCATCTAATTCTTTAGCTTTGCTAGCTCGGCCTGAAGTGTCTTCACCACATCCGATCTAGTAGCTGAAGACCCTGGGCACTTCTCCACGTGAAAAGAAAAACAATTTTCATTACTATGGCCAGTCTTGTCACAATGAGAACATGTCACGATCATCTTCTCTTTGCCCCATGCCTTCTCTACAAGCTTGGTTGTCTTAATCTTGGACTTGGCTTTCACCGTGCTTGCCTTTTTGAACAATTTAAGTAAATCTTTGTATATCCGGCCTCTCCTCAAGCCCAACAATGCAAAATCTTTTCAGGTTGTGCCTCCGCGAAGCTACCTATAGCTATAGCAAGCTTCTTAGGTTTGGAAGCTTTCAACAACGATGTGACCAAATCTGTGGCCTTGCTCACAGTCAACGCTCTATCAAGCGCTTCCACCTCGGCAAATGCTCATGCCTAAGAAGCGTTCCCGTGATACCAAAAAAGAAGATGCGAGCTAATTAACTCCATCCTCTACTTATCAAGCTTAGAGATGAAGATCTTCACTAGCTGGCGCTCCGTGAACACATCACCAACCTTCGTTGACAATTGTTCCAACCTACTATACATAATGCATGGGATATCCTCATTTTTCCGGCGGAAATCCTAAATGCGCTGCATTTGATCACGCATGAATTCTCTCTCCTCCACCCTTAGATGAGCCATGAACTGCGGTAGAGAATCAAAGGCTATCAGATTGCCAACCGCCACCAATGTTGCACGTGTGGCTACGGCCAAACATGACATGGGCCCCATGCAAGACCGTTTGCCTGCAATGGCAATACTCTTGCCCCTGGAATCTTCACCGGAGAAACTCCCTTCCACCTTCGGCTCCTCGGTGGAGAGTTGGAGAACCGCACTGTCCTTCAGCTCAATTGCCAACTCCACACGCTGGCACTTGTCTTCTTCAATAGTGCGTAAATCTGCCTCGAACTCCGTGGTCCACCTCTTGTATGTCTAGAGGGCCTCGAACTCCAAATGTTGGGGCAAGAGCTCGATGGCATACCAGTCGTTAAACGATGGCGTCTGTTGGCGCTCCTCCTTCATCCAGGTCTAGAATTGGAACCGCCAATCGGGTAGTGACATGCTCCCAGCCCGTCCCGAGAACCTGTCTTGCACGACATGACTAAGATCGTCTTTCATTTCATCAAACATGTCCACGTTCCAAACCTAAAGCCTACCGTTGGTATCCAACATCGAAACATGCTCAAAAGCCTTGTTGATATCCGACCTTGATCCCAAGTCTGCGGTGGTAGCACTTTCTGAGTGGTCTAGTGAGGGGGAGTGGTAATACCAATTCCAAATACTTCTCCTAAAGAAAAATCACCTCGCGATCTATCTATAGATACTATATAAAGGAAAAGGGTACAAATGGGCATCCTACATCTACAAAACCATCAAACTTTGTGATTTACCAATCAACACCTCTGGCTAGCACAGGTCTAACCACAACCCTCCACATAAAAAGGTCTTGCCGGCCATGAACCCGACTTCACCCCTACCGTATCCTATTATAATCTGGGACAACAAAAAATGGGGCCACCGGAAAACACATGCAATAAGCCCGCAACACGAGGGAAGTACGGCACAAGAATCCATAAATCAAAACCAGATCCTCTTCCCCTACAACATAAAAGCGGTATATGAAAATGACTGGAGCCACTGAATCACGCCTACAGTGGATGGTCACTAGTCGCAAAACTTGCAACATAATAACAAAAACACCCAAAGGTGTCCTTCTTGAAGTCTAAAACTAAGGAGGTAGCGAGCTATTGCAGTCACAGTGTTAACAAACACAAGTTCCTTCAATGAAAATCACACATTGGGTGACAAATGCGCTCAACACCAATCCAATACCAAAATTGGATTAATGGTGAAATGCCCTAAATACAAGCGCAAATTTCACTCAAAACCAAGTTAAATTGCCCTAGTTACACACCTCCAAAGTTTAGACACTAATTTTAATTTTTTTAACTACCTACTAAAATATGGTTTTGGCAATACTTTTTCCACTAAATTTTTTTCTGTCCCCTCATTAAAAACCCCTATGGAGAGCTTAAATTTGAAGTTGGAATTCAAAAAAATAAAAAAATTGGGAGATATTAATTCACAGTTAATGCATTCTACCCAAATTATAGTTTCATCCGCAGTGGATGAAAACTGCTCAGAGCCGATGAATTTGCAAAAAAATGGATGAAAATTGATAGCGGATGAAATTTTGCTATGGATGATAACTGCACAGTGGGTGAAAAATCGCAGAATTAGGTCTAGCAGCTGTTCTTCTTCTTCCAATTCTTATGTTGCTCACATCTTGCTCAAAAATTGTCCAATTTGGGTGCCATCTGTTGCGTTGGCTTCATCTTGATCTTAATTAATGATAAGCAATCACTTGCAATCAAAGGTAATCACTAAACACTCTCTAATTCACACACAAAGCTTGACTTGACAAAGACATCAAGTCAAGGACGTGTGCGACGCTACATGCACTATTACACAACTCTAAGTGGATGGAAAATATTTATGGATGAATGAGGTGCGCCGTTGTACTTCCCTAAATCCGTAGATTGGTAACAAACTAATCTACGCTAAAACACTACGATGCGGAGAGGCCCTCGACGCCACGTCCCGGGCGAGCCCAGGAAGCCGAAAATGTGACTCCGAAGGTGCTAAAACTCAATTTGCATGAAATCCATGAGGAATTAGGCTTCAAGATACAAGGTTCAAATTTATGCACAGATTACATGAACACTTTTCAACAATCAAATCATGATTTGATTTATAGAATCTTGGAAAATCTAGGAATATATCACAAAATACACCAAATACACTAAAATACATTGAATACCATACCACATAGTATGTTGTATTTCACACACATGCAAATCAATTTTGGTCTTAAATTTTGATTGAACTTGGTGTTTAAGACATTTTTCATTGTTTTGTGATTGTTGATCTCTTCCCTTGCATATGAAACTTCCGTTTTGATTTGTGTAAAGTTGGAACATTTTTGCATACAATCAACTAGAAAAATGCTAAAATTACACCAATAATTGTGTTAAAATATTTTCTTCACAAATAATATGTCAATGCAAAGCTAGTGCACATGTGAACCGCTTTTATTCAAAGTAAAAAAATTCTTGCAAGAATCTATTGATGGTTAAAGTAGTACACCCTCCAAATTCCACAGTTTTCACTACCAATATACGATAACTTTAAACATTATAATCTAAACCATCAACCGTTGGATGTTGTGCAAAATTTCCCCAAAGTTTAGGTCGTGGGTTAAGTTCAATTTTGTAAGGTTAGATATTAATATTAGGCATCGTATTTTTTTTGCTAATCTTGATTTTTCCATAAACATACATGGGCGGTAAAGGGTTAAGCACGAAAAGTTTCATTTGTAATCCAATATGTGGATGCTAGGCTGTTTAAGGGCAAAGAAATAATCAATTTTTTATTTCCATTTCAAGCAAAGGGAATTCTATCTTGTATTTCAAATGGCAGGACCCCCCTCTAATGATGACTTCCACATTGAACTTTCACATGTATTTTACCTCTCTTTCTCCTACAAAGATTTCATCTTTTAAAATTACTCTACGAAACATAAATTAATTTGTTCATTGTGTAAGGTTCATGCATCAGAATAAACTTCCTCTTGTTAATGGAAGAAGGAAAAACTTTGTGATTGTGAGGTACCATTACGAGCTCATATACACAAGTGTTATTTTGTGAAACAACTTAAATCATTTCATGCTATGGATGTTGGAGCATTATCCTAAGTGCGGGTCACTCTCGTACATAAATCATTCACAATGGAGAATGTCCAAAATTTTTTTTGGAAAATTCAAAAGATTTGTCTAGATGATACTCAATGTGCCCAAATACTTGCAATAGGAAAAATTAGTTATTGCCAACACCAACCCAAACTTAACCATATTCTTGTGGGCCTTTGAAGAGCAGGAAAAAGGTGAATGTATTCATAATCTAATAGAATTTTCTTGAAAGTGAAAGGAAATGACTCTGCATGTCACTCCCTACTTTATAATCTTTACGTTAGAAACCAAGACCACACAAAATAAAATGCTAAATGTTTTGGTGCCAAAAAAGGGAGCATGAAACCCAAAATGATCTATCCTGGTCCATAAAAAAAATTGTCACCCTCTCATTTTCTTCTCATCCTTCTTGTGGAAGAATGTCCACTTCAGAAAAAGAGTAAACTCCCATGTCTATTCCAAGCAAAGGAATGTTTATTTAGTAAGATGCATCGATGGGCCCACCACTCAATTTGCGGGCTCGGCTTGTGTGGACCCGGTGCACTGGTGGCAAGCCGCGCTCGTCATTTTCCTTCCTCCCAACTGCGTGGATCACACGGTACAATAGCGACATAAATAGCGCTCCCTCCAATAGAAATTCTAGGACCTCTTTATTTCATGTAGACGTATGTCATGGAGGGTGGGCCAGGGTAGGCCTCCTTTTTTTTAATTTTTAAAAAATTTGTAGTATTAGCGGCCCAAATAACCCTTGAAGGCCTGCCTTGGTCTAATTAGGGCCCCCTCCCACATTAAATAGGGGCCAAATTTTGTCCACACCCCCTTAACCGTACCATCCGTCTACGTGGTTTAAAGAATTACAAAAACCTAGAGATCCAGGCGTAAAATGTAGCATGTCAAGGATGCATGTCATGTCAAGACAGGTTGCATTTGCTACCCTAGATCTAGGAGGGTTGTAGGAGGGAGCGGTATGTGGTCGTAAGTAGATTGGCTCTTGGAAGTTAGTCGCAGATTGAGAGTAGAGGGCAACAAGAGGTGTTGGGCTTGTTGATGATCCCAACTTTGCTCCAGATCTAGAAGTATATGAGCTTGGGGAGGGACGTGAAGTGTTGGATTGGGGCTGTGCTAGTCAGATTTACTCGTGCAAAACTTTCTGGGAGTGAGAGTGTGCCTAGAGGCAAGACCTTGTTGCAAGTCATATGTAAGAGCTGGAACTTTATGTGTTGGGCGATTAGGTTAGAACCTCACTCCAGATCGTATGAGCAAGTAGCAGATCCGCTAGATCAGAAGAGTACACATACATAGCTCATACATAGACTTCCAAGACAGCCCGGATCCAGAAAATCAACATCACAAAGTTGGAGCAAGAAGATCAACACACGCTGCCACCAAAGTCCAAGCCACCTATCCTTGAGCTACGCACTTCCCTCAACCCTCTCTATCATTTTTGCATAGATTTGCTTTCTCTTCGTGTTGTTTTTATTAATTTTCCCACTAGATACCCCACGATATGCACTCAGCTCCACTTAGGAGTCACAACTAGACCAGTACCACAAAACACTCACAAATCTAATAGATCTAATAGCACACAAACTAATCAATACCACCAAAAATTAGATCCAAAATCACGTTAGAAAGACAACACAAGCACTATCACATTCTCAGACATCATATTAGTAAATTCAGATCCACAAAAACCACGCGGAAGCGCTGCCAAAAAATACACAAGCATCACCACAGTACGCAACACCACAATACTCACCACACTTTTTTTCTCACCATCATATGTAATAGTTGTGTGTTAGAAACAGTTAGAAAGCATCCAAACAGGGAGCAACAACGACCACAAAGGAGGAGATCGAGACCAGAAGACGAACACTTTAAGAGCCGAAAGCCTGCACAAAACAAAGACTACTGCAGTGACTTAACAAGCAGCCAAGCATCGTCAAAAACCAGGAGCAACACCAAGCATACTCCCACGAGCAACAGCAGAAGCAAAATCAAGAACGACGCCAACTCGCACAGATTCGGCACACAGATCAAGCCATCATCAAGCACCGTAAACATGTCACATTCATCCAACCTCATCACAAAGTTACCTTGGTACTATATTTGTCTCTTCTCATGGTACACTCAGTACTTATGCAACCTAAAGAAAAAATACAATTACGAACTAGCACAAAAAGTTCCCAAACAACACAAGGAAAGTAGATATATACAAGCTAACGACACTAGTAGACAACTTCTCTCTAGAATTGGATTTGCATGTGCCCGGCGGAAGTGTTGTCCACCTCTCCACAGATCTGAAGAAACTGCTTCGAGGCCTACACCTAGTCTACCATCCTGCAGACCAACGCAATTGCACCATCAGCATGCAACGACCACATTAACCGGAGGCTACTGGCCTAAAGCAACGTACTCACCTGCGACCATCATCAGGTATGGCACTAGACCCATTCTCCATGTAGGTCAGGTAGAAGAGTGCCAACACCTGTGCACAAATCTTCCCAATACCACAACACCAACGAAACGCACTTCAACAACAGTAGAAGCCCTGCCATACAACATATCACGCGTCAGCAAAAGGAGATGACATGGCGATACAACAAGAAAAAGCGAAATCAAGACTGAGGCAACCAACACTCACACACCTACCACAACCCCAAACTCATGCGGCCCAACACAACACGCACAAGACGCCGAAGAATGAACGCAAGCAACGCAACAACTAGTACTAGTCCACAGCAGGAATCGGGAGGACCATACGAGGGACAAATCAAGAACGAGACAGTCTGCAATATACGCTCACGAGACTGTAAGCTCGACCTCAAGCGCCCAGATACAGCAGAGCCGGAAGGAAGGGCACCCAACGAGAGATACACCAAACATAGGAGAACTTGTAACAAAAACACGCACTGCAAGACCAAGATCGAGTATCCCGAGCCCAAGCACCTCGGCACTGTGGAACCAGGAGGAAGAAAACCAAACACAAGAGGAACCAAGAACTGGAGAGCCCACAACACAAGCAAGCAGTATTAGCGAGAACTCAAGCACCCCAGCACAGGGAAGACTGAAGGTGCAGAGCCAACCGAATTGCCTCAACGGACGCTCCCCTTGCCCCTAGCGACCTACCACTCCTCGCCAGCGACCTGCCTCTCCTCACCTGCAACCTGCCTCTCCTCACTTGCAACCTGCCACTCCTCGCCAGCGACCTGCCACTCCTCATCAGCGACATGCCACTCCTCGCCAGCGACCTGCGACTCCTTGCCAGCAACCTGCCACTCCTCGCCAACAACCTCCAAAACCTCCTCCCTACTACCAACCTATCTCAGCCATCGACCCTGCAAGCTCCAGCAAACCTCCAGCGACCGACTCAAGGTAAGTTACTTCATCCCTCCTCTATCTAACTCGTGCACATTGGTAGTAGTAGTAGAGAGGGGTGGGGCAAGTATGGACACACAAAGTGCAAAGAAAGCCCTTAGCTATATAGACCACATGGAGATCGAGTCCCCAAGTGAAAGTCTCAAGAGACTTCAAGGAAAACAAGTGGAGAAGCAACGACATGAGGAAGCTTCTGCCAACAAAAAACAAAAGCCCATCCAAGAAGAAAACAAAGGGAAAGAAGGTATGACTCTCATCACCATCCCTGAAATTAGTTGCTTCAAGTTTTGGCTAGGTTTTCAAGTAATGGAGGACCTCGCGGTGGAGGAGGAATTGGACGAACTACTCAACGAGGAAACAATTGAGGATATGATGACCAGAGGCCTCAAAGAAAGTGAAGCCCGTGAAGTCAAACAAGCAAGAATAGCCTTCCCACGCATCCCACAAATCCTCTATCCACAATCGCGAGGGGCTGGAGGACTAGGAGGACAACACTACAACCTTACGCAAGTGCCCACCAACATCCCCGTGGACAAAGGTACGGGTTTGGCTTTAGATTTTCAAGTAGCTATCCATTTTGAACCACCCACTAACCCCATTTTCCATGATGAAGTCAAAAAGATGGTTACTAACCGCCTCAAAGACATGGACATCCTCCTCAGTAAGAAACTCATGGAACCAATCTCCATTCATTGTTTGAGTATCAAAAATGGAGGTGGAAAAAAGGATGTATGGTCTGGACTTATCAAATTGCATGTTGCTAACCCGGCAATTGATGGCCTACTCCTCCTCAACGAGATTAGACCCTTCATTCTCAAAATTGATGAAGTGGACGAGGTGGGAAAGGTATGTAAAACTTATCATAGCATTGCACACCACTCTAGTCTATCAATTAAAATACAAAGCCCATCTTTGCATAACATTGATGCTAACCACCTCTTCAAAGAGGTCCTTGAAACTAGCTTCAAACGTGGGTATGATTTTGAAGTGACTAACGTGCAGAAGGCTAAAGGTGATGGATTTGCCTTCATTTTGACCACCACCCTGCAACAAGCCAAGAAAATCCAAGAGCTACAGGTAACCGCACGCCAAGAAGTCATGCAAACAAAGAAGCCCCTTGGAGGAACTCACATCACCAAGGAAATGAAGGCCAAGAAAGATGCCCTCACTCTAACACTCTCCCACCTTCCTACACTAATGAATGTTATTGAGACCACTAGTGCTATCTACATGATTATGGGTGATACTAACATTGGCTCTATTTGGTTTCACAAAGACAATGGAGTTTGTCACAATGGTAGTGCAAATGTGGTATGCACTAACCCAATTGTGTATAGGGCATTTGTGGGAAAAACCATTCCCATAGGAGGCCACTTCGTGGAGTTCGCTCCTCATAGGAGGAGCATTGATGGAATCGAGCCCCCCACCCAAACTCAACTCATAGAGTTTGGCTTTGGAGATATCAACAAAGCCATCATCAACACGGTGGAGACCTTCAAACTCAACACCCCGTCCCAAGCTATCACCAAGAAGGACCTAGTGGAAGCATTTGAAGCAAACAACAAAATCTTGAGGCAAGAAGTCAAAGAACAAGCGGATGCAGAAGCCAAGGAACTCCAAGAAATCAAAGACCAAATGTTGAAGATCCAAGAATGTGTTGGTACCACCTTTGCAATGTTGCAAAACATCATGGGGTCCAAACCACCTATCTCGATTGAAGAGGACTCGTCAAAAATGTGAAGAACAACAACCTCAAGGCCAATGGTTTTTTACCCCACCCGTATTGTATAAAATACGACCGTAGTAGAATACACCTAGTCAATACCTCTACATACTACAAAACCATATCAATACTAAACACCCTATACTAAAAAATACTACTAATACACCACAAAATACTACTAGTTTTTTGTAGTATCTACATAGTATTATCCACCGTATATATAGAGATATATACAATAGAATACATATTAGAATACATAAAAGTATACAAAGACATGTATCCCATAGAGTATACACTATATAGACTACATACGATATACCCATATTGTACTAAAACAAAAAATAAATACAAATATTATGCCAAAAATGTGTATACAATACAAATACAAATACAAATATAAATATAAATACATATGCATATACTATACTGGAAAATAATACTGACCCTTATACAAATACAAACACGAGTATAAACACCAGTATAAATACTGAAATACATACTAATACAAACATCAAAACAAACACTTGTATAAATCCCAAAGTATATACTAACACTGCATATAAAAACGACTTAAATACCACCTTAAATACCAACATAAACCCACATACAAATATTCTTAAACATAATAATCACATGTACACATGGCCAAAAACAACCACGAAAAAATACAACCAAACATATACACATCTACACATCATTAAAACAAAAACAACTACGCAAATAAACACATGGACACATAATAAGCTAATGACAAAAACAATTACACCCACTATAAAAATAAATAAATTCACCACCCACACACAAAATACAAACATCCACCTACCCCCAAACCAACAAGACTTTAATAACATAACAAAGCCTTTAAAATACAATACTAAACATATATACCACAAACTCCTACTACTTCTAGGAGGAGACATTGAAACCAACCCAGGACCCATGCCTAATATACTAAAAGACACCCTACAACACATAAGAAAAATGCCAAAAAATACTTCATACCTAATACTATAAAACTACAACCGGAATACGAACACATAGCAAAATCCTTCGCACCTTTCTTAAAAAACACACATACATTACACCACACACATAACACTACATACCCAAAACATTGCTCAATACATACACCAAAAAAATATGCATCCTCCACCCCACATTCTATATGCACTAACAGTCACTATACATCTACACATAGATGAGTGTAATCATCTCCTAAATCCACAAAATTTGAACACAATTACATGGACCAATTCAATCCTACAAACTTAACTAAACCTACAAAACCCACCGGAACGACACATTCACACTCCGCACCCTTATATAAAGTTTCTTGAAGACAACCAAAATATTATAAACCATGAGAACTCAATACACAAGGAACTATATGATTTCTTACATAGTCAAACCATATCTCCCTCAAATGAAACAATAAAACTAAAATTCCCCTACCTCCCCAATACTCTTATCAACAAATCACTGAAATATTTAGACCCTATACCAGAATACACCCACCCACCTCCACCACCTCCCTACATCCATCCACAAAATCAAAACATTAGAACAAATCAAGAAAATACACACATAATCACATGGAATGCCTCCTCCCTTAACACTGCCCTTCCTAGCTTACAAACTCTGGTCACACACACAAACACACCACCAGCCCTCATAGTTATACAAGAAACAAAATTATCCGCCACAAAATCTACAAAATATATACAAAATATATTTCAAGACTATAAACTCATTTTTAATAATACACATGCATTTACAAGATGCATTCAACAAAGGAGACCATACACACCAGGCCGCGGAGGCCTCCATACACTAATATACAAAAAATATGCCTTCTCGGGCAACATCAACAAAATTCCTATACCAATGCACATATCACCGTACATTCAAATAATCAAAGTTACTAATCATCCATTACAACCATGGTTAATCTTTCACATATATATGCCATCTCACTTCGAAGATACTAGATTTATTATAGACATACAAAACACTATTACATCCCGAATTAATAATAATCCCAATCACACATACCTACTATGTGGTGACTTCAACAGAGACATAGCTTTAATCGGTCGCCAAAACGGAAATAATAACACCCCCCCTCAAAACATTGATTACCAATTGCGCCGCTTCACAAAAAATTTAAACCTCAACTACATAAAACCGACACACAATTCTCTAGACAAGGTAGCTATAACTATAGTGATTGGAGTCTAATAGATGGATTCTATATAAATACAAACAACAATACACAATACACCTCTACAACAAATAAAGATGTTATTCTCAACTCGGACCACTCACCTATAAGATTGCACATCCCAAATAACACACTAATTAATAGAACCCCTACAATCACAAACAATGACACTATACGCATACTCAACCCCATCCCAAAAGACAATATAGAAAAATTCAACACAAAATTCTTTGAAGAAAACTCCAGACAAATAGACTCCCTCATAAACACTCTTATAAATCATTGTCAACTATCACAAATACAATGGCAAGAAGCATGCCACACCCTAGACAAACTCATCAATACAATCTCTGACACACTAGAACAAACTTGTAGAGCTCACCCAATACCTCAAATGACGAACAAAACTTCCCAACAAGGTGGTTACTTACCCCGCAAACTTTCTAAAATGTGGAAACAACACCTAACTACATACCTTGTTATACGAAAAACCATTAGAATTGTTAAAAACAAACCTCAATGGCGTAACCACCCCATATGCAATGAACTACTAACTCTACAACACATCCAAATTCCTACCCCGCCGCCTCCGGATTTACCCCATGATACATGGATAATAGATATCGCACTAATTGCAAAAAACGCCAACATACAAGCCCGAAAAATAACCTCAAAATACGCCAAAGACAACATCAAGAAAGCCATCTCAAAATACAGACAACTATACGAAATTAGCCCCAAAAAATTTAACAGAAAAGTCTTTAAAAACCTGGAATCCCCGCCGATGGATTGTATCACAGATCAACATAATAATATCCTAACTAGCCCAGAAGACATTGCGAATGAAATATTCAATCAACAAACAAAAAGCAATAGACCAACAGTGCCAACATGTAAGTACCAACCACAACATCCAATTGAATGTACATGTGCAGTACGCTAATACCCATGGCATGACCTAGATGGATTTACCCTCGACAAACGAGGCGAACCAGAAATCCCACTACATAAATGCTTTAACATAGCCACATACGACACATGCCTCCGGAACCTTGGTAACAACAAAGCCCCAGGCCCAGATCGCATACCAAACTCAATACTCAAAAACATGCCCCCAAGATTCCATAAATTACTATTCCTATTCTTCTCTCACTGCTATAAACAAAAACAAATACCAACGTCATGGAAATTAAGTACAACAATACTACTATACAAAAAAGGCGATCCATCTATACTACCCAACCATAGGCCAATTGCACTAGCTAACACAATATATAAACTCTTCACTAGTACACTCACATTTGTATTATCCTCATACGGTGAAAAATTCAAAATCCTACACGATAGTCAAGAAGGATTTAGAGCGGAAAGAAGTACCGCTAGACAAATACAAACTATAATAGCCGCACTAGAAGACGCAAGATTTTCAAACCAAGATATATACATACTATACGTTGATTTTAAAAATGCCTTTGGCTCAATAGACCATGCCCAACTACTAGCAATAATGACGGACCTCGGTTACCCAAAAGATGCAACTACACTTGTTGGAAACATCTACTCTCAATCATCCACTTGCTATATCGGTGAACACTTCGGGAAAACAAAACCTATACCCATCCAAAGAGGAACCATACAAGGGGATACCCTTAGCCCATACCTATTTATTATATTCTTAGAACCACTACTCAGATGGCCAGAACGTGGCAACAATGGGTATACTTTTGGCACATTACAAGTCACAATAAACTCTGCCGCATACGCAGATGACCTCGCCATAACTAACAAAATTAAATCTATCCAAATACAACTCAATAAAATTGATAGATATTGCACATGGACCGGAATGGTCGTAGGTGTCCCGCTACCGGATGCCCTAATAAATCCAAAATGAACCCTACCACTTTCAAAGCCCTAATGCAAGCTTCCAACATCAATTACCGCAATCAACCAATCCCCATACTACACCAAAATGAACCATGCATATACGTAGGTACAAATCTTGTTCCCTCACTAAAATGGAAAATCCAAATCCACACTACAACAACGAAACTCATCAAACAATGTAATGAACTAACAACATGTCAGGACACCATGAAACAAAAAATAAAAATGATTGATACCGTACTACGCCCAGGTGTGGCATACAATTTCTATGGTGTACCATATTCTATGCCCGCCATCAAAAAACTTGATAAAAAAATAATAGCCATACAAAAAACCATATGTGGATTACCAAAATGTATGTCAAATGCAATAACCCAACTCCCAGATAACCTCTTTGGGCTTGAAGCTTTCTCCCTCAAAAACGCATATCTCCGATGTATAGGTGAACAACTACAAAATGCCTTAAATGATAAAGGTAGACTTGGAAAAATATATAATGGACTAACTCATTATGTCCTTGTCCAATACGGTGGCGCCAAAAACATACCCAGAATTAAAACAAGTGACTGCATAAGATCACCGATAACACGAACATTCTTCTTATTAAAACACATAGCTAAAATCCACCTTAAAAGGACGCTCCCAAACTTCCTCATTAATCCTACACCACTAGAAATACTATGGCGCCAAGAAACACTAAATCACAACACAATCAATGCCCATCTCTCCCAAAAACTTCTACAAAAACTCCTCTCAAAAAATATCTTTGAACTAAACCAAATTACTTTACCTAACGGCACACACATTATGAACAATGAGGATTTCAAAGCCCACCACTTCACCCCATCCAAACTATTAAAAAGTGCTCTAGACATTGCTAAACAACTTTTTTGCCACCAAACATGCCCCACCACATGTCATACCCCTTGTAACATACACCCATACTCCTACATACTTCAAGACCCATACACCACCATCAACAATTGCATCACTCCAAGGAATATCCCCCTACCAATCTATCCCCCTAACTCCCCACATCCATACCATCCCCGTCCCCCAACATACATTCCCAAAAGCCCCAACACATATCCCATTAATAACATCATACACCATAAACATATCCAACACACATACACAAATAATATACAAAATACCTACACAAAATATCTATGCCAGTGGCAACACAATGATAATACATACAACAAATGGCTCCCCCAAAGAGCCCTTTTCCCACGACACGACACCAATACCTCCACACACAACATTGAAAAATTAAGACAATACTATCAAAAAACTCAAAACAAAATTTACTCGGACATCATTCTAGCCCACCACCCCCAAGAACAATTCCGAGACTCAAGATCCGTAACACCACCCATAATTATTCCACTCTTAAAAATCCATACATCACAATGTAACTCCGAAAATGATATCCTTACATTCTCAAACACAATTAAAATGGACAACAATCAAGCACATCTATATGAAGAAAATGGCCAACATTTGCACACTATCCCCGTTACTCGACTCCAATGGCTGTGGAATCAATACAATACAAAACTACAAACTTCTACAAACATTGAACCAACGACCCAACCCTTTGAAACCGAACTAATCTCGCTCTACCAAAGGTATAAATACCGAATACCTAAAAATGACCCCCTAAAAAATGCGCAATACACAATACCCACACCCATTTTAGACTCACTAATTTCATCCTTTAACATCGAACAATCATATTTTTCTTCTCCGGTCACATGTTCTACCAAACAAAAAAAATTCTACTTACCTATGAAAGAGACAAAATATTCGGATCCCTAGGAAAGGCCTTTGACTACAAATGGACCGGTAAAGGGATAGCTCACCCCCACAACGATAAGGAAATGGAACAAGCAATACACTGGGCTCGACTTGCCGCCAAACATGACCCAAATAACACAAGCACAATCATCATCACACCAAACAACAATTGGTACCAAAACAACAGCCAACACTCAAATTCATTCCCAGACTCCCATATCATTGCAATATTTGAGGCAGACTCAATACCATACATAGAACCTATGATTCCACCCGAGCTAAAAAAACCCCGAATCGAGCCATCTACATTACAAATACTATGTGTCCATCATCAAAATCAAACCCTTGGCACCCTAGAGCAACTTATCGAACTTACCTCCATATCAGACAATTTAAACATACACAGATTATATACAAAACCAGCCCCACCGACACCTATACAGACCCCCGTAAACCGTAGTAAAAACTGGTCAAAACTAAACTATATCAATAATACATTAAACTACTACGTCACACCGCCCCCTCTTCCAAATTATCCAACTCATACCACACCAAAATTTAACCCCGCACACAGTTATTACACCGATGGCTCCTTTAAACCACCAGAACAAATTAGCCCGGGCTCTTGGCGCAGAGAAAAAGCTGGCTATGGCATATATAATTCTACCAAGGAAATTAAACTAGCCAAAAGACTTCATGGACTACAAAATATCCTTAGAGCAGAACTCATGGCCATTCACAAAACACTACAAATCATCACAACAAAATACAACAATGAACCTGCACATATATTCACCGATTGTATAAATGCACTTTACCTACTAAACACCCAAATAACACACCCTACCCTCCACAATAGCCACCCCGACCAAACCATATTAACGTCAATGGTCCAAATGTTACAAAACCGAACACAAATCACAACCCTCCACAAAGTGAGAGCCCATGCCAACATTGATGGTAATGAACAAGCAGACAAATTAGCAAAAGAAGGCCGAGAAAATCCACACAAAAATGCCAAAGATCCACACGAACATGCCCATGCCACCCCATACTACTTCCAAAAAGAAGATTGGCCTTCCAAAGAAGATACCCCGGACAAAGGCCAGATTAGATTTTTGGGCAAATATCTCAAAAAACAAGACCTCTACAACAACCTTGACACAATCTTAGAAAATATTCCTAACATAGAAAAATGGACTAATAATAACAACTTAGACAATGAACTCTCTACAAATTTTTGGAAAAACCCCATCATCTCAGACTCACAAATAACATGCCTCATCAAATTCCATACTGGTCAATATATGGGTAACGCTCGCAAACAACTCTTCTTCGGAATAGAAAGATTCCCATCCATAACATGCCCCATATGCCCCTCAACGGACCCTGACTCATGGCTTCATGTTCTACTCAAATGCCGAAACCACCACATACACTCTCTAATAGTTAAAAGACAAAATAAAGCGGTTTGGGAAGTCCGAAAACTAATCACCTCCTACAACAAATCGAGATGTTTTATATTAATAAACGCCGGCACCTTTAATAACAATCCACAAGAAAATACAGTCCCTCCTTGGCTACTCCCATGCTCATGTGTAACCCAAAGATGCCATTGCAATGCTCGGCTAAAACTAGACATCCTTTGTGTTAAAGGTTTACCATACAATGATCCACCACCCGATCACATTGACCCAGACTACACCATTCAATTCATTGAATTCACATATTGCAACGATAGATTTTCTCCGGAAACAACACAAAATAAAATAGATAAATACCAACCCCTTATTGACGACATCATTGCCCTCGGATGGAATGTGGACCCCCTTATTGTAATCACATATGGCGCTCGTGCCACCACCTTTATCCCATCTATGAAAACTCTTGAAGATGCCTTCAAAATACCCATTGAAACAATTAAAACCACCTTTAAAAACATTAACACCATCGCTACTCAATATGCCATGTCCATTTTACTACATAAACTCAAAATTGAAAACAACCAAGCCCTTCCCGATACGCAAGACCCCCCCTAATTTCTTCCCTCGCCTTGATTTATCTTGATTGGTTAGTTCTGTGGTTTTTGGCTACTTGCTTGGTTTGTTTTGTGGTTTTTTGGTTACTTGCTTCGTTGGTTTGTGATTTTTGACTACTCGCTTGGTTAGTTGGTTGGTTAATTGGTTGGTTGTTTGCTTGGGGAGTTTCTGGCTACCCGTTACAAAGTGTATACCCTCGAAAGGAGGAAGTAGTTCCAACTTTCTAATTCCCTGTCCGGTGGGCATGGTCTTAGTAGTGGAACGAACAAACACTTTATTCACGCTGGTCCCCTTCGGGAACCGGCGTTCTTCTTCTTCTTTGTAAGTAGGTTCTTGTTGCAGAGCGGTCTAACGATCTCGAAACTGGATAAAATTAGTTGAAAAACTATGAGAAAATTTGGGTTGCTAATTATACAGTGTGAAATATTGAAAATGATAAATGAAATTTAGCTAGAATGCTCACAAGCATCATAAGTATTTAGCCACCTTTGAGATGATATCTATGGACATCATATAGATATAGCATGAATATTATAGGGTATCATTTAGGTAATATATCATGGATAGTGCAGGGTGTGGCCTAGGTGTCTCCTCAATTATGTGCTTGAATAGCTTACTTAACTCCTTTAACCCCTAAAGGACCATTTTCTCCTTGGAGGGACATTTTCCATTTTGGGCACATTCCTACGATCTCAATCTTGATCATGAATTATTGGAATTTTTAATGGAGATGAGGCACAATAGTAGCTTTGTGGGAATATAACTTTTTTCACCGGACCTTCTAAAAGAAAGTTATGCTACTCTAAGCGCAAAGTGGAAACTCCGGGCAACTCCAAAATTTTGCTAGAAGTTTCTATGAACATCAAGATTTTTCATGTAAAGAATATTAATATCTTTAAAGATGCCAAAAAATAGTTATTGTCTTTAGTGTTAAAAGCATTTTGACCCAAGTCAAACATTTTCACACATTGTCAAGCAAGGGGGGAAAAAACTTTTTCTTGCACTTCAAACGTTGTAATCTTCAAATCCGTGTGGTGGATTGCAACCAAAAAATATATGGTATGTTCACAGAATATAGAAGTCTATTTCAAGATCTTATGGTTTAAGCCCAAAATTTTACTTTAAAATGTGATTTTTATGCCTCTATATGGACAGTGGCAGTTTAGGACTGGCTTTTTCCTCAAAAATTCCTTGATCCTTTAGGGGTTAAAGTCCAGGTTGTTGCATTTCTGTTAATTTTAAGAAATCGATCCTGGGATTGCTCCATCCCGCCAGGGCATTGGCCAGTGAATTGCTTCATCCAGTTCCATGTCCTCGAGAACTGCACAACTTTCATGGGTGTGAACACGGTGTGCGGATGCATTGTCACTGACTTGCCCAACATCCTGTCGCCAACAGCTCCTGCAAAATTCCAGTCACGCTCGCAGCTTTGACCGATGCAACACAGGCTTGACTTGCACCAGAGGATAACACATTTCTGCACCCCAAATTACTACAAAACAACATGCTGTATTGCACCGGTATCCTTCTTGCCACTTTCACCATTATTACCACAATCTCAACATACCATACCAAGTGGTCGCTTTTGGACACTGCTTGTCAAACTACTTTTTTTTATTTTATTATAGTGGTTCAAACATAATGGATAGCACCTTGGCATTTCATGGGTATCATTGGGACAAATCTCTTGAAATTTCCAAAAAAATTGGACAATCCTCATTTTGAATTAACTATGTACAAAATTGACCATTCGTAGGGTGTTGGTTGATTTTTATAATGAATAAGTTTACCATTCCTGACCAACAATACCCTAGGTGAACCTCTAGTTCGGCTTAAAATAATTAAAAAAGTCCATGCCAAATGAAGTGGAATTTTTTTTTAAAAAAATGCCAAATTTATTGGAAATGTATATTTACAGATTTTGTCGCAATGAGAGACATCAAAGGGTATTAAGGTTAGGAAAGGTCTTCATTCATGGCCCCTCATGCATAAACTCTTGGGTTTGGAATCCCAAGGTCTTGAGTTCAATCCCCATGGACATCAAAGTAGGTAAAATACAGAAGTCTATGACTTCTTGCCAAAAATTACATTATTATTATTTTGAATGCCAAATGTCATTTTTTTTCACTTTGATTAGTTATTCGGCGTTAAGGTGCCGAACCAGAGGTTCACCTACGGTAGTATTCTTCTTTTCTTTCAAGAATTTTGAAGTTTCCCACCTAACTACCAAGAGGTCAAGAAAACTAATTTTTTGACAAGTCTGGCTTTGCCAAAATTAGCCCGTGCTTGACCTCTACATTTCTTTGACATTTCACACCAAAAACACTTCAAAACTTCTGATTCTAGTACAATGACTAAGATTTTAACCATAAGATCTCAATTAAGATTTATCAAGTAACGTACTCACAAAATTTGATAGCACAGGCTCAATGATTATAATGTTTGAAGTAGAGAAAACAATTCATTTTCTTCCTTGCACCCAGTGGATCATCAAGCTTTAACTTCACTTGGTGTCAAATTTTTGCGCTACAAAAGGTCTAAATTTTATGCCACTATGTTACGCATCAGAATAATTCCTGGCACACTAAATTTTAGAGGCAGAGAAGGGGTGTAGCATATTCAAAAAAATTGTGCAAGGAATTGATTCAAAATTTGCCAATTCACGTTCTACTTTTTTGTGAACTTGATATGTTTTAGAATGAAAATCCAAATCATCCATAAGAATTTTTTTACCACATCCTATTGTAGAAAAAATAAAAAATAAAAATATGAAATTTTCAAAGTTTTTTGTGCAAAAGAAGAATTTTTTTGGTACCTTGCCCAACAATGTGTGACATTGAGTGAAAATGTATGACATGGGATAAAATGTTGTTTTCCACTAAAGACAAGAATTTTTTTCTTACAACATGAAAGGAAATAATACTAATTGTTTGTATTGAAAATCTCACATTCAATAGAGTGTCTTAGCAAAAAAAATTGGAGTTGCCCAATGTGCCCCACCAAAAAATTCTCTTTAAGATAGCATAACCTTTTGTCCAGTGGTCCGATGAGAACAAAAATATATTTCCCATGTACCTCTTGTCTTCATGCATCTCGATACAAAATTTCAAAAATAATGAATATAAATTGCAACCATGTGAACGTGCCCGAAATTTGCAAATGCCCACCTCTAGACTTTTATCATTTAAGGGTCAAGGAAATTGTTCATTTGAGATGTAACATATGGTTCATGAGTAGGGGGGGTGAGGTAATGGAACAATGCATGGATTGTAGGATCAAAACCACCACCCATTTTGGCGCCAATTGGGGTCATTATGAGGTTGTGTGTATTTGGCAAGGTGACCAAGTGACTTGGGTTAGAGATTATCTCTAGTGGGTTTTCTTATGGTTTGGCACGTGGCCCGTCCATGCACAATTCTTTTTTTCTTGTTACTCTATGCAATTAAATTCTGGTTTAATTTGTTTCACCAAAAAAATTAAAAAACAAAAAAATGCAGGGATGGTGGGCCACTAGCAGCCTTAATTTTTTTGTCGATGCAATGCTAAAAAACAAAAAAAGAATAACACGTGGCAATACGCCTTTGGTTAAAAATCAGGAAGTTCTGAGAGAATTAGCCAAATGTGGATATGCGGTGATGGGTTCAAAGCCAGATGGCGATGAGGGCGGGTAGTTGAGAGGCTAAGTCAAGTGATGTATTGCTATAGTCGCAAATAGACTGTCGCCTGTCAGCACCACGTTTCCTAAATTCTTTATAGGAGGAGCGCCAAAGCGCCACGCTTCAATGCTGGTTGTTTGTCCACCCTCTCCCTCCAATAATAGCCTCTCTCCATGCGGGGTACATAGATAATTTGCCTCAATCGCCTGTGTTGGCGACCATTGCCTCAAGCTCCTCACTTCGTGCTCACTGCTCTGTGTGAGTGTCTTGCCTCAGCGCACTGCTCTGCCTTTCCCTGACTCATTTTTGCACTATGAGCCTGAATCTTTTTCTCTTGCAAGCCTAGGGTTTGGGCTCGCATGCCTGCGAGCTTGCAACCTTAAGAGCATGCACGCCTGCGAGCCTGAAAGCTTGCGCAAGAACTCGCACCTGCGCTTAGAGCCCACGCCTAGAAGTCTGCGCATGAGGAACTCGCACATGTATTTGGGAGCCAATGTTAGAAATCTTGCACGTGAGAATGTGCGCTTGCGATTGAGAGCCTGCGCCTTAGAGCGTGCGACTATGCAAAAATTCTGCCTGCGCTTGCTTGCTTGCACCTTTGTACCAAGAGAATGCGATCTGCCTTGTGCAACCTCTGCACCAACCGAGATTTCTCTTACATAGGTATAAGTTTCTCTTAGCAAGTTGTGAGTCAACTAGGTTTCTCTTAACAACTTTGATGCCAACTTGCCAAAGACCAACGCTTGTAGATCACGCATGTTTCATATTGGCGTGTTAGTTGTTGAAATTGTTGCAATTAGTTGAGAATCTGGAGATGGCGTACTTAGTGGACGAGAGGATTGCGCCATGAGAGCCTAGAGGGGGACGCCAGGTTATGGGTTCTTTAAGAGAATGACCAAACATGTGTCGCTTCAAACCTCTACCTGTAAATTGTAGATCTGTGAACTTTTTTTTTGTGTACATGTTGACGTGTTTGAAAGCTCTGAGATTGGGGAATTTGGAGTGTGTGATTTGTGAGCTGAATGAATTTGGAGTGCATGATTTGTGAGCTCAATGAATTTGGTTTAAGATTGATTGAACTTTTTCCTTGTAACTTATTGTAATCGTAGGTTTGTGGCATTATAATGTCCACTTCCGCCATGAAGCAAGACATTTTTGGTCACCTTGTGGAAGCTGCTTGTGAGCGTAGTGACGCGTTGGGTCTCGGAGACAGCTATATATGCGCAGATCTCATTAGCGACGCGTCGGGAAGTATGGAGGGCGGGGCTCCGGTGGACGGTGTTATTGTTTGCTGTAGAGAAGTCACTCTCCTCGCAGTAGGCAACCGGCCAGGAGGGCTGGAGATTAATGCCACCTACAGTACTGGAGGAGAGGGTACTGCCACACCACTTGCAGCTGGCGCCGTCCTTGAATTCATGGGAGGATACTTCCATCGCTCAGATTTAGGTAGTAAAGACGAAGTTGGTGGAAACGAAGTTGTACGCATCCGGCCTGATCCAGTGCATGGCGATGACACTAATGGAAACGCCAACGTGACTGCCTCGGGAGGACAATGCCCTTGCCTCAGGAAGGAGCATAGACGCCACATGAAAAAGGCTCTGAAGGTGGCAGTAGATAAGCGAGGGTCCCTGCGAAAGTCCGAGGCAGCTGCGAGGGAGGCAGCGAAGGTGGGACTGACGTTAAACATTTATTTTCAGTCCTCAAGGAATATGCTCAGTAATGTCCCGCTTTGTTGGACTAGCGATGGTGTGCTCCGGGAGACGGAAGCGGCTCGAACTTCAACTTAAAACACCGTCCTCTTGTCCGTTACTCCCCCGCGGAGCAATCCGGCGATGCAACTACTCCCAACCATGTTCGATGCAAAGGGGAGGCGGCCGCTCGTCCCTGTGCCTAGGACGAAGCGTACAAAACTTGCAGCCTCTTCCGGAGGCTCCACATTGACAGCAGCAACTCCTATTCATGTATGTATTTAGTTGTAGTGACTTTGAGGTTTGGGTGATAGGGTTTAGGTTTTCTGATGAGTGCATGAGGATAGTGGATCAAGTATGTTTTATGTAATGTAATAGGTGGTGATTCATGGGAATTTGTTTGGGATGGCAGAAGTTTTGATAGCACTCATGTAGTTGCATCATTCTTCATGGTGAGTTCATCGAGGTAGTACACTTGGTCCCAACGGTCAAGGTTTTCTTATTATTAGTGTTTTTTCTTATTATCAGAAGAGGTTTCACTTTGCATGTCTTCACAACACTTTAAGATCGTCTTTCTCGTTGAGGTCTATCTTTGTAGCGTGCTTTTTGTCCACATATGCAACTGTAGTCGCTCTCGTTGAGATCAAGTGATCCACATTCAGTCCATTGTTATCTTGTCAAAACAAAGTGACCCACATTCACTCCATTACTATATTATCACAGTAAGTTTAAAATAACCATATGGCACGCTCTTCCACTTTCCCTCCCATGGTTAGTATTCATACTGAAAGAGCAACTAGACTTTTAGTTGTAATAATTATTCAACTTAGTTTGCAGTCTCTCTTCACTTTCGCAACGCTTCATCTGGTGCAGTGTTGCAATTAGCCAAGTTTGTTGACTCGTACTCTTCCTCTCATCAGTTCGCAATTCAATATTCCTCTTAGCGATGACGCCTCTCATGCTTGGGTCCGCATTCGGTTGCAATTCCTGCAACGATTAGGTTTCCTCAACGGTTGTTGGCTGATGCGTGTCTTCTCTCACGCATCTGCAATTGACAAAGAATGTTTTGTTTGAAGTAGGCACCAAATAAGTGTCGGTATACTCTACACATTGCATTTTCACTTTTGTTTCTTGAAGCCATGTACAATGTATCTTAACTATTAAAAGTGGAGAAATGCATCACTCTGCTTTTGTGGACTTTTGGGCACACTACATTAATTTGATATTTGGTGTTAACCGTAGTAATTGAAATATAAATGCTATAAGTTTTAACTCTTGATAAATATTTCTACTAAGTTCTATGTTTGTCTTTGAATATTGAAGATAGTCGTGCTCTCAATAATGTTCTTCATCAAAAGTGAAAAGTTATAATATTCTTGAATTAATTGGAGTGGTCACATAAAAAATAATTAATGAAATCATTAATATACTTATAATCAGCTTGCAAACAAAGTGCTACTCATTTACTCATGTGCAATGGGAGGAGCACTTGTATGTGGGAGGAGGGGATTTGCTTAGGGTGTAGGTGTCCATTACGGACACTTGCCAAGGGTAGGTGATGTCATGTTGTGCAATGCACAAGGTCTGGACTCTGTTGTGCAACACGGCAGGGGATGGGTGGATGTGGGACGGGGGTTGTACATGCATGGTTTAGAATTCCACAAACTTCTAATTTATATTTGTCTTTGTTTGCAGGTGCTCTCGGAGGATGGATGTAGTGAGTTGTCCAATTCCGAGTTCAAGAGGATTCCAAGTGCACGCAAGGGGCGGGCACCTCAATACGATTTTAACCGATGCTACCACAACAAATGGACTGTACAATTTCATGGGCTAAAGGTGTCAAGGTGGGGGGAAAGCAGCATATGCGGTGCATAATATGTACTGCACTTGAGGAGAAGGATAAGTTGTTGACGCTGAAAACTGATACCCTTGTCAAGCATGAGGGGCAGAGAAGGGACTATTTGGTTCATCGCAGTATTTTTTTGTAATATTAATGAATGTTCTTATGGACTTGGTGGCTTGAGGTGCAAGCAAAGAAGGAAAGCTGAAGAAGGGGATAAAAAGGGAGCTTGGTCAATGCAAAGGATTGTAAATATCAACAGAATGCACGGTTGTTGAGTCTTGACAAAGAAGCGGCCTGCAACCGTCCTTTAGTAGCTGAACCGTGTTGACAAAGTTATGGAACAGAGGATTCAATTTGTCACCATCTTCCAGATTCTAGCTAACGGGACTCCAATGTTGGAATTTTGTGAGCGTGAGGCACTCTAAAACTTCCTAGAATTCCCGAATATTCCAAGGATGCATTGGGCGCACACGTCCGAGTGGTGCATGGCTTTGGCCATGTACGAGGTAGTCAGAATTATACCGCCCATGATATATCACCAATTTTTAATTTTTTTGTTGCTCCACATTGTATTTTTGTGCTTGTGTAGGTGCCGAAATGCTTGTGTAAGTGCATACTTTCTTTTTCATGGTCTTCGTAGGTAAAAGACCATATCAAGACCAAGATCGAAGGGGCGAGGTTGTTGCACTCACCTGCAATGAGGTGACTGCCATTGACACTACGTCATGGATATCCATCCACGTGTATGTCATGGAGGATTGGCAACACATCCCACTCTTGCTCACTGTGTTGCCCATATTGATCAAGGCTTTAAAGGAATGCGGCGGCGTGAGTCGTTTCACCATAGAGCACCGCTTGATTAGCTTTGGAGCGGATGGTGCACCGGTATTCCAAGGTTGCATCAACGGAGTGTCAACTCAAATCCATGGGATGTACGCCCCTTTTTGTTAAAACGTAATGTGGTGCTTACATGGCAAGGAAGTGCCTGCGATTTACAAGACCAAGACAGTCGACGGAGCAACTTTTGCCGCCATGGCTGAAGGCATCAAGGCTCATTGTAAAGGTGATGTTTCCTCTCTTTCACATGTTCTTAACTCTAAGTGTATATGTTTGCCTTATAAGGTCAACTGACTTATTCATGTGCGGTGTTGTATTGTATTGAAATGCATGTGTAGGTGCTGAAATGTTTGTATAGGTGAAATAATGTTTGTGTAGTTGTTGAAATGCATGTATTTGTGTCGTGCTACACGCAGATGTTGCCGAACACCTTAACTTAGCCTTGTGGGACAGGTTTTCCTCCGTAGATATCTTAAATGCCCTCGGAATATTATATCCTTAGTATTGGACACAACACAATTGTTTGGACACTTTCCTCTGCCACTTTAAGGTGATCAAGAGGCTTTTTTGCGAGTCGAAGGAAATTGTGACCGAGGAAGACGTTGGAAAGAAGGATGTGTCCCTCTACTAAGCTGATATGACTTGGATGTAGAGCAAAGTCTGTTCAAGTTATTCATGCAAAACAACTTCCAGACCGCTTGTATGAAGCCCTTTGATTTCAATCCCCCTCACAAGGATCTAAAGAGTTGCAGAATCAAACACTCCATTGGCTGGACACTTTTCAACCTACATGAAATTGGTTGAGATTGTTGTACTCATGGTGTTAGGGAGCGTCAAAGATGAGCGCACTTTCAGCTCCTTGACGTTTTTGAAGAATAGGTTGTGGAACTTTCTCAATAACAACCGTGGAGTGGCCGTGGGGATGTATTCCCAAAAGCTGTGTGAAGTTTACAACTTCTTGTACAATGAAGCTTTTGATTTATGGCATAGGGTTGATGATGGGACCCGCTATGGCACGGATGAGTAGGTACTTTACCTTCAATCCTTGTTTACCTTCCTTGCATGGAGGTTTTAATTCACATGTCATGGACCATGACATTTAAGACTTGATCATTATGCTACTTGTTTTCTCTTCTTTAGTTTGTTCTTCTTTGTTTTCTAACTTCCGTTTGTGGTGTTGTATTGTGTTGAAATGCATGTCTAGGTAGTGAAACGCTTGTGTAGCTGTTGTAAACGCATGTGAAGGTACTGAAATGCATGTGTAGGTGTTGAAATACAAGTGTAGCCAGCTTAGGGAGAGATTGTCAGCTCCATTGTAGCAACTTGCAAGCGTAGCCAACTTGAGGTGTGATTTTGGATATCATTGTCACCCTTGTAGCCAAGTTCAGGCCTGATTTTTGTGTTGATCGCCTCTTCTTGGAATTTGCAATATTTCAGAGTCGCCTAAATGCACTTTTTCACCTCTCTGTAGCCGCCAAATCATCCTTTCAAAAAATTGTTTTGCCGCTTCGCCGCTTCGTTTTTAGTTTTTTTTCATACATGTTGTCACATTTCTCTGACTGAAATGCCTCCGAGGCCACTTGTTTCCTCCCTGAATAATGTCTGAGCAGCCAAAATTGCCGCGCCTTCGAAACCCTTGGAGCCATTGTGGCAAACTCGGATAATCAAGGGCTCGCCACCACCTCCGATCTCAATATTGTGGTTGCTCGAACCATTTCGGGGAGGTAGGCCCTGTCTTACTGGCACCCTCTCATTTCTCTTGTCCTCTCATTTTCGGGGGTCTAGAGGCTTTTTAAAGTTTTTTTTGGGAAAATTTTGAGGCATGCCGGCCGCAATTTACTCTCCAAGGCCCTATCCACTATAAATAGGCCCTCCATCCAAAAATAAAATAGGGGCTAGGTTTTACCCCACCCCTCTCCTCCAATGGCTCGAGCAACCAATTTATTGAGATCCCACTACCCCTCGCTGTAAGCCTCATGCAAGACCTCGTGTGGTGTGCAGAGAAGAATAGAATGACACTCATCAATCAACTAAACACACGGAGGTATTTCCACACAGTTAGGTCACAAAACCTGGACAGAATTCTTTAAAAACGCTCGAGAGGGATCTGCCATCATTGCTCAAACCTATCAGCTTGTTTTTGGGCGACAACCATTAAATTTTAATGTTAGTTTTGAAACTAATGACAAGGGCTTTAAACAGCAATGGATAAACCGGTGGGGCAGCATTGAATGGGCTTGCCTACAAGTGGAGGGTGGGTTCATGCAACGACTACAGGCTCACTGTCAGAGAGCCTGAAGATCTAGCTTAGCACTAAACAATTATGTGTAGGACCGGTTACTTCCTTGCAAATAATGTGTAGGACCCATAATCAATAATCTGTAGGACCCAAGTAGCGCAAAAATATCGTCTGCGTCATCAATTCTTCAGCTCCCGAGGCTGAAATCATGCCCCCCTTTCCTGTCCGTGAGGAAAACTCATGCTTGTTTTTAATGTAGAATGTATCTTAACCATGATTGCCTAGTTCCAGTTAAGCCGCTAATGCACTGTCGTGTCGTTCCTATTCACTAATCAGCTTACTAAACAAGTGTCTGATTCACGCAATCTCAATTGTTCAGAAGCCGAGCTGAAATCATGCCCCCTCTCTGTCTTGTTTGAAAGCCATTTCTTGTTGTTTTGCGTCCTGACCATGATTCCAAATTCCAGTAACCTCGCCTGTGTTACTAGAAGACTTCCATCAAAGCGTTTGCTGAACAACTAATCAGCTCAGTAACCAAAGTGACTACTATTCAAAAGCGCACCTTGCCACCTCACAACGAAGTAAGTTGGCTAACCAGCCCACTAATCCCTACTAAAACAGCTGACGAACTCAGTGCCAGACCATCAACCAAACCTACTCTTGTAGTGGCCTTGATTATGAGGATCCAAGCAATTTAAGAGATTCAACGTCTCTGTCATGTGCGTGTGAACAGATTCTCTCGGGATTGGGCCAAACCAGCTCAACTTCGCACTGTTGGCTTATTAGGCACAGCGGCAAAAGGCGGCATGAGTCGCATCTACCACTACACTACACTAAAATTTATGTTTAGTGTAGTGGTACGAATAGTGTACTTACCCTAGTACACTATTTGTAAAGGAGTTGACAATTGGTGTTAGCTACCAATGTCATTAATGTAACCTTCACTCAAATCCCAATCATTCCAGCCCATGCTTCTCTTCATTTGCAACTTTCAAATGGTCATAACTCATTCAAAACTTGTCCAAATTGGGCAAATGAGGTTGTCTTTAGCATCTACATTTTTTGTAGATGCCCAAAAACACCTCATATGTCCAATTCGGGTTTATATTGAATGAGTTGTGGCCAATTGAAAGTTGTTGATGAGATTCTCACACAACCCTCGACTGCTGGACCTTTTTTTATACTTCTACTATTGATACACTAAATGTGCACAAGTGAACAAAATTATGTTGAAATCTTTACTAAAATTGACAAATAGTGTAGTAGTTGGCATTTAGTGTAGGGTTTTGTCACTATATACTAAATGCCTCGTTCGCAATTGGTGTATGGGTTCGCATTTAGTGTATACCACACTAAACATAAATTTTAGTGTACACTGATTTTGGTATTTAGTGTTATGTACATTAAATGACATGTAAATGTTATAAGTTTTTACTTTTAACCCTGAAAGCCATTTTCAAACCAAAACCACTTCAAAATTGCTCGTTTTAGTGCAATGAGTAAGGATTGAAACCAAGACTTATATTTATATTTTTAACAATAGAAAATCGATTAAGACTTGTTAAGTAACATACTCACAAAATTTCATAAACTTTGACCACACGGATTGAAAGATTAAAGTGTTTGAAGTACAAAAAGGGTTCATTTTCTTCCAAGCGTTTAGTGGATCAGCAGACTTTGATTTCACTTGGTGTCCAATTTTTGCACTACAAAAGGTCTAAATTCATTATCACCATGTTAAGCATGATATTGGTTCCTTGTACACCAATTTTTAGAGATAAACAAAGGGTGTAACATATTCAAAAAAATTGTGCAAGGAGTGGAGGTTTAAAACTTGTTAATTCACGTTTTGTTTTTTTGTGAAGTTTATAAGTATTAGAATGAGAATCCGAATGGTCAATGAAAAGGTTTACACCACATTATGCCACGGGGAAAACAAAAAGTTAAAAAGATGAAGATCTGTAAGTTTTATGTAGAAAGGAAGAAGATTTTTTGGTACCTTGCCCAACAATGTGTGACAATGTGTGAAAATGTTTGACTTGGATTATTATGTATTTTTTTCACTAAAGACAAGAGATTTTTTTAACAATATGAAGGGAAATGATACTGTTTGTTGTCATTGAAAATCTCACATTCAATAGAGTGTCCTAGCAAAAGTTTTTGAAGTTGTCCCACCTGCCTGCTCTCCTCATTTCAACTTCAAAACCCTATAAATTTTTCATAAAATGTCGGATTATGGAAAAAACTGGACTCCTACAAAAATCTTTTAGTAAGGTAGAGGCACCCAATTCCGACCGGCCACCCAATTTCAATGAGTAGAGTATGCATGGAATGGTGCATGGAAATGGTAAATGCATGAAGTGGTGCATGAAGCAACCCTAAACCGATAACTCAAAATCATTACCAGTGTTAAGGTAGAGACTTGAGCATGACGAAGTCTAATGCACGAGAGATGGTTTTGGCTTGGTAAGGCCAGGTTTATATACCCAGGGTTACCACGTGGTGGGTGGTAACCATTGATTACATCTCTAACCACCTTGGTGAGTGGTTGGTTAATGAGTGTATCAGTGGTAGGTGAGGTAGTTAGGCTCTTAACTACTGACTAATAAATGACAAACCCTGGAGTAGCTAGAGGAATCTCGTGCTATCTCAATACTCCTCCTCGAATGATATGCTTCCTCGTTAAAAAACTACCGTGTGCTATGGAGAAAAAGAGTGAAGTTATCATTCCGTTCCTAATTCTGTAAGGGTTCGCATACCAGCTGTCTTGATCAACTTGCGATGTTGGTGAGCTGGTAGAGCCTTTGTGAGCATATCAGCAATATTCTCAGCTGATGCGACCTTCCTTGCTTGAATCTGCTTTGCTTCCATGAGGTCCTGTGTGTAACTGAATAGATGTGGGCTGATGTGCTTTACCCGATCGGCTTTGATGAAGCCTGAGGATACTTGTTCAATGCATGCCGCATTGTCCTCGAAAATTGTGATGGGCTCCTCCTTGATCGGTATTCCGCTCATCTGAGAGATGGTGTGATGCATTGTTTGTAACCAAACTGCCTCCTGGGACGCCTCGTGAAATGCTAAAAGCTCGGCATGATTTGTTGACGTCGCAGTGATGGTCTGCTTTGTTGATCTCCAGGAAATGGGTGCTCCATTTTTGGTGAAGATGTAGCCCGTCTGTGACTTCCCGTTTGTTGTGTCACTCTTGAAACCGGCATCTGCGTAGCCAGTGATGCTGCTGATAGTGTTCTTGCGGTAGTGAAGTCCGAGGTCCTCCGTGCCGCGAAGATAGCGGAGAAGGTGCTTGATGCCGCGCCAATGCCGTTCCGTTGGTTTTTGGTTGTGGCGAGCTAATACGCTGACTGCAAATGCGATGTCCGGGCGTGTGTTGGTGGCGAGGTATAAAAGTGCTCCCACGGCCGCCAAGTACTTACTTCTGTCAAGCTCCTCCTCGTCTTCTTCGGTAGGGCGGTAAGGGTCATCTTCAGTTTTGCTCTTTCCAATCATCGGAGCGGAGAGTGCGTTTGCATCGGCCATGTTGAATATACTCAACAATTTCTTCACATACGTCTGCTGGTGGAGTAACAAACTTCCATCTGCAAAGTGCTTGATTTGGAGACCAAGACAGTATGTTGTTCGGCCTAAAACTTTCATCTCAAACTTGTTAGTAAGCATCTTTTCTACTTGTTTACTCGATGCTAATGTCCCTATTGAGTTAAGGTCATCAACATAGACCGCTAGAATAACAAATCCTGTTGTATCTTTCAGGACAAAGACACATGGTAGTGCCGGGTGATTCGTGAACCCTTGGGATAGGAGAAAAGATTTCAGGTGATGATACCATGCGCGCCCCGCTTGCTTAAGTCCATATAGGGCTTTTCGGATTTTTAATCCGGAGAATCTCCCATGTACTGGTGGGGTTTGGTTTGTAATAAAACCAGGGGGCGGCTTAATATGAATATCGGTATCAAGGTCACCGTATAAGTAGGCAGTGACAACGTCTAGGAGTTGAGTCTCGAGTGATAATTGAACAGCTAGGCTGAGGAGATATCTAAAAGATGTGCTATCCATAACCAGTGAGTAAGTTTGTTCAAAGTCTATCCCCGGTTTTTGTGTGTAACCCTGAGCAACTAATCGAACCTTAAATCTGAGTACATTCCCTTGTTCGTCTCTCTTGCGGGTAAAAATCAACTTGTGGCCAATGGGTTTGTCTATTAGGTCATTCACAAGCGGCCCAAATACACCGCGTTTTCTAAGCGAGTTATACTCTGCATTTATGGCTTTTTCCCAATGGGGCCAGTCAATGCTTTTCTGAGCTTGTACTAACGAGGTTGGATATGTATCTATGGTTGCTAGGCTAGATAGAAACGTTGCGACATCATCCCATGGTGTGTCGTGAGAGGTAAGGCTGGTGTGTAGCACCGTACGTGCCCTGGGGCGAGGGGTAGGGTTCAGTTTCCTTTTCTTAGCGGGCTCGGGAGGGGCAGGATTTCCCGATCCAAGAACTGGACTTCTAATGATACGGGAGCCGGAATGAAATCCATCTGGGATTTTATCCGCCAGGTTCTGAAGATTGATTAACTTCCTCACCTTGGAATCGGCTAATGCTGTACGCGGATCAGGGTTCAAGGTAAGCGTCTCTATGGCTTTAAAATTTAATTTTGAGTGATCCTCCTTGAACTGTGAGCTAGGGAATTTGTTTTCTACGAATCTACAATTCTGAAATCGGGCTTTGTGTATGTCGTCACTATGCGGTAGTTTGTACCTAATGACGCTCGGGGAATCATACCCGAGGTATGTCCCTCGTTGCCGGTGGGGTGTGACTATTTTCTACTTTGGTTCAGGTACCGGGATCCACACCTCACATCCGAATGTCCTGAGGTGTGCTACGTGGGGGGTTCTACCTGAAGCCATCTCTAGAGGTGACTGAGTCAATAACAGGGTAGGTTTGAGACGTAAGAGAACAGTTGCGTGAAGGACAACATGTCCCCAAAAACTGGGTGCTAAGTTTGCGTGTATCAAGAGAAGTCTAACTATGAGCTGAACTTTCTTAATGTACGCTTCGGCTAATCCATTCTGGGAATACTCATAAGGAGCCGAATAGGTCAATTCTATGCGTGACGCGACACAGAAATCCTCAAAGGCCTGGGATTCGAATTCCATGGCATTATCCATGCGAAGGAAACTTACGTGGTTATCGGGAAAGTGGTTTCTAAACCGGATAAGCATCGCTAGGATTTTCGGGAACACCATGTTCCGTGTCGTAAGTAGTGACACCTCAGCATGTCGTCCAGAAGCATCATCAAGAACAAAGAAATACTGAAACTGACCTGATTTGGGAGTGATTGGTCCGCATATGTCGTCGTGCAAGCGATGTAGCGGAGCTGGCATCTCGGTCGGGAGTCGCCATCTTGACGGTTGGCGTATGAGTTTGCCTTGTATGCACGTCGCGCACTCCTCGACCCGCTCAGCATCACTTGTACATAGGTCGTAACCAATGTGTTGGAACCATTTTCCTCATCATGGTAGTCCCAGGGTGTCCCAACCGGCAATGCCAGAGATCTGCCTTGGCGCTCGTGGTCATAAATGACATTTGGACACCCTCCAGGGGTAGACGTGGGGAATCTTGTCCGCCACCCTCTTCCTCACCTTTGCAGGCGGGGCTAGGTATAGTTCCCATTAAGGGTAACTCATACAGGCCGTTGTCTCCCGCATGTGCGGTGGCGAGGAGTCTCTGCCCTCGCCTGAGCTCCAGAACCTCTTCATCATTTCCCACCGCAGTGGAGACGTGGATACGATCGGCCCTAAGGTCTCGGTAGCTGATCAGGCTCCGAGGGGCATCCGGGGCGTACATCACCTTTTCACAGGTGAGGGGGGCTCCCCCGGGCAAGACTATATTTGCCCGGCCCTCGCGAAACTTAAGAGTTCGCTTGCCTGCTATCGTGACTACGTCAAATGTTTGCCACGGCTCATTTCGAGTTCCAAACTCGAAGAATGCCTGGTCTTGGAGTATCGTATGGGTGGACGCACTATCAAACAAAGCTATTCTCGTTTTGCTTGCAGGTGACCCATAGTGGACCATATAGTTTTTAGGATCCAACCCATGAAGTGTAAGAGAGGGGGCATCAAGGGTATGTGTTTCCCTTTTTCCATCTCTTAGTGACTTCAGCTCTCGATACATGTCAACTATATACTGAGACGCTCTACACTCCTTGACAAAGTGCCCTTGACGACCACACTTATGACATGATCCCTTCGATACCTTGCCCGATGATTGTGACGAGCTAGACGACTTGTAGGGTCTGGGTTTGTACCTGGGGTTTTGGTTTGAATGATTCCATTCATGTTTTGGGCCCCAGTCTCCCTTGCTCTTCCTCCGTGGTGCCTCCGAAGCGTGAGTTTCCCTATTGGGATTGCCTGATTTCGGTGGCGGAGTTGGCGTAGAGTTCGACTGCTTCCCTTCCTTCATCTCGGTCGCGTGTATCTCCTTGGCGGGGCGTGCTTCGGCATTCTTCAACACCATCTGCTGCTGCTTTTCCGCAAGGAGAAGATAAGACATAAGCTCTGAATGTTGGGTGAACTTCATATTGCGGTACTGCTACGCTAGAATTGCACAAGCTGGTGGGAAGGTTGAGAGCGTCTTATCTATCATGTCAATGTCGGTGATGATGTCGCCGCATAGCCTGAGTTGCGCCACGATCCAATGGAGTTCCGAGTTGAAGGCGAGAAAGTTCGGGAAATCGAGGACTCTGAGGCTCATCCAATCGCTGCGTGCTTGTGGCAAGAAGATGGTCTCCTCATGTTTGAAGCGCGCCTCTAATGTTGTCCACAGTTCTGCCGGGTCTTCCACCTGGATGTACTATTGACGCAAAGATGCATCGAGGTGTCTTCGCAGTATCAGTAAGATTTGCCACATGTACGGCGCTGGGATCTCCTTTTCAGGCTCTGTCTCCAACGTCGCGTCCAGTTCTTCCGCGCAGAGGTACGTCCTCATGTCCACGTTCCACCCGAGATAGTTCGACCCGTCCGGTTGAAGAGGATCGAAGAAGAGCGGCTGTATGCGGGTGTCCCGTGTGCGTGCGTGTGTCGCCATGACTGTCATCTCTATCTTTTATAATTCTAGCTGGTTGCCGTGATTTGTATCCGACACCCTTCCCCTAATACCCGTAAGCGCAAGTCTGACCTCTACCCGAAGGTGTGTATATGTGAGTCAAAACTGTGCAAGGTCTGAGCTACGGATGAGAAAGACTATGGACACCAAAAAAAAATCAGAGTAAAAGAAAAGAAAAAAATGAATTAACAATGAAAGAGGAAAAAAAAATCAGGGTATCGAGCAAAAACGTGCTGATAACGTGTTAAGGTAGAGACTTGAGCATGACGAAGTCTAATGCACGAGAGATGGTTTTGGCTTGGTTAGGCCAGGTTTTTATACCCAGGGTTACCACGTGGTGGGTGGTAACCATTGATTACATCTCTAACCACCTTGATGAGTGGTTGGTTAATGAGTGTATCGGTGGTAGGTGAGGTAGTTAGGCTCTTAACTACTGACTAATAAATGACAAACCCTAGAGTAGCTAGAGGAATCTCGTGCTATCTCAACAACCAGTATTGGGTCATGAAATGTGCAATTTTGGGTTGCTCCATCTCAATTGAGCTCTCGTTGGTGGCCTTGCCTCAAAAGTCGAACAAGGCCAATCAACATTGGGTAACTCCATGAGTTGGTTATTCAGGGCATGTCTTCTCTCTTTTTACTCACTCTAACTTATTGGCATTGGACAAAGGATGGCACCAAATCTCACCAACTCTACAATATGATAATGGGCTCCGGTGGTTTCTGGGCTTCTAAATTCTATATCAATTGCAAATCTTTGTGATTAAATCTGAAATAATATTTGTTGAGTTTCATTCCTAATTCCGCATCTTTCTACATAAATGTTTTTGACATACAATATCATTTGAGTCCCCAACTGGCTTAAGTGATCGGAATTGGGTGCCTCTACCTTAGTTTGTTGTCATTTGGTATATTGGTTGGTCATCTCACAGCATCCCTCGAGTAGTCGATATGAAAGAGGTAGAGAACAACTTATATTCAAAGTACAGCATGACCACCTCTTTGTCCTTCTTAAAGGCAAAACAAAACAACATCAATCTTCACTCTGGCTTTACACCAAGCCAAGTCGAGAAGTCGACCGTCAAAATTTCAACCCAAAGAATGCGGAGAGGCCCAACTTTTGGGTTAAAAAATACATTAAATGATACAAATTGGAGGAGATTGAGAGAAGTTTGGGTTGACAATAAACGACAACCCAAGTTTGTAATTGAGAAGCCATTGTTTTGGCACCAAAGTCTCAAAAAGTGTTGCCATGTAGGCACATTGTAGGGTGTTGGCTTATGGACTTTGGCCGTTGGTTCGAAGGTGGAGAGGCCAAACTTTGGTCATTCTTACAATCCCATTGGTGGAATTCGACGGCCTCTCAACCTTGCTCTTGGTGAGAAGCGGCCCTCAATTTAGAGACCACAAAGCTCTTTGATACCTATTAGCAGCTATGAGTGAGAAATGAGTACTATCATAAAAAGAGGGGTATCCTATTAAGACTCTGGGTGACGATACAAATTACTCTCATTCCCATAAAAATCAAACAGATTAAAAAAATCAAAGATATCAAATATGAAAAGATTAAGGAAGAAAAAATCCGGGGTTGAGTACCGGACAAGAGGAAGTGAATAGAGCGGCCGTCAGTCATGCTGACATTTGCAGGGGGTGACTATCTTTACGAAAAAGGTAAAGTTTCGCAGAGGTGATCCGGGGTTTCACCCCCCAAAATAAGGGAGGAATTAGGGGGTCAGTGATTATGTGGTAAGGATGGTTCCATTCGCTCTATGCTATTTTTAAAGCCATTTTTTCAAGGAGGGTTCCAAGATATGTATGGCTGCTAACTACATTCCAGATATTCCTAAAGCTGATTCCTATACATAGTCCTACAGTACTTTAACCCCTTGGTCCTTGGTCCCTGAACCCGGGTGCCTGATTTAGATGGTGTGTTTGCTACAAAACAATTTCCCTCTTTTTAAAGTGTTTTGGAGGGAGGCCATTAGGGCTCTCAATTTTTTGGGGGGAGGGGACATTCTCGGGATCATGTCGTGTAACTTTTGCTTTACGCTTTTGGGAAAGTAAGAAAGTGTGTTTTTTCCTCATGTCCCTTAAAAACAACATTTTGTATACAAAAGTGTCCTTGAGAGCTATCGTGTTTATAGGGGCCCTAGTGTCGATGAGGATCCATGACTGCAAAAGTGTTGATTATTACTTAAATATCTATGCAGGGGTTTAGCAAAAACAAAAGTACTTTTAATTCTATTTCAATTGCCATACAGCTTGAACTAGTTTGGGTACATGAAGGAAAAAGTCCCTCATTCTTGACCCATGTATTGAGCACGTACAAAGTACCAGTAACTTATTTTAATATAATTTTTGAAAACATACAACAAGCAAGTTGTTTACTGAATTTTATATTCAGTGAGAATATTTGTTGTTGTCTTTTTTTTTTTTTGAAACAAATCAAAACCAAGTTGATTGCAAAAAAGAACCAGTACAGACAAGTGTGCCAGCTCCGGTCACACCAAGGACTCAAGACTCCGGACTAGCATGAAACTCTTTGACCCAGACAATGTGGTCGCCTTGAACGCTACACAACAACTCATGACAACCCCAAGTGGAGTCGAAAAGGTTAGCCGCCTTGTTTCTACTAGCCTCAGTGTTGGCAGTGAGGACTCTGCCCCAGGCGATCCTCCCGTAATCCGTAAGGCCTTGCCAAATGACATTCTCAATTTTGTAGTGATTCCACCTATTCTGGTTGAACACCCAATCATTCCTGGCAATCCAAAGAGTCCAAAGAGTAATCCCTCTAAGAAGGAGCCAAATTCTGCTGAAGGTCGCAAATTTCCGAGGGGGCCTGCTACCAAAGAGGGCCTGCTTGAAGTTAACATTTCCCCATTGGGAATGGGGGGTTTTACTGAGGCGCCTGAGAATCTCATTCACGTACACCCACGATCTACTAGCTTGACTACAGCTCCAAAACCTATGAAGGATACTCTCTTGGTCTCCTGTGTTACAAACAGTGCAACTGTCATCAATGCGAGGGGAGGCGCGGTTCCTCCAAAGATTCACCGCAACCGCTTTCTGCCATAGTTGCCAAATGAGCCCCGCTTCTTTTCCACTTCTCTCCTTATCCCAAACATTGCGCCATCTGAGTTTGAAATTGTGGGGGAGGACTTGACTCCATTTCTTCTGAACTACATTCGGTGGTGGGCGGCGAGCACGAAGAAGCATCCTCCCATGCTTGGTGGAATAATTCATGAAGGAGATTGGCTGCTTCTTGTCAGGCCAGATGATGCGTCCCGGGTCCCATATAAGCGAGCTGATTTTGCCATAGTAAAGGAGAATTCCTTTCTCCTTTTTCTCTTTAACAAAATTAACCACTCTCACCCTTTCAAGTTTTCCCCAGACAGTAATAGTACTGATACTCACTGCCGTAGGACTCTTGAGGAGAATACTAGCCTTTCCGGCGACAGAGTAGAGTCCACCGCTAGCGTTGACTTGCCAAGCTCCATACCTCCCTAATTCTCCTCTTCCTTTCAACTCTTGCCCGAGAAAAACCCAGATAGGTAAGGAATCACCGTTGAGTTCAAAAATTCCAAGCCAGTCACTCTGTTTAGGGGGATGGTGTCGAATCATGGTCCAGTATCTGCTAACCGGGTTGAGCCGTTGAAGAAAGTCCTCCCATACCTCAGATTCTGCTTCTCTCAATCCAAACTTACCCACAGCTTCCTGGGTAACAATAAACCTGTTCTCCTCTTGAATCCAAATGTCTCTAGTGTAGACCATCCCATTCCTTGCCAGGGCTGCCTTCCTTTGTTTTGATAGGTGAAAACCTTCCATAAGTAAACCTCTAGCAGTCCAAAGTGGTGAACTGAGCCATTCCTCGATAGAGTTCGGTGGGTTAATGGTAAGTTCGTTAACTAGACTGCGCCAAGATCGTTTGGCCTTGTTCCAGAGCTTGGAACCACCTGAGCTTTGAAAACCTTTGCTCGTGAACCACCAGAGGTTGGGTGGCCACCTCGGTCCTGTAGCGGGTTGACAGTGCTCCAGTCTATTTCGAATTAGAGATGTGAAGTTTGATTGGTTGGGCATGCACGCAGCAATGATCCATTTGCACATTAAAGCAGTCATGGCTTCTTTGGGGTCTACCACCCCAAGACCTCCCAGTTCTTTTCTTTGACAAATTGAACTCCAAGCCACTCTAGCTCTAGAGGGTTGGGAGGTACCAGCCCACATGTAGTTGCGAATCTTAGCTGTGACCTTTTTAACCCCGGTGTTACTACCTCCCCAAATTGCCAGGTAGAACAAAGTAGTAGAAATAAGGATGCTATTGCCAATAATGATCCTGGCCATGCTGTTTGCTCTGACTTTTGTCCAATATTCCAGTTTCTTATCAATTTTTCCTTGAAGGAAGAGGTCTATATTCTCCGTTGTGAGGTCAAGTCCAAAGGCTGTTCCCAACAACTTAGAGATTTCTCCCTCTTCTGCCCATTTAAAATTTAGCCTCTGTGTCCACCGAGGTCGGGGTTGTCTGTTCTGTCCCCAGAAGTAAGCTGCCGATTTTTCTCTGTTCAACAATAAACCTGAGGCTTTACCAAATTCTTCTAGGGTCTCGATCACCTTTGCTACAGTTTCTTCCTCCGCTAAGACCGTCAGTGAGGTATCGTCAGCGTATTGTAGGAGGACCTGTGGCTCCGTTGCTCCTGGTAGATTTATACCTTTGATTCTTCCACTATCAACCTCCCTTTTGAAACACCTATTAAGGATTTCTCCTATAATGAGGAAGAGGTATGGCGCCAAGGGACACCCCTGCCTAACTCCTTGTTCGATGGAAAAGGTTTCTGTTACTCTCCCGTTGATGCTAACTCTAGCCTTAGCATTCCTAAAGAGCAAAGCAACCATGTCAAGGAATTCCTTTGGAAATTCCATAGCCTCCATGGCACGAAAAAGGAAACTAAGATCTACACGATCGTATGCTTTAGAAAAGTCTAACTTAAGGAATAATAGAGGTTGATTAGAGAGTTTAGCATGGTGGATTGTCTCGTGTGTCAGAAAAATATTATCCAGGATGTATCTCATAGGGAGAAAGGCTGATTGATCAGGGCTTATCAAGTCCATTAAGATTGGCTGTAGTCTAATTTGTAGAGCCTTGGCATAAATTTTGTAGGCTACATTGAGTAAGGTAATAGGTCTCCAATTATTGAGGCTTCCCCTACTTCCCCCTTTATGAATTAGTGCAATTAATCCTTCTGTGACACCTTTGTGGAAGCTACCCTTCCCTAGGGCCTCATTTACCATTTCGAGGTAGTCTGCGCCAATTGCCCCCCAAAGTTTCTTGTAGAACTCTGCTGCAATGCCATCTGGTCCTGGTGATTTACCAGAAGCCAATTGATCCACCGCAGAGGAAAGTTCTCTCAGGGTTAATTCTACCTTCAAAATCTCTTGCATTTTACTTGAGAGTTTAGAGATTGGCCCTGATAGAGAGGCTTGTTGAGCTCCTTCACAACTTTCTGGCCTTGTCCTACAGGAGTAGAGGTCAGAGTAGAAATTGAAAACAACTGATTCTAAGGCTGGTTGACTAGTATGAATATCCCCATGCTCATCCTGTAGTTCCGTGATCCTGCTTTGAGTTTCTCTTTGTTTGTAAGCTTGGAAAAACTCTTTCGTGGGCTTATCCCCTACTTTCCTCCATTTTGTCCTCCCCCTGATGTGCTGTCCAGCTAGCTTCCAATCCTCACACTTGGTTAAGATGTCTCTAGCTCTGATCTCCCTATTCTGAGCTTGCTCGTCATTTGGGTTAGAATGAAGGCAGATTCTTTCCTTTTCCAAGTTACTTCTTGCATCTTCTTCCTTAAGCCTTCTCTCTCTGGCTTTCTCTTTGCAGAAGTTCTTATACCATTTGATGACCCTCCTGAGTTTTCCAAAAAACCTTAGAGAAGGGGGGCAATTTAACCACTTTTCTTTTAGTTCTTGAACCACTCCTTCGTCATTTAGATAGAAGGTGTTCATCTTATACTTGGCCCCTTTAGGCCTTGCCTCCTCTAGTTCCACCCATAGATAAACTGGGAGGTGATCTGAGTGGCTACCATTCCCTAGGATCTTATAGGATTTGACATGTGCCTTTGGTTCACCACAGGGGGAAGGGAAAACGTAAAAACGGTCAAGTCGCTCTAGAACCCTTTCTGGACCCGTTCGGTGGTTATCCCAAGTGAATAATAGTTGTTGGTTGAAGTCAAAATAGTCTTGCACGTTGAGGAAGTCCTTAAAGAGGCTAAAGTCCAGTCTTTCCCTTGCCGAGATACTCCTGTCTGATGTGGAGCATTTATCTCTAGCATTTTCCACAAAATTCCAATCACCACCTAAGATCCAGTTGCAGCTTGGGTTTAAAACCTCCATAAGCTCTAACCATAGAAGGCTTCTCTGCGACGGGGAATGCGGGGCGTATATGTTTAAAATGCCTAGGTCTCTTCCAGAGTTGCCCTTAAGTATAATCCATTGGGCTGAGTGCCCCCTCGAATGTCCTTGGTCCATGATAAGATGTTTGATTTTGGGGGAGACTAGCATACTTAGTCCCCCACAACCTGCATTGGTTTGATTTGCTTCAAGTGCCTCGCAGTGAAAAGTATAGGCTTGTCTCCAAATGCTTTTATTTATGGAATCAATGCCTTGACCCCTAAGCTTGTGTTCTTGAATACAGAGAATATCTAATGTGTTCAAGATAGGCTTTAAATAATTCCTAATTCTAGCTACATTTCCAGGATTGTTCAAACCCTGAACATTGTGAGATAGGATTTGTAGGTTCATACTTGCGGTAAAGAAGATTGGGAGCTAGGGTTATTGAGAGACTCACATATTTGGAGTTTCCTGGCGCTAGTTTTGTTGACAATCCTATTTTTGGAGACTCCAGCCTGTGCTTTGAGCGCCTCCTTTGTCTTCCTTCCATCGATAGATTTCTGCCTCTTCGTTCTCTGAGCCAGACTCATAGGCTCGACTTGAGGGACTTCTCCTCTTCTCTGGTCCCTTGCTTCCAGGTTTGGAGAAACACTTACTCTGTCTGGAGTCCAGTTGAGGGTCATATAGTGGGCTGCCCTCTCTTCTTCATTCATGTAAGCCCCTTGGACTCCACCATCATCACTAGTCTCCGAAAGGGAGACGTTGAGGTCTGGGCCTTCCCTCAACCGGTTAGTCTTGTCAGCATCAAAGGTACTTTCAATTATCTCTGGGTCCGAGTCTGCACCAACCGTCATATTCACGTCATACTGGCCGTTCGCCAGTTCCAGGGCCGCGAGTTCAGGCTGTGCCTGGTGTGTCCTCGCGTCGCTTCCAGAGTCCTCCCCTGTTGACTCGAGCGGGCTTCCTCCCCCTCTCGCCTCCTCGGGGCTTCCTCCTGCCGTAACTGAGCTTCTTCTCTCTCTCGCCTCCCCTGGCCTCTCTGATATCTCAGCGAGTAGACCTTGAGACCCCAACGAGCAACTGTCCTCGGGGCCGTTTGGCTCACCCTCGAGCAGTCCTCCTCTCGTACTCATCTCCTCAGGGCCGTGTGGCTCTCTATCAGGCAGTCCTCCTCCCGCTCTCGCCTCCTCGGGGCTGTTTGGACCCTCAAGCGGGCCTCTTCCTCCTCTCGCTTCCTCCCGGCAGTTCCGAGACTTGTTGTGGTTACTCTCTGGTTCGGACAGTACTGCCTTAGTTTCCACTTCCTCGACCCTTGCTTGGTCTTCTTCGGCTGGAGCCTCGTCCCTTGTCAGTGCCTCCACCTCCATCTCGGCAGCTGGAGAGGAGTTCGCTTCCCTAACTCTCTTCTCGAAGTTCGAGGGCTCCTCTAGCCCGTTTTCTGTCTCCATCTGGTCTCCTCCGTCTTCCTCCCTGAGGACGTCAAAGCGGCCTCTTTGGGGTCTCTCGTTTCTGGTGGTGGCCGTAGGTAACTCCCTGGGCTTCCGCTTGTTTCTTGTTTTCTGGGTTTTGAACCCTTCCTCTTCGTTTTCCTGTACTGGTCCTTTCCCGTTCCTTCCCGCTTGCACCTCCTTTCCTGCGGTCACCAATTGCTCTTTTCCTTGCTCTGTGGTTGCCTGCTCCTTTCTGCTCGTTTTTGTCCTATTTCCTGGTTTTTGTGGGCAGTCCTTAAGGCTATGATCTGTATCCATGCAGTACCTGCATCTAATAGGGAGGAAGTTATAGTCTATGAGGATTGTGTGACGGGTACCTGTTTCCTCGTTGGTGACGATAATGGAGGGTTCCCAGGCTTCTCCGGAGTCCATTGCAATACAGAAGCGGTGGTCGGATCCCCCTTTATCCTCTCCAAGTACTTCTCCAAGCCCTTCCGCAATCTCCCTAGAAACTCCCAGACAATCTTCAGGTATGTGCCTCAAAGTGATCCAGGTTGGTAGTTTCATCTTACTCGAGATTCCTCCCGAGTTTCCCGCAAGGTTGAACTCTTCGTTATATGGGTCGAAGCCTGGGATCCAGCGTTGAAAGATACAGATGCCTTCAGTGGTCCTGTATGGTGTTAGTAGTAGGAGTTTACTGATGAGTTCTATGGAGTTTGCCTTGATCAGAAAAAAACCTTTACCAAGGTGGCGACCAAGATGCAGATTACCGCCAATTTTTTTTCTTCAGGGCCTCGCACCATTGCTTCAGCCGGACCTCTGTCGGTCTCCCTCCCAAGAAGAATGCAATAGAACTGAACTGCTGCAGGAATTGGGTCTCATTTTTGATGATTTCTTGGTTGACTTTAATTTCTCTTTTTGTGTCTTTCAGGAGGTAGCCGGCGTAACTTCGTTTGTATCCCGGTGGGAGTTCCTCTCCGGGTTTAGCCTTGGTAAGGTGGAGACCGCTGGCGCTGGTTGTTTGTTCATTGAGAATCTGTTGCACGTCCGATGGTGCTGCTGTTGGTTGTACCTGGCGCCCTGCCTCTACCTCTGCCTCCTCAATCATCGCTGCGGCTTTCCTTAGGACTTCTACATACGAAGCCATCTTTCCAGAGAGGCTTGATAAATTGCTCCTAACCAGTCTGTGTCGCCCCTGTCTGTAGGTCGACTCAAACGCTGATGTGACTCTCAGGACGTCAATCACCTAGCCACTGCCTTTGTTTCAGGGTCGGGCGCTGCAGATGTTGAGGCGAGAAGCACCACTAGGTTTCGGATTCAGGAGAGTGCACAGAGACCGAGGCTTACCTGCTGAAGTCCGCAAGACCAATCTTCGGCACCAGGCCCTCCCTTGCCCGACCGTCAACTCCGCTCCCGAAACGGACTTCACTGCGGGTTCCAATATGCTCTCACTCCCAGATGTCGCGCTTCCACCAAAATGCTCCTTACTGAGCGCCTGCCTGGAATCGTGGATACAGTACCGCTCCCAATACGCGCGTCGAGCAAGTTCGCTGTACCAGCCCTCTGGCGCCTATCGCAAGCTGTGTCCTTCGTTTCTCGAGTAAGTCTGATGTTCCCGCTCCCAATAAACGCACGATAGCTGCAGAGGTCTTGGGATCTGGTCCTACCAGGTTGACCGCCTCCCTCAGACTTCGCCTTTTGGTTAAGACTCACTCGGAGCCGTGTATACAATTCGCACAGTCCTCCCCGAACACCTGTATCCTGTAATCTGTAACACCAAATCGAGTTAGGGCAAAACCGTGTTAGATCCGATCTGAAGAGTTCCTGCTGTTCCTAGATCAGATCAGGACAGTGTAACTACACCCTACTCTTAAGAAACCAGATCTGTGTTGCACTAAGTGGATCTAATTGCCTAATGTCCAAGATCGTCAATCTGTATCCATTCTGCCTTCAAAAAGTGATCCACTTCTCCATTCCGCGGAGGCGGAGCCATGCCCCCCCAACCACAATAAATTCGAATATTTGTTGTTGTCGATGATTATTGAACGGCATTCACAAAAAGTTGTTTATTTGCTATCAGTGTCAGAGGGAGAAATAACCTGTTTGATAGAAAGTATAATTATTCTTTCTGCATTACATATCAATTCAATTTTTTTTAAATGATACTAATTTTTTTTACTAAAATTAAACCGGGATATAATTGCAATTGATTATATAGATTTGTGAATGATGGAATAGACGTTTCTAGGGCGCTCCCAACAATGTGGATTTTTGGTTCAGAGGCGCCAGGTTTGAGAAGTGGCAACAGGACAATGAAATGATTCTCTTTGAGAGGGGAGGGAAAAACAAAAAAACAAAAAAAAAACCTTGTATAATGTTGACAAACCAAGGCTCTGTTTGCACAGGTTCCATTTTATTTGAAGAAGTTCCATTCGAAGCAGATTCTTCTTGTTTGTGTATTTGCAGCTGGGCATTGCAAACAATCACACCTAGTTTGCCTTACACACAATTGTGGGGAAGTATTCCTTTTGTCCTGCAATAGAGCTGATTTGCAATTGGCAAGAACAATATCCTCTAAAAATATAATTTAAATTTGGGACACCCACAAGAAGACAAGAAATAGTACACTCAACAATTTTTGGTGTTCAAAATCATGTGCAAAGATCTTATGCAACCAAGAATTAGCATAACTGATTTAATTGTTTTAATGATATTTAGTGCCATTATTTCTTTTTGGCACACTAAAAACTCGAACAGGAGCTTATGTTATTTTTCTACATTGGTGACACATTTCTCATATAGTATCTTGTTAGCCCGACCAATATACTGTGGTATATCAGTGTTGGCGACAATAGTGTGACTGTTTATAATTATTACTGTAAATCAAATGCAATTTGTAACACTAGGTATTTTGTTTAGTGTAGTGTATCTCACGCTTAAGACAAAGAGCTATTTACATGCACAACATTTTTCACCGAGTACCACGATAAACAAAAACAAAAAAAAACAAAAAAAATGATGTTACTCCACTTCCTCTCCAATCTACCCAAAAAAACTGAAGTTTTTTTTTTAAATAAATCTTTTCATTTCTCATTTTTTCATTTTTATTTTTATTTTTGTTTTGTTTTGACACACACATGTTGCTATAATGTGCCCAATTTTTTTTAGTTGAAGTTATCCCATGAAGGATCAAGACATCTTAGAGGAATCTCTATTTCATTGATTAAAACTTTGTCAAGATTAACTTATTAAGATTGTAACCATAGGATTTTCTTCTAAACTTATGTGAGATGATGTGGTTAAATTAAAAAAAAATGACTGCGAGAACCAAAAAGCTTTGCAGTCGAAATGAAAAATCCACGAACGGACACTTCGACCGTTACGGGTTGAGAATAGAGTTTTCCTGGAAGTGCTTCCTGAAGGGACAAGTCAGGACGAACATGGTGCGAGATAGTATGAGATGTATAAACGGAAAGGAAAAGAGCATGAGGAAATTTCATATCGCCTTTTTCTGCACCAATGAAATGCTTTGCAATCAATGTTCTAGGGCCCTACCCCATGCAAGCTAAAGCTCGCCCATAGTACCCTAAGTTCTCAAAGGATTGACCAATAGTTCCCCCAAACCTTTCCCAAGCCAAGACACCATGTGCATGTGGTCCTGGTTACTGACATAAGACCCTAAGATTCGGGGTACCTATCCAATGTATTTTGGTGACTTTCAGGATAACTCCAATATAGGCCAAGTGTTTAACCCCTAAAGGACCAAACGTCCCCCCGGGGTCATTTTGAATTTTGGGCATGTACCTACAATTCGAAAAAAAATCCTTTTTAATTAATTTTTTTTTTCAAGATAGGATTTGATAAGAGCTTCGTGGAGATTTTTATTTTTTTTTGGGTTTGTGGTTTGAAAGTTAGTACCACTTAAAGCCAAAAGTGGGACTCCGGGCACCTCCAAATTTTTTGGCAAAAGTTTCTATTGACATTGAGATTTTTCACACATATAAAGAATATTTCCTTCTTTAGATATTTTCAAAAAAAATTATTGTCTTTAGTGTAAAAAGGCATTTTATTCCAAGTCAAACATTTTCTCACATTGTCGGGCAACGGGGGAAAAAAATTTCATCTTTTCTACATAAAACCTAGAGATCTTCATATTTTTCACTTTTTATTTTTTCAACAACAATATGTGGTGAAAACCTTCTTACTGACTGTTTGGATTATCATTCAAATACATACGTAGTTCACAAAAAATAAAACGTGAAATGGCAATTTTTGAACCTCCACTCCTTGCAAACTTGTTTTGAATATGCTACACCCCTTTTTTACCTCTAAAAATTGGTGTGTTGGGAAATAACATCATGCTTAAGAAAATGGTAAAAGATTTAGACCTTGTACAATGCAAAAATTTGATACAAAGTGAAGTCAAAGTCAGCTGATCTACTCAACGCAGGGATGAAAATGAACCATTGTTTTGACTTCAAACACTAAAATCTATCAATCCGTGCAGTGGATTGCAACCAAAATTTGATAGCATGTTTATATGGAAGTCTATTTTTAAGATCTTACGGTTGAAAATCCAAAATTCACTTTAAAATGTGATTTTCATGTGTCTTTTTGGCAGTGGCAGTTTTGCACTGGTTTTAGAGCGAAATAGGTCGTGGTCCTTTAGGAGTTAACCGACAACCGGAGAATGATATGTATGCACTGATAATTTACTCACATCATGAGTTTGTCGGGTCACAATTTTAGCACCAAAGATCGCATCTATTTTTAATTCTGTTGTTGTTGTAATGTGTGTAGTGACATTAGAGCATCGCCAGCACAGCGCCGTAACGGTCACGGCAACGGTATCAGAAAAAGTACCGTTGCTTTTCGGCCAGAAAATAGCCCCAGCATCTCCATTGTAACTTGAATTTTTTGCAGTTTTCCACAACACATTCACAAATGAACGGCGAAAAGGGGGGTTTGTAGAATGAGGAAGTACCATGCCTGTGTGTTGGTCAACTTTTGACTATGGCTGAAATAGACAGTGTTTGTGAGGATGGCGGGAGAGTGAAGAAGGGAAAGATTTTTTTTGAGGAGGAACAGAGGCAATTGTGTTTCTCGTTCTTGCACGTGGTAGCTCGTTGATGACGTGGCAGCTTGCACTTATGTGCCGCGTTGAAAGTAGAGAGTGTTGTTGTTGGAGCAGCTAGCTCGCCCCGCCATATCTTTCCCCATGCCACGCAAACTGACACGATAAAGGGATGTACTGCGTCAGTTCCGCGTTGTAGTGTTGGCAATGCTCTTTAACAACTTTTTGAACCTCTCTTACACATCACCCTAGGACAAGTTTCTTGGTGCTATGGTATGAGCTCCTTGGAAAAGTACTTGCCAAGTATGGGATGGAGGGGAACACAACGAGGGTTTGACCAAAGGGATCCCTGAAAGTTGGATTTGGACTCTGGAGAATGCCCAAGTTCTCTGCTATGGTACTTCTTCACATGTACTGAGTACCACTCACACAATACATGTTTGATGAAGGTAGACCTTGGTGGAGCCGTGGATTGAAACCCATGGTGATTCCCACCCTCTATAAGGGCCTCTTTACATTAGAAACGAGAAGCCTCCGGCCAAACTCCACTTGGGCCATGGCACATTCTTGAGAGGCAAATCGTTGAGAAGCCATGGCCTTTGGGTGTGGTGTAAAGTGAGAGAAGGCCAAAAGCTCCAATGTTGAGCTTTTTCAAAATTCATCTTTAAATATATTAAATGATTGGTTGTGAGTTTTTTGGCCAATGGCCCCCCGGATTTATAGTTAGGCCCACCTCTTGAGGTAGGCCTAACTATAATTCCAGGGGCCCTCATTATTATGCACTTTTGTTGCCACGGAGGACAAAAGTGTTGTCCATGTCATTTTCTCCTCTTTCGTCCGTTGGACTGAAAAAATCGGGTGTAAAGTGACATTCTTTGGTCTTCTCGATTTCTACGTCACCCATTGGCTGAAATTTCTCTCCTCGCGGCCTCTCGCCTCTAGTGTAAAGAGGCCCTAAGATGTTCACCACTAAAGGATCAATGACATTGTAGAGTAATTCCTACCCAATTGATTAACTACTAAAGCCTGAAGGCATTTTTAAGGTATCTCTACTCCGGTGATTAACCCCTAAAGGACCGTGCCTTGTGCTTCACCAAAACCACCCCAAAACAACCACTTCGAGATATGATATAATGAGACTTCTTCAAACAATTTTTAAAATATTTCCAACCGTTGGATCTTCAAGCTAACTACTACAAGAAGACACCCTAAATTTTTTGTTAACTTTGACCATGCAGATCGATAACTATATGCGTTTCAAGAGTGCAAAATTGCTTTTTTTCCACTATGCCTAGACAGGGCCAACGTACTTTGACTCAAGATAATGGCATATTTTTCTACTACACGTTGCATAAACTCAGGGCCACTTTATGCATAAACTTAGGCCATGAGTTACACGTTACACGTTGCTGGGCCACTTGCTAGGTATGTAGTAGAGCAATTTTCTTTTTTAAATAGAGAAATCATTTTTGGATCTAAAATCCAAATGGTGAAGAGAATTGAAAAGAAATCAAATAAAGTAAAATCCTTAATTTCTATGCGTTTTAAAGTGAAAACAATGAAGGTTGCCAAGAACTTTCCTTCACTACTACCCACCTCAAAAAAGTGCAATTGTCAACTCTATAGTAGCACTCATCATTTCTATAGTATCCTGCCCAGCTGCCAAAAGAGTCCACCTTTATATTTTTGAAGCACCATAACTTTTTTTTCTAGAAGTCCAAAAAAAATATTAAAAAATAATCCTACAAAGATAACTCGTATTCCTATTCTCACTAAAATTTTCAAGAAGTTATCTTCAAAAATAGATTTTTAGAAACCTGCCCAAAATTGATTTATACCTCCCAGGTACAAATGGTCCTTTACAGGGTTAAAGACTACCAAGATGAATTTTTCGAGAATGTAACCGTCAGATCTTCTAAACTTATATGAGATGATGTGGTAAACATCATGTGAATTATGAGCGTACTTATTCAAGGATAATTGTAGTTAAAGTGAATTTTTTGGTCCTATGAGGAGACACTTGGTCCTTCAAGGGTTGATATATCGCCCAGGGCAAATTGACCCCCTCGTTTGTACTTACCCGAGGGGGCCAGGAGGTGGTGGCCCGTGGGACCAAACCTGGCCCCTATTCTGTTTTTGGATGGGTCCCTACTTATAGCAAGGGAGGGTCCTTCGGTAAACAATAGCCATAGGCCCCAAATTTGTCCCAAAAATCCAAAAAAAGCCTCTGGAACACCAAAATAAGAGGGCCAGAAAAATGACCCCATGCAATTAACCCCTAAAGTCGAAAGCCCTCAAAACTGCCAAAAACCCTCAAAACTGCCCTCTTTCAATGCAAGGTGGATTTTTTAAACTTTTGACAAATTTTTGAGTAAGTAACCGTAAGATCTAGTACCTAGCTTGTACATGTACATGTGTACCGAATCTTAGATTCAAATTCCTCACCATTTGTGAGATCGTAATGTTCAAAGTTGAAAAAAAAGATTTTTTCCTTGTTGTAGAATGGAAAACTAATGTTTTGGGGGCCAAAAAAATCATTTTTGAAAGGAAATTTGACATGAGGCTCTTCAAATTCTTGTTCCTATGTGAGTAAGGAATATGTCCATATAATTTTTACCCTCATAGGACCTATAAAACCTAAAGAAATGCTTAATTTTTCACATGGAGGTATGCTGAAATACAAATACAAATGCCCATTTTCAACAATTAAAAAGGCATGTAAAAAAAATTTGGATTGAAAATCCAAACGGTGAGATCATGCTTTACTACCTCTTTTACATGTAAGAAAAACAAAATTCGGAAAAAAGTAAAATCTCAATTTTTGGTGAATTTTTGAAGTTACTGCGATCTAATTGATTTTGGGCAGATTTTGAGAATAAATGAGCATATACCGCAGTTTTGGGCAGATTTCAGCATGCCCTAACAGTGTTTTCGAACTTTGACCGTGAATATCTCCTAAAGTATGAGGAATTTTGAAGCATGAATGGTGTCATTTTAAAGGTATGGGAAAACTCTACAACCTACCATAAGTTGAACTTCATACGATCTAAATTTAGTAACTGAGAGCCTGACCAGAGTCAGATCGACCACATTCTGGTCGATTTCAACTATAGGGGTTAAGACAGTCCCACCTCGGGTAAGTACAAACGAGGGGGTCAATTCGCCAATATGAGGGGACACTTGGTCCTTCAAGGGTAGGATTCAACACTGTTCATGCTGAATATTTATTTATCTCGTAGCAAAGAATATTCACCAGGCAAATTTTATTTGAAAATTGACATCCAAACATCTCGGTATCTATTTGAAGATATATTTGTTTGCTGAGTCCAACACTCCAGTACAGTACCGTATACCATTTCATAACACCTTGGTGCCAAAAACCTGTACTCCACTTGACAAGTGTCGCTGGCAATTCAAGCAAATCCAATGTCCGCTTGTCTGGAAATAATATTGTTTCGTTCTGGCCATGGGCATCTTTAAGTTAGTTGATGAAACAAGTTGCAACTGAAACTTTATCCCTTTCAAAGCATTGTCAAGGATGTCAAGTAGTTTTGGTCCACAACAACCTCCAACTTGCCCAATGATGATATTATTACCGTACCCAAGGGTCAGTTTGACATTCTTGTGCGGAATAATTATTTATTTGTAAAAGAGAAGTTTGACATAATTCTGAAGATACTATATTCTTCAAAATATGTTTTTTCCCCAAGTAGAAAAATTAAATGTTCTTGTGAAGAATCTCCAAAAAAATTGGCAGTCGTTTTCAGATTTTTTTGGGGTCATATCCGACCCTTGAGTACAATAATCCTTGAAAAACCCAATTGTGTTCAGGGAAAAAATAACTTTGAAACTATCATAACACATCGTCTTTATAACACATTCACAAATAATGATCTCATCCCACTTCTAACCATAGGACTTGTTGAGTATTACTCAAAGAACTTTTATATGAAACTTTTTATACCATTTTTGACCTCATGGGTTGGAAAATCATAGCATTTAATACAAACTTCATGGTCTTTTTGCACCGTGATCTTATATGGTCAACAATTTAAGTTTTTTTATGAAATGAAACTTTTGACTACATAAAGTTGCCACACTTAACCATCACAATCTATATGATATAAGGTACTTGTCTAAAAAAATCCAAGTCTATCAAAGGTATTTAACATACCAACTACAAATCTTGCAACAAGAATAGGTCCAAAATCACACAAAATACACTATATATTTTTGTGATATTGGTTTTATGTAAAATCTCAATCCAAATGTTAAATATAAAGATTTTTATGTTTTCTTTAAGTAGAAATAAGGGGGAAAAATAAAGTACAAGATCTCAAAATTTCTATCTATCTATGTCAAATAATTAAAGCCTAAAAACTTTGACTCCCCTTGGTGTGAGATTTTTGCAATGTAGAAGTTTTTTGTTTATTATAACTTTCTTATATTTTTCAAATCTCAAATGAAGTCACATTGGTTAGTTGTACAAGATCTCAATTTTTTAAAGAAACTTGATAAACTATTGGAACTGCCCGCCTTCCAAAAATAATTCATAGGGAAACGTAATTGTTTAATTTAATTTTTTGGGTCAAATCTTGGTTTAAAAAACTATACTTCCTCAGAACTTTTAGAAGTGCTTGTCTAAAATGAAAACCTAAGCGGTAATTGTTGATAATTGAGACCACAAAAAACTGCCTAGGCCCAATGTGGATCTTTTAAAGGTTAACCCCCCAAGGTACCAATTCTTCACCATGGAGGCTATTGAAAATTTGAATAGGTTCCAAAAATTTTAATTTCTTAAAAATTTCACTGTCAATAGGTATTTTCAAAAGGTTTATTTTTAGAAAATATTACAACAAAAAGGTTATAATGCTTCAAACATCAAAAGTTGGATGCTTGGCAATTGGGCAAGGTATTGTAGAGCTAAATATTAGTATTATAGAGCTTCTCCTTTGGAGACCGGCGTTCTTCTTCTTCTTCTATTATAGAGCTTAGTTGTGCAATTTTTTGAGGTGGTTGTAGTCAAAGAAAGCTCTTAGCAACCCTCATTCATTAGTTTATGAAAAATGCTTCTATGTCAAGGGTTTCATATTTTTTTCCATATTTTCCCACCTATTAGAAGAAGACAAAATGATTTCATCTACCTTTCTGCTTTTAAACCTAATTATCATTTATCTAAATTAAAAAATGTATACCCTAAACCCTACAAAATGACCACTTCTGTTACCCCTTACAATACAAGTCTAATGTTCTCCATATACTGAAACCCTCCATTACTTGTGTTTTTGGGGCCTGCAATGATTTAAATTGAGGTAGAACATAAATCCATACAACTTATGCAATTAAGTCAAGAAGCATAGTAATAATTTTAGTCAAAGTATGTTGACCATACCTTCGTAGGGAAGCAAAAAAAGTACATTGCACTCTTCAAATGCATGTATCTAACAATCCACACGGCAAAAGTTTACAATTTGTTTGAATATCTTTTATTAGTAGTAAAAGTTTAAGATCCTACGGATGAAAATAGTATGAATATAGTATGCAATATCGTTTGAATCACTTGCATTACATCTCATCTTAATGGGGGGGGGTTATGGTCCACAGTCATTGTCCTTTGAGGGGTTAGCATGTGGACTGGTTGGTTCAAATCACTGTCTAGTGAACACAAAAATTACAACATGGAAAGTTGATTTAGACTGGCCCTCATATTTGTTTGAAAAGAAGACCCCTGAAATCAGTATCTGTCAGGAATAACAGCATTAATCCACTATTCTTTTCAGTTACAGTATGTAATTGCATTTTTTCCAGGACTAATCCAGGGAATAGTAAGCCTGGGGCATAGGTTTATCCAATGTGGATAAGAGGGCACTTTACTGCTCGCTAATCAGTTATGTTGTGACTCAAAACTTGTATAAGTTATGTGCATGCATGCACACAAGTGACCAGGAGCAAGGGTGAGGTTATTGAATATTCTCGGATAAGGTAGGTTGTGTTCTTGATGACGATCTACAAGAAGTGGATCAAGTGGCATCATAGAGGGTTGCACAAGCGTTGAATTCATTTACATTAACCCTTAAACGTTAGTCGGGAACTGCATACACAGGCCCATATTTTACTCTACAGAATACAGAAAATGTATTAATGTTTAGCAAGACTTACACCTTGGATTGAAGAATCTTCAACTAACATCTTTCATTTGGAAGTCATTTCAATATCTGAATCTTATCATGTTCAACTACGACAACGTACATGTACGATACGGTGGCCACCAGCGGCACCTTGTGACGTTGAAGGGTTAAATGAAGCTACAACCCGAGTGTGAGTTGGAAAATCTGGGCTGTGGTTTTTGTTTAGCGCTCGTCTGAACTCCAACGATTCTGCTCTAGAAAACTTGGAAATCGGTGTCATTCTTTGAATACCAAGAGCTGCACAATGTGTACTGTGGACCCATCATACTACTAAAATCATAATCTACGCAATGAATTGCGCAGCGATCAACCACGCAGCCAACCGTGCAGTGAACTACAGAAACGTTGCAGTCAATCGCGCAGTTAGTTGCGCAATCAACCGCAGAGTTAATTGTGCAGTCATCCCTACAGTGAATCATGTTACCTTCCTTTTTTTTAATAGTTTGTTATATAATAGCTACATTAGAATGGTTGGACTAATGCGTTGCAAATTAACAATGTGGTGCTTCTGCAAAATAAATGATGTTTTTTGGCAATACCCTTGTAATATTTGGCTTGTATCTTTTTGTGTGCTGCATGCAAGACACAATCCTGTTGATTTTGATTTTGATTTTTTCCTTTTTCCAATTAGTTGAATACTTCACATGGACCGGATTTGCCTAAATACCCCAGTCGAGCGTTGCACCAAGCCTTAGGCTTTGAAGGATGGGAGAGGGTAGGGACAAATCCGGCCCCTATTTTGAGTTGGAGGGGGGCCCTATTTGATCCAAGGGAAGGCACCAGCGGGAAATTTGGGGCCGCAAGTCCTAGTTTTGTAAAAAGAAAAACCAAATAAACCTCTAGAACCCTTAATCGGGCCGGGCCAAAAAAATGGTCCCACCCAAGCCCGGCCCACGCTGGATCAGGGTGAATTAGGAGATCCACATGGACCTGGACGGGAAATGAGAAGGGGGGATTCACCACCACGTTGGGTACAAGCCACTCCTCTTGTACACCAATGAACTTCTGCACTCAGTAGATTGTTCTCAAATTTGTCAATGCTTGCTAATCAATATGCCAAGTACATCAATTCACCAAGTACATTGAACCCCTTTTAAGTGGATTCTGTATCAGTCAGGCTTGAGAGAACAAAGCGAGATTGACAACTAATATACTACAGTAGTGGACGTACCTATGCCAAAGCTGCCATGGATTGAATTTGAGGAAAAGAAAAGCAAGCGAGTACCTAATCAAATTACTTTGTAGGGAGCGCTTTCAATTGATGGAAATCTCATGCTGCTTCCAGGCATTGTAAGTAGCAAACAAAAGTGACAGAAAATCTGTTCTTTTCCCCCGAAAAGAACAGATATGAGAGCAGGGTTTAATAGAACCATTGACCTCTCTGATGGTCCACCAATGAAGCTGCACAGACATGCAGTGCATAATCAGTGGCTCCTTTCCTAATGTAATTCAAAAGTGCAAAGGCAATAGGAAAAGTTTCCCCTGATCACCAATCTCAGTTTTGTGATGTTAGCTGGCCAATGTTGAAGTGGGTAATGCTCATGTTCAGCCAGTCAAAACTAATTTTCACGGAGTGTGCCTATTGTCAAACGGCAATCATGATTCCAGTCAGAGCTGCTGCATTTACACCGCGGCCAATGAATGGCCGGGTGAATTCTGACCAAGTTTGTCAACTATTCCCATTTTGACAAATCGCACAATGTTTCCTCAAAAAGGTCATTTATTACCCTACCTAGTCCCTCTTGAAATTACCATAGCCAGAAAAGTCGCCAATAGGGTGCCCTTTCTCTTCATCTCATCACTGGCAATTGTTATCCATGCACGAGAATATCCCCACCTCACATGCCTCAAAGCACAATTGTGCAAAGTACATCAACTCATCCAACCCTGACCCATTGCACAAACATAAAATCTAGACAAAGGATGTCGACACCACGGCCCACCTGCATGGGCACCAGAAAGTACATAAACCCCTGCTGTCACAACTGTTATGTTCCTTCACAATCCAGAGACATAAAAAAAAAAACAACAACCCAGCTCCACTCCCAAAACAAAACCAACAACAAATGTAAACGTCACCAACATTTCCCTACTCTTTTTATTTTAAAATTCCTGTCAAGCTTCAACTAATATCCTTATTATGTTGTACAGAGCTTGACGGTCTCAAAACTCAAGTTGGAGATAGATTTAGCCTCCTCTAAGAGCATCTCCACCCCAAGACAGAGAACCGGAACATTCCACGAATTTGGGGTATTGGAGGGACAAAAATTTGCACCCGAGGCCTCAAAACAGAGAACCGTTCTCTCATTTTAGAAGTTTTGGTGCAGGGCACAGAGAAATCTCCTTGGATGGGGGAGTGCGCCATTTTTTTTTGTTGTTGGCTACACACCCATCCCCTCACGACACGTGGCGTTGTATCATTGGTGGCGAAAGGTTATTCACAGCTCTGCGGCATCGTGCGGTGATAGCATTTGACTGAAAAAAAATTCCCTACTTGCGGTGCAGGCAACCAAATGTCAAAAGCTAAACCACTCCTAGCGGGGAGAAGTCTTTCCGCCCCAGCGTGGAAAATTCCACGCCAGTAGTGGAGATGCTCTAAGAATGGAGAAGCAAATGTCATGTCGTACCACGAATCTCAGCCACCTTTTTGCCCTCGGTAAGATGAAAATAAAAATAACAAAAGAGATAAGAAATCATGGTATACAGTAACTCTGCTACATTGAAATAAAATTCCTCTACTTCCACAAAAAAAGACACAAAAAATATTTCCAAAAAAAACCCTACAACTAACATGGAAAGAAAAATCAACCACTACGCTAATATTCATCTACACTACCTAAAGAGAAGATCACCGTTAACATAGTTACTAAAAGCATCCATCAAGAGTAAAAACTGATAGCATTTATAACGAAATTAGTGTGATACACACTAAATATCTTGATTAGGGGACTGTAGCCCAAGGTGGAGTAAAAAGGTCATAGAAAAGGGAAAGCAAGAGGGGAATCAAAAACCCCCACACTCCCACCCACAATCCAGAAATCTGAAAAAGAGATGGAAAGTGGCCAATGGGGCCCCCAAAGGAGGGCAACAGCCACAGAGCCTCACGTGCCCGGCTTGTGAACGCTGAATCCCGGGTCCAGCCCGCGCCAGGCCCGGCTCGGCCCGGCCCGGCCCGCGAAAGGGCTGGTGCGAGTGCGCCAGTACTAAGCAGCGGCGACCGGCAGCGCAGCAGCAGCGTCAGTGGCAGAAATTGGCACACTGCTCTACTCTCCCTACGAACGCTAGCGTTGCTCTTTTCCAGCTCTCGTTCTCCGCTGATCAGCACTGCCCACGACGCGATTCGTCTCGCTCTCGCTCTACTCGACGTTTGTTTTGAGATGCGGGAGTAGTGATCGGGAATTGGATTCGCGACGGGGGAGCTGAATTTTGTGGGGTGGGCGAGGAGCGAGGTGGGGTGAGAAAGGGGTGCGAGGGATGGCGTTCATGGCGCCCGCGCCGGATCAAGGGCTGGGGAGGACGATGAGCATGCCTGGGGAGTCGGGGGTGGCGGGGGGTGGGAGTGGGAGCAGCATCATGTCGTCGTTTGCGTCGCGGTCGGCGACGGCGAGCCCCACGGGGTCCAGCTACTGGGGGTCGGACATGGCGGCAATGCTGCAGCCGGGCGAGGTGCTGGGGTCGGGGATGGTGAGCAGCGACTGGCAGGCGCTGCTGGACACCAAGGCGCCGTTCAAGCACCAGCCGGCGCCCCGCCCCAGCATCATGGAGTCGAACGCGAGGATCAGGGAGATGCTTACGGCAGGCGGGAGGGCGGGGGCGAAGGCGTGGGCGGGAGTGGACGCGGCGGGGATAACTGTGGACCCGAGTAAGGGCGGGCTGGCATTGCAGGGCGTCGGGTTGGCCACCTCGCATTGTCTGGCGCAGTTCACGTCGGATCCTGCGTTCGCCGAGCGCGCGGCGAAATTTTCCAGCTTCGGCAGCGGGAAGTATCCGCAGATGGCGTTGCCGCTGCCTGTGAACGACGGCGGGTGCAAGGCGCGGTCGCGATCCGCGGAGAGCAGCGGGCGCTCGACGCGGGCGTCAAGCAACTGCAAGAAGCTCGGCGGAGGCGTGTCGGTGGAGGAGCAAGGCGGTGTTTCGGCGCCTTCTCCTGCTGCTGCTGCTGCCGCGGAGAGATCTTCCGCCGACATGAACGTGGACAGAGTGAATACTGGTAGCGATGAGAGGAGTCCGCCCGGTTCTGCGCCTGCGCAGCCCGAGTTGGAAGCCATTGAGGGAGCAAGTTTGGCCGCCGTGGAGCGTAGCGCCCATGAGGTCGAAGTGCCTGCAGCGCGGGAACCTACGAATTCCTGTTCTGGAGAGCAAGCGCGCGGCGGGGGATCCTTCTCCCCCGCGACGTCGCCGGCGAGATCGCCTTCCGGCAGCGACGACAGCGAGCGGCGCAAGCGGAAGAGTAACACGGAGAAGACGCACAAGGTCAGCGCCCGCCACGATCAGATGTGGTTGCAAGTTTTTGAAGCGTGAGGGTGCTAACGGTTGTGTGCAATGCAGGCCGTGGATGTGGTGGACTCGAAGCCGAAGCGGTTGAAGAACGAGAAAGCGGACGATGAGGGCGGGAAAGCTAAGGCGGAGCGCAGCTGCAGTGACAACTCGGGCGAGGACTCCGGGTCCCCGCGCGCGCTGAAAGAGAGCACCGGCAGCCACAAGAACCAGAAAGACCTCTCGAAGCAGGACTACATCCACGTGAGGGCGCGCCGCGGCCAAGCCACAGATAGCCACAGCCTGGCCGAGAGGGTGAGCCTTCCTTCTCATCTCATGTGTGCAAGTAAACCAGTGTCCCTGAGAGCATATCTGACCCTGATGCGTTGCTGTTTCAGGTGCGTCGGGAGAAGATCAGCGAGCGGATGAAGTATCTCCAGGACTTGGTTCCCGGCTGCAGCAAGGTGACAGGGAAGGCGGTGATGCTGGACGAGATCATCAACTACGTGCAGTCGCTGCAGCGGCAGGTGGAGAATCTGTCGATGAAGCTGGCGTCGGTGAACCCCGGCCCCGCGGCGGGTCGCATCGACTACAGCTTCGAGACCGCGCTGAACAAGGAGCTTCTTCAGAGCCGGCTCGGCGGCGGCTCATCGCTCGGTGGACCAGAGGCGTCCTCTACCTTCAACATGCTGCAACACCAGCAGCAGCAGCAGCAGCAGCACCAGCAGAACTCCATGCTGGGCCATTGTGGACTGGATTTCCGGTCTATGGGGGGCTCCTGCTCGGGCATGGACAGCTACCTCCGCCGCTCCAGCAGCGCGCCCATCAATGTGGCGGCCTCGGGGCTCACCAGTGTGGATACCTTCAGTGACGACATGTCTCCGGTAGGGCTCTGATCCGATCTGCTCAGCTTCCATCTCCTTGTTGGGATGTCTCACCGGTTCTGATCCGCTTTGGTTGCTTTTCTGCAGTCCATTGGATGGGATGGGGAGCTTCAAAGCATCGTGAATCAGATGGGATTCGGTCGCTTTGGATCGGACGGCCTTCACTGTAAGTCTCGAACTCCGATCGAGTCCGTTTTCTGGTTGTGTTTCGGATGATTTGGTGTTGAGGATTTCTGGTTTTGGTTCTTGCAGCTCAACTTCCAGTGGGGCACATGAAGGTTGAGATGTGAAGACGTGAAGGCATCACAAGGTTACTTGTGATGTGACGATATCTTGCAGCATGCTTCTTGGCGTTTTTATTCTCTCGTTTCGGGTATCAGTGGACGAGACCTCCAACTATGGCACACCGAACCAGCTGAGGCGAGTCTGCAGGATGAATGTACAAATTTTCAAGTGTGTGCCCCATGGGCGGACTGACCTCGCCGCTGCTGGTAAAAACCAGGGATGGTACGACAAGGGGGAGTTAGGCATTCTTTGTGACTCTTCACTCCATGATATGTTCTTTTCGCCTTCGAGCGCTTGTCGGATTCTCACCCCCTTTTTGGGCAAGCGTCCTTTTTTATCGTGTTGGTGGCCTGCTTCTGTTCCCACTACATCCGGAGTATCTGTATATTGAAGTCTCTCCTGTAGAGACACGGACCCTAGCCAGTTAAGTTTCAGAACTTGTTGAGTGTAATATTACCTGAAACGAACCTCTAGTCTAGCTCCTAGTAGCCAGCTCTAGGTAGTAAGTATTGTAGGATTTGCTGTAGTTCAGCATCTGATTACGGCCGTGTGTTTGGGTCGTCCCTTACCCCTGTCTCCTCAATTTAATGGCAAGACTGTACAGCTCTTTGTGTTTATGAAAACTGCTTTCTCTCACAATTATCAACTGCAGTCCGGATCATCTTATCTACCCTAACGCTTCCATCCAGGAGACAGAATTACTCCAACTGCAGCGGTTTTCTGCACAACACCATAGCATTCATGTGAAAAGTGTCTGTAGCACATCACTTTCTTACAGACTCATCATTATAAAAGGCACATCCACCCTATATTCAAGTGACGCCTGCATGGGTCTCTCTACAAGCTTGGGAAATTGGGATAAGCGGTCGATGCTTCCGAAGCAATTAGTGGTAAGTTATCCAATCATGCAGGCCTTTTCCATACCGTACTCAAATCCAGTATACACGCCTGCCACCATGCCTGCAAAGATACGTGTGTAATGAGTTTCCTCTTTGAGGCCTCATTACTCCGCAAACCAATTAGGATATGTCTAGTTCGCTTTCGTGGTCTCAGCTGCGTCACACGGAACTGTGATAAGTTTTCTCATAATGAGATTATAACCGCCGACTCCAATCATCTGTGAAAGAGAAACAGTGCAACTGGAACGGGCAAAACGTGCATTTGACTTACCCCATTGAAGGCCAGGCTCTTTTCCAGCCTTCATGACCTGCGTCAAAAGCTTACAGACTAATTAAGTTGTTGCGAAAGAGGGTTGCATTTAACGAGCCATAAGTGCAAAGGAGATCAAAAACTACAGCTTCCACGTCGCCGAAAGTCAGAAGAAGCAAGCATTGTGACTTCCGCAAACCCCTGTTCTCCTCATGCTCTAGAAGCATTCAATCCCATCCAGAATACACAAGTTTCATGTCAAAGGTGGGCATGGAAACGTCTTTCAAACTGATCAAGCTGGCGTCTCTCAATGACGTTAAAAGGCGTCTTTTAGCGTCTTATATCGCCATTTGATCAGCTTGAAATCCACAACCTCTATGATCAGTTGATGAAGAGCGTGGATGGAGTCCTAGACCAGCTTAGGTTGAAGAATTAGACGTACGTGCAACAGGCATACTGGAATGGATCTGGGTCATTGATCGATAAGTCTCGGTACCTTTCCTGATCAACTGTACGCTGCATGAGCAACCCCGACCTGATAATTCTCACATTCGTTTCAGTCAGTAACCATTCATTCACAGGAATCTTTGTAGAATTGGAGGGTGAGAGGGACAGTTACTTTTAGTTGTGGCTGGAACTCTAGGTTTGATTTCAGAGGAAATAGATGAGTGCATTGGCGTGTGTACCCTGCTGATCTTGATGACGCCCTCGAGAGTGCAGTTCAGCGTTGTTCATCGGAAAGTGCGGCGACGAGCCTTAATTGACAAATGACGCACATTGTCCTTCACAGCAAAAAGGAGCCAATGACCACTTGGGTCACACGATGCTTGCTTGGACGCCAATTCTGCACAAAGCAACAAGCGGAGAGCGGCGCATCCGCAATCATTTGAGAATGCCAAAGAGATCCAATCCAAAAATATGATTATTTTCCCTCGGGGTGTTGTAATTTTGTAGCCCCAAAAATAAGAGCAGATCTCGAACGAGAAGTTGCGCACATACCATCTGTTTATAGCAAGGAGCATCTAAGTTATGCGGCACGGGCCTATAATTGACCGATGCAAGGGAAACGAGCAGTTGCACAACATTCATGGTGGCGTGCAGTGGCCCTGGCCCCTGGAAACAGCGGAGAAGCGACGACGTGCGAGTGGCCGCAGCACGCCCTGATCGTCCTACGGAATAATGCTCGAAATATACCGCGCACCCTCGAATCGATCTGCACTCCGACGCGCTTTGCTCTAAACATAGGCTCCGATGGTCATGCACTCACCACCCCCCGAGCAAATTGCTATATCGGAACCCCACAGCGAACTCCAAATGCCAACTCAAGACGACGATGACTTTGCAAGATATCTCTGTCCCGCTATTCTGCAAAGGAGGAAAAAGAATCTGCGCAACCGCCGTCTTCTGGCTCTTGAACCTTGGTTCGATTGGTGCCCCAGAAAAACAGGTTCGCAACACGACATTTCCAATTCAAGGTTAAACGCATGCAACCAGTCTCTCCCGCCGCCAAAAGGCCATGGGTACACACACCCTAGAATGTCAGGCACTGCAATCGATGTAACTGTCCTTAACCGCAGCCCCAATTTCAGCAAATCCATGGTGAAACGCCGATCTAGAAGCGAAGACATGAACAGCAACTGCCACTCACTCTCCCAGGACGTCCCAGCAAAAACCAATATATCTCCCTGGAAACCTCATGAGAAGTGGAACTGCATCGATCTCGTTGCGGACGTTTACAATTTTGTGAAACAATGGATCCAATGATCTACCGTGCCCTGTTTGTGAGACATGACTGCAGCTCCAGGTTTTGGAAGCGCCGCACTGCAGCTCAGCTTCAAGCGCAAGGCCCACATCCATCCAACGAACGTGAAGCGTCCAGCGCACTCGGACGGAGCCACTTGCGGCTTTTCCCCAACAGATGGTCGATCCGGTCTCCAGGTGTGTTGTCGAAGCTGATGCGTGAATTCTTGTTCCGATTACAAAGTTTGCCGCAATTGGGGTTGAAGAGTTTCGGCGGGTATGCAATTAGATTAGGGTGTAGGGGGTTTCGTTGAGCTATGGCGACAACCGCGTCGTCTCTATGGGCGAGCCCGGCGTGCGCGCATCGGCACGCGTCCGCGAGCTCGCCGTTCGTGCGATCCAGGAAGCTGAAGGTGCAGCAGGGAAGGAGGCGTCAGCGCGTGGCGATCACAGTGGCGACCATTGCGCCGCCGCCATGGCCGCCCGTGGAGCCCGAGACCGCCAAGGAGGACGGCGAGGCGAGTGTGGGCATGGAGGCGGCGCTGAATCAGGAGACGCAGGAGCAGCCGCAGCAGAAGCGCGACGAGGAGGCGTTCTCGTGGCGCGATCACTGGTACCCGGTCTCCTTGATCGAGGATCTGGATCCCACCGTGCCCACGCCCTACCAGCTCCTGGGCCGCGAGCTCGTCGTCTGGAAGGACGCCCAAGGCGAGTGGCGCGTCTTCCTCGATAAGTGCCCGCATCGCCTCGCCCCGCTCTCTGTAAGTCTTCCATCTTTGCATGTTTCCTGAGACCTCACCCCGGCTCCGTTTCTTCTCTGTAGATTGCAATTCCCGTCACCATCTCTTTGTATGTGGATCATAGTCATCAACCGGATTTGAATGGTATCACAGTCATCGTCGAACTTGAGGTTTTGGTCATGGAAGTCTGATTCAGGCTCCGTAACTTCTCTTTTGAAGATTGCATCTCCTGTTACTCGCTCTTTGCATAATGGTTTCATGGTCATGAGCAGGAAGGGAGGTTGGACGAGTCAGGGATGTTGCAATGCTCCTACCACGGGTGGTCCTTCAACGGAGACGGCTCCTGCGGCGCCATTCCACAGGCGGCCAAGGAGGGTCCGGAGGCCAAAGCCAGATTCTCCCCTCGCGCTTGCGCGGCCTCTTACCCCACGCGCGTCTCCCAGGGCCTCCTCTTCGTGTGGCCTGATGAGAAGGGAGGTGAAAGAGCATCAAAGGCTACACCTCCTATGTACATCACTGCTCCAACTGCTGTTTTTCTCTCATCTCGATTGCTGCAATAAGAATGCGCATCACAGAGTCTGAGTTTGCAACCGCTGGTGGTTGTTTGATCTTCGTTTCTGGCAGGCTGCCTGCGGAGTTCAGCGACGAGAGATTCTCCACTGTGACGATTCAGAGGGACTTGTTTTACGGGTACGACACGCTCATGGAGAACGTCTCCGACCCCTCGCACATCGACTTTGCGCATCACAAGGTGACCGGGAGGCGGGACCGCGCGAAGCCGTTGCCGTTCAAGGTGCACAAGAGTGGGCCGTGGGGATTTGCCGGCGCCAACAACGACAGTCCCACCATCTCCTCCGGGTTCTATCCGCCCTGCTACTACTACAACAAGTACGTCGCACACCTTCTCTATGTCAAGCCTATGATGGTAGAAATGGGTTTTGATCTTAGAAATGGAGGGCCCATCGCAGGATCGAACTTCCTGTCACGTTATTTCTTTCACCTGATACCCGTTTTGAAGCTTTGGCAAGTCTATGAGAGGTTCTGATCAGAGAAATTGATGTTGCAGGATTGAGCTTCCTGTCAAGCTTCCTGTTCTAGGGGACCAGAAATGGGAGATTCTGATCTGTTCCTTCAACATTCCTATGGCGCCTGGAAAGACGAGGTCCATTGTCTGCAGCGCTCGGAACTTCTTCCAGTTCACCATGCCAGGCAATAAATGGTGGCAGGTAATGGACGTGAGAGTCAATCGTAAAGTCACCCAAAGTCTCAATAAGATTTCCCCTCTTTTTTCAGTTCAAATCAGCTTCAAAATAGTTTCAAACTCGGCACAAGGGAGAGAAAGGTGGCTAACATTCATCAGGTCGTCTAAACTCTGTTCTCACTCTCAGAGGCAGCTGTTTTGACTTGAGTCTAGAGACCACCAAGCTCGTCTAGTGATCCAGTAACTGGTTAGAGTGAAGTATAATAGAAGAGGAGGTTATCTCACTGAAATTTCAGGTGACTTTACAAATAAGTGATCAAACATAGGTGTCTGATGTTCCGCTCGGCATATGCATACAGCTTACTCCGCGATGGTACGAGCACTGGACGTCGAACCTGGTGTACGACGGCGACATGATTGTGCTCCAAGGCCAGGAGAAGGGTTTCCTCTCGCACAACGGGGACGTGAATGCGGAGTACACCAAGCTGACGTTCACGCCCACCCAGGCCGACCGGTTTGTCCTTGCCTTCCGCAGCTGGCTGAAACGGCATGGCAAGGGCGGCCCGGAGTGGTTTCCGGAAGCCAGAGTTGGCCAACCTCCTCCGTCCACCGTGCTCTCCAAGCGCCAGGTCCTCCTCCTCTCCCTCCCTGGTTGAAACATGTAAAGTCACCTGATGTTCGGAAAAGATACCCCCTTTTTTTCATTCACCTCTGAATAGTACCTAAGGAAGAGAGGCGGCTAAGATTTCTCATGCGAACTCTCTCTTCCTTACTCTCAGTCGGCTACAAGTACTTTGAGTTTAGAGACCACCAAGCTCTTCTATTGATCTAGTAATCAATTAGAGTGAGGAAAAAGTGGTAAAAAGAGGGAGGAGCTCATTCAAACTATGGGCGACTTCACAAATAACTCTGTTGGATTGAAGGATTGTTCACCTCATTCTTGCTCTCCATTGTGTCCAAGTGGGTCGACCTCATCCGTGCTCTCTTGTCCTCGCAGATGCTGGACCGGGCCGAGCAGCACACGCTCGTCTGCTCCTCGTGCAGAAAGGCGCAGAAGGATTTCCAGCTGTGGCAGAAGATACTGTGGGGGAGTACCATTGCGTTGGCTGCTGGCGCGGGCGTCCCGCCGGAGATCTCTGTCCGGGCGATCATGGCCGCGGCAGCTCTGGTTTGCGCTGCGTTGGCGTACACTCTCAAGGCGGCCGAGAAGAATTTCATCTTCAAGGACTACGTGCACTCTGAGATCGACTGATCCATGTATTGTAGAACGGACTTCTGCTTGTACACCTGTGTATTATACAACCTGTATTTTTGTAGTGGACTCTCTCTAGCAGTGTGAATCAAAGCTTTCGTATCTTTAACTACACTTTCATCGTTGAACTACTCTTTCTTTGGACTCAAATATGGTTGAATACTCCTCCAACATCAAATGCCAAATGAATAAGAAAGTAAGGTCGAATGAAGCATGGAAAAAGTGGAGGCTAACTCCAAACTGGGGATGAGACATGGCAAGCTCCGTCCTCTTTTATTTGGGTAAAATTTATCCCCCCCCCAGAAAAGGTTCAGAAAATGAATGGACGGGTCTCACTGAGATCTAGAGAGGGAGAGAAAGAGAGGGAACAGCCGTTGATCAACCGCCAGCCCAGGTGGCCAATGGAGAAGAGACCGAAATACGTAGACGCCGCAGTCACATGAAAGTGAAAGGAATGAAGCAAAAACGAAAGAAGCAAAAACGAAAGAAGCCTGGGCTGGCTGGAGAGCACAGTGGCAAGATGGGGTGCAGAAGATGATGAAAGGGAGAAGAGGATGGTGAGTGATGAAGGAGATCGGTGCGGAAGGAAGAGAATGTAAGAGAAGGGAAGGAGGAGGGAGTAGATGCTGCAGCAGCATCCATACCGGCGCCTGCGCATAGCGATGGCGTCGGCGCAGGGGACCTCAACATCGGCGTGTGCAGCTTGCCGAGTGCTGCGCCGCAAGTGCACCGCGCAGTGCTTGTTTGCTCCTTACTTCCCTCCGGACCAACCTCAGAAATTCGCTCATGTCCACAAGGTGCGCTCTCTCCACACAATCTAACATGATGATCAGACATCAAATCTACTACTGGGCACATGAGAAGACGGTGTTCAGATCCCAAATTAGGTTATACTACTACAGAGGAATCATCTCATAGGGACCCCTGTTTGCTGATCTCACACCAAGATGTTATGTTTTGAAGAGAAAACATTCAAGGTGAGGAGAAAACTGGTCTCGTCTCTGTTTGGGAAACTGAGAATTCGAAGGTGGTGGTAGGTGTTTGGCGTCGCCAATGTTACCAAGATGCTGCATGAATTGCCGCCTCCCCACCGTGAAGACTGCGTCAATTCGCTTGCTTATGAGGCCGATGCTCGAGTCCAAGATCCTGTGTATGGCTGTGTTGGCTCCATCTCCGTCCTCCAGCAGCAGGTACTCCCCTCATCTCCCCTGAACAGCGAGGCTCACAAAACCCTATCCCAAGTGGTGGTGAAGAGGGTTCACTTGCATTGCAGCTGGAGGCGGTGCGAGTGTAGTTCCATTAACCACTTTCACTGGTTTCAGCTGCTATTCTCGTGGACCTCATAACTACTTTGCCAAGCGTCGGCAGAAAGTTTTCTGGTGGTAAAAGGACACACGCCATGACCTGCTGAAAATCCAACATTCTAGTAACATAACTGACTGCGGTTACTGAAGTCTCGGTCTATCAAAACTACTGATAAGAAATACATTACTAAATGGTTGAGAGGGAGAGAGATGGACTAAAGAAGGGAAAGAAACGTAGCAGAGAATGTTGAACGCAGGAGGGGCCTGACAGGTCGCGCACCTGCAGGCGCAACTGGCGCTGGCGACCTCAGAGATTACCAGGCTGCGTGAGACGATGGCGATGGCGGCGGCGGCTGCTGCTGCTGCTGCGGCCTCCACCTCCACAACCAATGGCGCCGCGCCCGGGCCTCTGTTGATGGCGGCTCTCCTGTCGCCTCAAGGTGAGAACACTGAGCTGGACCCAACTGCAACATCAGAACAGGAAGCATCAGCAAGGCAACCTCAGAGCCCACCATCTTGTGAGCATTCTCAACCGCTGCTTCTACTCTGACAAAAAGAGAGAAACTAGGGTTTGAGATCGGTAGCGCAGCAGTACATGAGTAAATGTAACAAAAAAATTGTCAAGAGTTGGTCAGGTTTTCGGAATGCTATCCACACACTTCAAACAATGAACACCACATCACACATCAAGAGTTCAGTTTCTGTTGTCTGACACACACCGAGAGAGCAACCTGCATATATGAACCAAAATGCATACACACACGTAATTGACCCAATGCTAATGAAATTCTCAGTTCACTGGCAGGGTATCAAAGAGCGATTTGTAAGTCAAGTTCTCTAGATGCACATCATCAGGCTCCACAAACCATGAGAAACTCGTTCCGTCTAGAAGGACTTCAGCTTCTGCAAATCAGCTCAGAAAAATGTCATCACTGTATTACATACAAAATTATCTTACATCGGAAGGCATTCTACCTTCACACTAGAATGGTCCCTAACAATATTCACTTCTGCCAGCACTAAACTTTCTACCTGCAAACATTGCGTAGTAGGGTGTGCAGCCTTGATGAACGGCTTCCATCGTACCTCGTGTCTTCGAAAGTAGGCATCTCCTTGTAGGATGAGTTGCACACAAACCTCTCTTCAGATACCTCCATCGCTAGCCATCCTACCTAGGAATTTAGAGCTTCCTGCTCACGAGATATGTCTTCTAAAGCCTCCAGCAGCAGGAAGGAAAAGCAAACTGACACAAATGATGTCTTTCTCCTTCGAGGGCTACGTTCTCATGCTCATGCATTCTGAGGTTGAAAGCTCCCTACACTTGTTCGATCACAAAACCATTGTCGACATGTTCAGAACTCTTCCTCTTGAACGAGCTCGACGTCCTTGTTTTGAACTTCACTCCCGAGAAACTCATCAACTGTGGTCAGCTGCTCAGCCGCATTTTCATCAGGCACCTGTGCATCACGTACCAACGCCTCTGGCTCCTTCAGTTGCTCCACCTCGGAACCATATTCCTGCACCCTCATGTATTGCATTGGAGGGCCATAAGCATCGGCTTGCAGGATTCTCTGCAGCTCCAGGTTTTTGGGCTCCTGACCTACTGTTCTCGGAGGCTGCACCTTGGGCTCTTCCTCAGAATTACTCTCAGCTGCTCGTGCATCATCCTCGTCCTGCTCCCAGAAATCCTCCGAATCGGAACTGTATCCCTGCATCTCCATGTATTGCCTGCGCGGACCATCGTTTTGCGCTTGGCTCAGCCTTCGCAAGGCTTGCAACTTGGGATCTTCGTCCACAGAGCTGTCGAATTCCTCGTAATCTAGCTGCGTCACGCGCCACCTCTTCGCAGTCGGCCGCTTTAAATCGCTCGCAGGTGTCATGTCCAAGGAATCTGGCAACCTGGCCTTCACAGATTGCGCGTCTCGTCCCTGCGCATAGCACAACATCAGTCCTAGCTTAAGAAAAACCCTGGCAGTTGTGACCCGAGGCACTCAAGGTTACCTGCGCAGCCGCCGGCGTCGACGAAGCGCCCGCCCTCAAGGTCTCGATCAGCTCCTCAAACACGGGCCTCTCAATGCACGGCTCCTCGGAGACCCAGACGCCGAGCTCCGGGAAGTAGACGTCGCGCACAGCCATGAACCGCGACAGGCTCTTGATGTCGGACAAGACGAGCACCTCCACGGTCTCTCCGACCTGCACCTGGGTCTTCTTCCCCGGCAACGCCACCTTCATCTGCACATTAGGTAATCAGAATTCGCTCAGGACTAAGAGGAAGGGGAAGAAGACGAGCGCCAACCTCCAGAGTCGCGGGGCTACCGTCGCCGATGACGAGCTTCAGAAACGGCTTGCGTACAGACGCCTGCGCTTCGAAAATCTCTTGAAACACGTCGTCCGTCCGTGGCCGCGGCGCCGGCTTCACCACCTTCGCGGACAGGACGCGCGCGCGCCACAGCCCGGCGTACGGGTACTGCAGCCGCAGCGAAGTGTTGGCGAACGTGGTGCTTAGGAGCGGGTCCCAGGCCCAGTACAGCGACGCCATCGCCGCCGCCATGGTGTTGTAGTTGTAGAACATGGCCGAGGCCGCCAGCGAGATCGCCAGGCGCGTCAGCCAGGTGGCCGGCTTACCCAGCTTCTGCAGCCGCTGCTCCCCCGATCCCGTCCACGGCAGCACCTGCGAGATCTCGTCGGGCCGCAGCCTCATGATCCTCGGCTTCACCTTCGCCTTCGCCGCGGCGCTCACCACCACCACCCCCTTCCATCGCGTATGTGCCACCCGCAGCGGACGCGCACCTCCTCCTCCCAATCCCCTCGCCCTCTCCACCCTCAACCCCGCCGCGCGCAGCATCCTGCCACCAAACCCTACCTTCCCGCACCAAACCCTAGACAAACGCTCGTACTTCTCAATCTCAAAATGGACAAAGCACATCCGTTTAGCGCGCATCCACACTATAGCTGTGACGACATCGAGGCCACTAATCCTCGATGTTGTGAGCACTCCTGAAATGTTTATCTCCGTCGTTCATACCGTTCCGGGATCGAAGGTTCCTTATTTCTGAATTCTTTATGTGCATCACTCGCTTCTCTCTCGACTTGCGCAAGCCATTCGGCGATCATTTGCAAAAGATGAAGAGTGGATAGTTTGTGATTTTATTCTTGAACTGAGAGCTGCAACTTCAGATCATCGTTCACCTACTAATATACATGCCAAGAGAAAACCATGGCAGCTTAGTACTATAACAGAGTGCGGATCACACAACAGCCTAGTATATGTACTACTAGTATTCCTCCGATTCTCTCTAGAGATCTGGAATCACTTGCGTTATTAGCCAGATCGTGAGAGATGGTGGCAAAATTCTTGAGGTATGGGGGTTTCTAGATGAAGAGGACGGCGGAGGAGAGGGCGCCGAGGGCGAGCACGAGGGAGGAGGCGACGGTGAGGATGGATCCGGCGCCGGGGACGCCGGGGCTGGTGCTCTGGCCCTGGTTGCCGGCGATGATGGTGATGTTCTTGCTCTGGAGGCAGGCGGGCACGAGGATGTAGTTCATGTCGTTGTAGGAGACGTCGATGTAGTTGATTTTCGCGTGCGAGCAGAAGGACGAGGGGATGGAGCCGGTGAGGTGGTTCGACTTGAGATCGAGGGTCTGCAGGCTCTGAATGAGGGCGAGGCTGGACGGGATGTCGTCGCGGAGGTTGGCATTGTTGATGGTGATCGCCACCAGGTTGCTGGAGAACGCGCTCCACGCATTGGGAATTTCGCCGTTGAAGAGCACCCACTGGATCTTTAGCTTCTGCAGGTGCACCAGCCCCACCAGCCCCGAGCCCACGTCGTCGTCGTTGGCGTACGACTGCTGGTTCGCGCCGGACGACCCTACGATGGCGAGCTCCAGCACCGCACCGTCGCTCTCGCGGCACGTCACGCCCTTCCAGGTGCAGCAGTTCTCGTTGGCGATGTCCCACGTCCCGAACACGCCCGCGTTGTCCACGAAGTTGTTCTTGAAGTTCAGCAAGATCGCCCTGTCCGCGACGGAGCAGTCCCACGCCTGGCACCCCGAGATCACCAGCGCCACCACCAGCGCCACCACCAGTCGCGCAGTGCAGCCCTCCATCTCAAACCGCTCCTGCCAAACGCACCGAAACCTCACAGTCAGGTAAGAATCCGACACCCTCACATCCACCACTCTCCTATCTCTGTCGTCAATCGTCAAACCTCTAGCAACGTGCACAAGCGCCTCTCAGTCGATGCTCTCCGCTCTCCGACTCCACTCTCTTCACCACGCAAGTAGCAGCGAAATGCTGGTTCTGTCAACATACAAGACTAGAAATATCACCTGTCTGATCAACGTGATGAGCTGTCTGATCAACCCTCGCACAAGTCACGGATCGTCGATGCTACGGCGAACGGGGACCAATTCAACTCGAATGGAGCTGAAACAAGGAATCGCGCAACAAATACCAATTCAGCTCGCTACAAACCTGTCGACGCGAAAGGCCTCCCAAAGTGTCGGCTTCAGAAGCGAGCATCCAAAGGGGCGGACATATTCGGCGAATGAAGTGAGGAATCCAACGAGACGGTAGCTGGTGGTGGACCTGGCAGCTCTATCAGTTGTTCCGTAACTGGTTTCAAGTGCTGCGCATCATTGAATCCCAACCACGTTGCGCATGATGGCGAGCTGCCAGAGTACTAATTGTTTGCTCAAAAGGCTTGTTGACCTGATCAACGTCCCGGCGATTCTCCTTCGCCCGCTTGTGTCAGGCATCTCTGGAATTATTGCACGCCCTCTCAAGCTCAAGCTACTGCCTCGGATCCCATGCTAACCTAGTGCTTTCAGTCTCCTTGCAGGCTCAATGTGCCCACCTGTCTGCCAAGTACTCGTCCTCGTCTAACGTGCCATGCATTCGCATTTCGGCCTCCGGACGGAGTAGCGTTTTTCGTCTTTCGACCTGCCATCTTCCGTGCTGCCTAATCCTTTGGCCAGTGGCATCACTTTAGTGGTGGAACAAACTGACACTTTATTCCTCCTTCTGCCTCTTTAGTGTTGCCTAATCTTGGGTCCAGTGGGCGTCGCTTTAGTGGTGGAATGAATAGATCACACGGTAGACCGGTGTTCTTCCTCCTTCCTCCTCTTCAATGCTGCCTAATCCTTCGGCCGGTGGCATCACTTTAGTGGTGGAACAAATAGACACTTTATTCATGCCGGGGATCGCTATTCTTCCTCCTTTCTCCTCTTTAGTGTTGCCTAATCCTTTGTCCAGTGGGCATCGCTATAGTGGTGGAATGAAGAGACACTTTTTTCACGTTACAGACTAGTGTTTTTCCTCCTTCCGCCTAATCTTGGGACCAGTGGGTGTCGCTTTAGTGGTGGAACAAATAGATCACACGGCAGACCGGTGTTCTTCCTCCTCCTCTGTAGCGCTGCCTAATTCTTTGTCCAGTGGGCAATGTTGTAGTGGTGGAACAAATAGACATTTTTTTCATGTTAGAGACCGGTGTTCTTCCTCCTCTCTCCTCTTCAGTGCAGCTTCTTCAGGATGGGTTTTCTTTAGCATGTTGCAACTTTAACCCTTTCAGGACGACACATGCGACCAAGCGTGGGAGATGCTACGAGTGGGTACATTTCAGTGCGGCCAATCACTACATCATTTACATAGTGGGTACATTTCATTATGACTAGTCACTACAAACATCATTGTAGTTTGCTCGTCAGACTCTCGTGCACATTTTCACGGCATTCGTTGGAAGCGCAGGGATTTAATGAACTTATATCACGCTGCGGATTAAATAGATATGAAATAAGAGTCCACCAATTTGCAAGTTACTCCAAAAATGACCACCTATGGGCCTCTCATCATTAAAGGGTTAATCCAAGTCGAGCACGCTACACCAAACACTCCATATAATGTGGGCCATAATACTTTAAGATACATCGACTAATTCCTGTATAAGCAAATCATAGTGGTCCCCCTCGATTATCAATCTACATCAAATCCGAATGTACCTCTTGAAAATAGTGTGGGATGTTTCAAAATTGATGATACACAATTAATGCGGATTGATGGAAAGGTGGCGGAAGCGGTAGGGAGTGAAAGATATTTGTTAGTGAGTGGTGGTGAGGTGGCAATGAGTGGTGGTACACATGTTGAAATGTGTCCCCATTCATTTTGTTCCATAATCAAAATTGATGTCGTTCACATTACCAATGCATCCACATTATATTCAATGCTTAGTGTACTCAGCTCCTCGGCATTCATCTTCATTGGAACAATTCTCATTCTTCAACTTTGATGTCGAAGTTGTACCCAGTTCCACACAACATTCATCCAAGTTTTGCCAAAAATCCTATCTGAAGAGTAAGAAAAGAGCAAAGGTAGGTGAGATTTTAACCAAGTGTCCGTTTGGGGGACAAAAAATTTCACTTCGACTGCAGCTATCTTTTAAACCGTATGGTCAAAAATCACAAATTGCTTTATCACATCATATCTTTTGAATTTAAAAGAAGATCCTACAATACATTCTCAAAAGGTTCATCTTGGCAATTTTTAATCCATGAAGTAGAGAATCCTCAAAAATGCCTTGGTCCTTTTAGAGTTAACTAGTATACAAAGGCGCGTATTTTACTCAATAGCATACCAAAAATGTAATAAAGATTTGCTAAACTTACACCTTTGGATTGAAGATTCTTCATCTAACACCTTTCATTTGGAGGTCATTTCAATACTTGAACCTTATTATACTCAGATATAACACCATACATGTAGAGTATAGAGTACAATACAGTGGCCATCAATGGCACCTTCTAACGTTTAGTCCTTGAACAACAAGGCCTTGCACATGGCCGTGGGAAATCTACAAATGTATTAGACCAATCACCAAAAAAGTGAACATCATCTACACAAAGAGCACGTTTCACTGTTGACCGTTTACACAAAAATCATTGTAGTTTATTAATGCCTCAATTGATTGGCAATCAAGAAGATGAGTTGGATGGAGGAAAGCAAAGCGCATCGCCATTCCGACTAGTGATTGCAATTAATACTCATGCATTTTGTTGGTGCATAAAAAGTGAGCACAAAATCTCTTATGCTCTATTTCTTTTGTATTTAAATCTCACCCTCTCTTTCTCTTCATTTTCCTCCTTTGGAAAGGCTTTCAAGAAAATTCTATCTTTAAAGATGATTAAAAATTGTATGTCCGGCAATCCTCGACAATTTCACTGTAGATTTTGTTTGATAAAATCTTGTCAGAACATGGAATGTTGTTGAGACATGGACTCAAGCCGAAGCATGATATTGTATCCACGCATGGTATTGCGACGGGACATAGTATCGCGTCGAAACAGGGCAACACAGCGGAACATGGACTCTTGCTTGGACATGTATCTTGCCGAGATAGGGTTTGGAGGGTTGTCCTTGTTCCGTTGGAGGCAACGAGTATCTACACTTGTTGTAAGTACTTTTTGTAAATTGTATCTATTTATCCTTTAGCCCAACTTTAATCCTTAAAGAACAATTTGAACCTACGAGATACAAATCGGGTTTTGGCAAGTTCCTAAAAGTCAAATTTTGAAGATAAGTTTTTAGGGACTTATAGGGAAATTCATGGTGCTACAAAATTCAGGAATGCTAGAATGTGAGCAGTGAGTGGTGAGCAGTGAGCAGTAAGCAATTTTTATTTTTCAGTTAGACACCCTAAAACCACAGGTTAGGGGTGATTGACAAGAAACAATTTTACATTGTGACCTATTTCCGTGGTATGAAAAAAGTTCAAAATGGGAGAAAATTTAATTAATAAACCTGGAAATAAACCGTTTGGAGGATATTTGGATAAATATAGATAGATGGATGAATGTAGATAGATGAATGCAGATGAATGACTGCTCACCTTATAGTTTAAAAATATATAACAACTTATGAAATATTAGTAAAACCTTTTTAGTCTCATTCAGAGCTGAGCAACTACATAGAATGCAATAATTTCTTCATGTGATTTCAACAATGATATTGGCGGTCTGTAGTACCTTTCGAGTCAAGCCTTTGACTTTTGGTCGGAGCTAAAGGTTGGAGCTAATGGGGTACCTAGTGGTAGAAATATGCTAAAGTGGAAACACACTTTGAAAATTCAAAAGTGATTCGATTTTCATTGGAAAAACATGAAATCACTTGGGTTGAGGAAAAAACCTGAAGTTCTTTCACTAAAAAATATTTTAGGAATACTTTAGTTTTTAATTTGCCATTTTCTTTAAAGTGGTGGTCATGGGCCCATAACTTGACTATGTTGGAAATTGAAATTTTTTAAAGAACCAGCCGAGGGGCTCCTTGGTATCGAGGAGCGCCCTAAAGGCGAAACCAAAACAAAAAACCGCACGAAGAAAAAAAATAAAAATAAAAATAATAATAATAATAAAAAATAAAAACCACCTGCCAAGGGGCTCCTCTGTACCCGAGAAGTGCCCTGAAGGCGAAACCATAAAAAGAAAAGAAAAAAAACCAGGTGCCGAGGAGCTCTTAGGTACCAAGGAACGCCATGAGGGATGGATGAATGTGGATGAATATGGATGAAAGTAGTCAAACGACTCTGATGGATTGACAAAAAAAACCAGTAATAATTATGAATGAAAAATGACAAACATCATAAGATTAGAGGCTCCGCGGTACCGAAGAGCCTTTGTGAACTTAATCAAAAAAACTTAAGTGATTAGGGTAAAAAATAACTGAACCAATAAAAAATAGCTCATCATATATAATGAAGTAATACAATAAAGTCATTTACAAATGTATTTTCAAAAGCATTACAAACTCGACATAACCTATCATAAATCATAATACAAATACAAGAAAATGAATAAACTAGTAAATGATGAGGCACATTGAATTGTATACATAGATACAACTAAATGTAGTATTAGAATATAAAAATCCACCGAAATGGTATTTGGTGACGAGGGAATAAAGATCAACTAGATAAAATTTTGAAACAAATACATAGTATTTACAAATATTCAAATTCTAAAGCATAATACAAATGTGGGACAAATAGAGTGGACAAGGCAAAAAAAAACTTAAGTAGTGGCCCTTTTCGTCTCACCACATGGATTAAATAACAACATACAATGAATAAAGTCAAGGCTTAGAAACACATATGGAATTATTAACACCTACTGAAGAAACGTCAGAAGAAGTAGCATCAGAACGACTTTCTTTGCTACGACTGCTCGTAACAACCAAAGCCTCTTCAGCCTCATAGTTGATGTATCTACAAACCTTTGGGTCATATTTAGGTAATTTAGTGATTCGGATAGGAGTATCCTTGTTTGCAAGATCGATGGCCACTGCCTCAATGTAGCACGGTAATGACATTGCACTTGGAGGACTAGGAAAGAGGTCTATCAACCTACAAAATGTAAAAATAATGAAAGTAGATTAACATATAGATTACAATGATATAAATTTAGATGAAAGAAAAGATAGAACTTACGTACACATGCAATTCTTGGGAATCCTCTTCTGAGGTCTTCCTTCGGGCGGGGCTTCTTCAAAAGCTGGCACCGTCCGTTTCTTTCCTCCAGAGTTATCTTCTGAAGACTTTGAAGAACAGAGAGGAACTAGAACGGCCTCTACAATTTTGGCGTCTGACTTAAGGGCAATGAGGTGACAACCGCTTCGACGACAGGCATGAACGCTAGCGCCTAGAAATACACAAACATGAAGTATAAAGGACTTTGCAAACTTATGGAATTTGGAAAAAAAATTCAATCGAAAGATATCGAGGGTGATGATTGAACCTGTCGATGTAGTGCAGTCCAAAACAACATTCTTAGGTTTCGAAAAACTTTCAAGTAGCAATTGCACAAGAACAGGCACTTCTCACGTGGTCCCCTCTATATCATATCTCCAATCTTCAAAGCGGTATTTGGCGTAATATAGTTATAAAGGACACCCGCCCCGACAATATCAGTGCCTTAATTACTCAATTCTCGGCTAACTTCAATGGAGAAGTTCAAACTGAGAGGCATGTCATTGAAAGAGTCCCACATATAGAATGATCCAAAATCGCTTACTCTGAATAAACAGAAAATACAGTAAACGTTAAGAAATACATATTCGTTTAGAAATACATGTCCACATGCAGAAAGCCAAAGAACACATGATGACCAAGTAAACATGTAATTAATTTCAACTTAGCAAACCATAAAGAATACACCCCTAAATCAATAAACTTCTCAGATTAAAATGGAAGTCCTCAATATTAGCAAAAAAATTGAGAAAACTGACGTTTAACAAATCATACCGTCCGACTAGGGCTTTTGAATGAAGTGAGTGGCATCTCGTTGATGCCCCACTAATCAAACAAAGCAGTGAATCCATAAGCTTCGGCAAGCAAATCTGTTGTAGTTTGAACGTCCAGAAGATCAGGGTGAAATAACATGATAGCCCCATCATTTTGGAGTGTGTCACGAGCCACTTCAAAGATGGATTCCGGCCAACCCTTGTACAAAACATTCCATGACGGGACAGTCAATCCCGTACCTCGGATTGGAAGTCCATCGGGCATATCTGCCGTGATAAGATCAAAACAAGCTTCTCTTTTAGGCACACCACCAAGATGACATTGTTGACCTTGACCAACTTGTTAAGAAAATATACCACAGACAAATATCATTAGAGCAAGACTTTACAAATGAAATATGGAAGATTTAGATATGTAGTTGGAAACATATTAGAGTTATAGGGTCAAACCTTCTGAGCAAATGACAAAAGTTCCTTGAATTCAGGGGAAGGCTTCCGTTTCTTGAACATGTGATCCATAATAGTAGAAATTGAAGTATTCAACATAAAGACTTTGGCATCAACTCCATGTGTGTCAGTGCGTTTAGCAATCTTCTCGTAAAGTTGAGAGGGCGTACAAATTTCAGTGGACATGAATAGCAATTCGGTTGGGCAATGTGTTGGATTACTCAACGTGCCAGGGTTGATGGTCGCAATAGATATAGTTTCCGAAGCACTTACCAAAACAACTGCTTCCTTTTCACCCTTATTTTTTGAACTACTTGCCTTGGACTCTTTGGTCTCTTTTGCACTCTTTGACGCCTTTGAGCCTTTGGTCTCCTTGCCCTTGTTGGTTGTCTTCTTTGTTTGTACCTCGGATGGGACATCGATAGACTTGTCTTCATCAAAATCCTCATCAGACGCTTTGTTTTGTTTTTTCACCTTCCTCCTCGCTCGAGACAAACTTCTTGGAACATTCCAAGTACCATGGACACACGTTAAGCTCCTCCAAACTAAAAACACGAGCTTGGCCGGGTGTAAACATATATAAGTCTTTTAAAGTCTTCTCCGTCCAAGCTTCAAATTATTTAATGACTTTTTGTCGATTGTATTCTTTCCAAGAAGCTCCCTCTTGAAATATCTAGAGTATAAAGAATGTAAAAATTGAGATAAGCATATCACAATTTTTGTTACTGCAAGATAGTGGTACATTGCTTCCAGTACTACTCCACCAAAACCATGGAAATGTCGTATGCGATGTCCCATATAATAACCCAAATAATCCACAATATGATGACGGCCATGTTCATTCAATCCGACAGGGGCTAAACAAATGAACACTACAACAAGTTTCTATAGGTCAGTGAAGACGCCTCTTCCGTCCCGAAAAAGACAAAGAGTACCAAGTGAAAAAAAGAATACTTACAGGTATTGAAGACGCATGATAGCAATTTTAGTTCCTTCATGAGAAGCAAATATTTTTGAAAGAGAGTATCCTCCTGCCTTCCGAAATAAGAAATAAATTTCTTGATCCCATAGTATAATGTGCCACTTCCCAATGTAGTCTTCAATTTCGTCCACATCATCTCTTGCTTTCCAATCAATTACGATGTGCCCTGATTTCATAGTGTCCTTGACAGCTTTCACATTGGCGAACTACAACTACAAATTTCAAACCATAAGAATATCAAGAACTATGATTCTGATACTCAAAAATTCTTAAGGCTCAAAAAGAGTACAAAAAGATATTCACTTTGTACACTCACCTCTACCCAGAAGGTTGCCTTGACTAACCACGCTTCAAGTTTCTCATCTGTAACACCAACCGCTGGGAAACAAAGAGCTACGCGATTCAAGTCTCCGGAATTCCACCAATTCAACCACTTTACTCTGAACGCGTTGTCCTGATGTAAATATCTACAGTGTATAAAACATTTACTTGTTTACCTTTTTGAAAAGATCTTTGATTAAAAAGATGAAACTTATTGGTGACGCTTCCAATAGCTTCAAGGTGACGTTTATTGCTCATGGAATTGTTTAAAAGGCAAAAGCCGTAGACATTATTCACCGATTCAAAGTATTCCTTTATGTTCTTAGAGTTTGTGTTTAGATTTGAAGTTCGAACTAAAATGTCGAACTGGAGGGTTTTCATGGAGTCACAAGATCTAGATTTTAAAGCGGAGGTAGATTTACAGCTTTTATTGTCTCAGTTGACAATTCAACCATCCTAGCCGGCGATTTCCACACCATTGCCATTCCACCCACAAGATGAAGCTGGATCTTCTCGTCCGTTGAAGCAGCCTCGTGTTGAGCAGCGTTGGCATGGTAATCTCCAAAGGGACACTCGTGTTTTAATAATCTAACTTGAAACTGGATGTGTTGAACCGGGCACCCATGAAGTGACATTTGAAGGAAGTTTCGAGGGCCTGAACGAATACCATTATTTCTGTATACCTAGGCCAATTGAAGTAAGCGTTGGCCACCATCGTTGATTAGAAGGGCCAGTGAATCCTTTGACAAAGACTCAACGCGCAGATTATATCGCAATTACTATCAAGCGCATCCTCAAGTTCTTGTAGATGGAATAGCACTATTCTTTGACTTTAGTTTTTACCTCTACTTGATTTTTATTGAAGCTTTGTATTAAATATAAGTATTTTGTGTTGCATTTGATTGTTAGAAATTAAAAGATGGTAGTTAGAGGGTGGTTTACCTTCGAGTTTGAACTCTAAAGGCTTGTTGGCCTTAAAAGATAAATAGATTTCTTATCTTTTGAGTTTTCCTAGGACCAATGGGTGTTTTAAGGCCCATGTGATATGCATAGGGGCTGATCTTATCCACCTTAGGGGGTCTTGAGGGTAGGTAGGCATCTTCTCTATCTTTCTTAGTGGGGTTTTGGGGGAAAAAAAGGGGTTAGTGTGCTTTGAGAATGATGTATGTGTGAGTGTGGAGAGCCGAGAATTTGATGGGCCATAACTTTGGTTATAAGTAATATTTTAAAATGAAATTTTGAGGGTTTCTTTCTCTTTGAGATGCGCTTTCAGAAAAATTACTTTTGTTTAATTTGGAGTTGTAAACAAAGAGTTACAAGCGTGTGAGTGGAGGAAGGTCTGTTGCCACCCAACAATGAGGAGCAGAGATTCGGGCGGCCACCAAAGTTTTTAGTTTTTGCGTCTCTCTTTGAAAATTTCAGGAGTTGTATAACTTTTATTTAGCTTTTTAAAAACTTATCATTCAAGTTGATTGGAGTTGTATTGCAAAAGTTATAAAGGTTTGAAGTTGTGAAAAAACCCGAGGCCATCCATTGAGAGGGCAGAGGTTTCAAATAGCCCTAACTTTTGGACAGTAGTTTGAAACGGTTTGAGATTTGAAAGGTTTGTGCACCATTGTCATAGCTCTCCAAAAAGTTGTTACAATTGAGATTTGGAGTTTTAAGAAAGAAGTTATGAGCGATTGAATGTCTAAAAGGGCGGAACTTTGAACTCATATAACTTTCGGAAAATAGTTTAAAATAACTTGAAATTTAGAAGAATATTAGTTATTTGTATTAGCTTTCCACAGAGTTATTACACTTTGTAGTTGGAGTTTTGAGTCATTTGTGGCACCTGTTTAAAGGTCACAGCATTGGTGGAATCTTTTCCATTGTGTTTTTTATCACTTCTTTTGAGTTTCTTTGTGTTTTTGAACACATGAAGATTTGAAGACTTGAATTCAAGAATACATGAAGGCTCGTGTGTTGTCGCTTGTAGCTTGTTATTCCTAGCCAAATTTGGAGGCTCGTTGTCTTTATTTTGTTATTCCCAATCGGACTTGGAGGCTACTTGTTTTCAGTTCTGTTTTGTAAATTTTGTTGCAATGAAGTGGGGTTGATCTCCCATACGGTCGTATTTATGTTGTTCCCACCGGTGAGGCGTGATTGCTGGTCACCGTGGGTTTGAAATTTAGGAGCCAATCATTCGGACGGTTTCAAGATCCAACCCTATATCTCTGGAACCCTCAGATCCAACCCCAAGTCTCTGGAACCTCGAACGACAAGCATCTGGAATGGGCATATGTGGATCCTCGGTGCCGAGGAGCGCGGATTGGCTCCAAAATTCAGATCGACGAGCTGCAGTCTAAACTTGTCCCTACAAAAGGATCAGTGCTTCCGGCATCATCAGGTTAAGAGTTTCGTTGGGGTTTGGTTGGGAGTTCCGGCATCATCAGGTTGGAAGACATCATTAGGTTGGAATATGTTCCATGAATTCATGAGTGAACTCTAGCAGATCTGAACCGCTTCACCTTTACGTTGTGCGTGCGCACGCAGAAGCTCTAGAGCGCGAGTCTAAGGTACGTTGTGAGTCTCTAGAACCTGGAACGACAAGCAACTGGAACGACCTAGTTTACTGTAAATCCTCGGTACCAAGGAGAGCGGATCAACTCCAAAATTCAAATCTCAGATCTGTAGACTAAACTTGTCTCTACAAAAGAATTAGCGCTTCTGGCATCATCAGGTTAAGAGTTCGGCTGGAGTTCAGTTGGGAGTTCCGGCATCATCGGGTTGGAAGACATCATCTTGTTGGGAGTTCGGTTGGGGCGGCACAGAACCTCAAAATTGACGAGCACCACAAACGAGCTAAAACATATCCTCGGTACCGAGGAGCACATACCTCCTCCGAAACGTGATGAGATCTGCGGTCTGGAATGCTCTAGCCAAGAAGAAAGCTTGAAATCATCCAAGATTTTACATCAACCTCCAACTATTGTATCCACACTAAGGTGGAGAACAACGTTAGGTGCGGAGTTCGGCTGGGGAGTTTGTCAGGTGGGGAGTTCGGCACATCTACAAATATGAACTCGCAGTTGTCCTAAGATGAGCTCACAGGAACAGAAATCATGTGTGGAACAAAAGGATAAACACGATCACAGAACACATTCACGTTGCACACACAGACGTTGGATACCATCTCATAATCTAGAGAAAGAACGGCTTTGACCACAACAACAAACACTCACGAAAGGAGATCCTCAGTCACGTGCGAAGACAACAGACATGCGAAACAAGAGATGAGCCGCCCAAGGCTTCAGCAAGAACACCAAACCCTACTTCCGGTCTGTTTGACTATACCCTAGCATGGAAATCCCAGATGGATGAATGACTTATACATCAAGAATTCATTCATCAAGTCCTCATACATCAAGAATTCAACCCATTCTTGGAACTTGTTATTGGATGCAAAAATCATCAATGGCAAAAATGATGAGGACTTGTTATTTCCAATTCTTGGAACCTGTTATTTCCAATGATAACATGTTATAACAGGTCATTGCATGCAAAAATCTTTTCATGAAAGTTATAATCTTTTAAAGAAAAAAATTCTTGAATTAAATCTTGGAAATGAAAAGGTCATTGCATGCAAAAATCACAAGCATAAGAGGTGTTTTGGACATGAAAAAAAATGTGCAATGATGAGGGGTTTAGGAAGCAGTCAATTATTTTGAAGAGCAAGTAAATGTTTTTAGCAGAACAATACAACGGGCTCTAGATTCCAATCAGTGAAAAAAACTTTAACGCCTCCTTCCACTGATTGTAAACAATATTTTCTCAAAAAAGTGAATTCTTGTATCTCTATACATTTTTAATTAAAAATATTTAAGGTTGCCTACAACTTTCCTTCATTGCTACCGACCACAAAAAATTCACTACTTAGCTCAATAGTGGTACTATTAATGCTATTTAGTACCCTGCTCATCTTGCCTCAACTCTCGTTTAGTACTTTAAACCACAATAGCTTTAGTTTCCTAGATTTACTTCAAGAATTGTTTTTTCCGCACAGCTAATACTTAAACGCATCTATGATAATATCTTGAAAACTTCGTGATTTATATTGACACCAATATAGGTCACCCAAAATCACTGGAAGCCCAACTTGGGACTTTTTGCATTTAGAGGCTACTCAGAGCTCAAATAAACCACCCCCTAACTGCCTAGATCTTCTTGTTTTAAATATACACTCTATGTAATCATGTATGACTTTTCCTGTACTATACATGCACTTAATGTACACAATTATACTCAAATACATTGCAATCCTTTCTTTAATACCCATATGGTGCATTCTTATGTTATTACAATTATAGCAAATTTTGCAATTATTGTATGGCTTCGTATTTAGTGTATTCATCACTAAAGCGATAGTGTATTCTTTACTAAAGGGTACCCTTTGAACAGAAGCCCTACACTCCATACGGATAACTAAGAAATTCAAAATGACGAGACTGAAAGGAGCATTGATCTAGCATGCTCTATAGCATGTATTCTCACTATCAAATGAAGTAATTTAGACTCGAAATATAAACCTGGGTTACTGAACTCACCTGAGGAGATTGGTCACCCGCACTTATTTGTGAACCCGGTAATTGTGTGAATGATTTGAATTCTTCTACTTCAACACCAGTTGGTTGTCACATGCCATCTTCATAGTGATCTCCAGAGTCGGCCTGTGATTCCAATAAATCGTCCCCAGAATTGTACTGTAAACTATCTCTCAATGCTCCGTCTCCCACCTCGGCGGTCCTACTAGCCATGCTCTCAAATGTAGCAGCCAAGGATGTCCCCCTTCCCTCCGCAAACCTTGTCTGGTAGCGCCTCGCCATTCTAGACTTCTCTAGCAACTGCGATAGCAAAAATATTAAATTTTTGAAATTTGAAATTATACCAATGCTCTCGTAGCACTTCAGTTTAGATAAAACGTCCAAGTGATTAGATATGGAAATCTACGACATTGAGGGTTTAGAGGTAGTTTCGACAGTTTTGTAGAAGAAGAGAGTCAAGGATACAAAAGTAACCTCGAGACTCCCAGCTGGGAAATTCAGAGTTTTTAGCGTTCCTCTCGATAGCCCCTCACTTCTTACCCCAGAGTCTAGGAAGTCCACAATGCACACTTCATTCCCGTCTTCTATCAAGGTTGAGGGCTTAGAGACTGACACTGTTATTCTAAGCGAGTCATCTGATGACGACGGTCTTCCTAAGGAGAGAGCCCGTCAGTATTCGTTTCTTTCCCCCATTACTGAAACTATTGTAAAACAGCAGGAGAGCGGATCTCAGTCTCACAATAGCTTGCCTTCACTAAATTCCCGACCGCCTTTATCTCGTATAAATGAGACATCTTCTGTTCTAGAGTGTCTTAGGCAATTGCAAAGTAGACCACGTGAAAAGAATGATATGAAGTTTCTAGATCTAGATATTCTACGCTGCGAAAAGGTCAAGTACCTTCCTCCAAAGTCTAACGGGAATGTGCTATTTGAGTTCCCTCCCCTTCCTATTTCTACTTCTCCATCCATAGCTCACCAGATGGAAGGCATGGACAAACAATACGATGGTCATGCATGGACTAAAACCCATACCACTAACATTGTGAACAACTTTGGGCTCACCTTTCGATCTTCTAATTGTGTTGGTCACCTACAGTGTAAGAACAATTCCTGTCCTAGGTTGCATTGAAGCGGCTCTCATAATGAAACTGATTGGGAAGGCCATTCGCCCCATGTCTTTCCGCTAGGAGACATCCCTCCTCCGAACTCGACCCTTGTTTGCCGGATCTGTAAGTCTCCACCGTCTTGTCTTGAATTTTGCTCCTCCAAGATGTATTACGTCGTCAATAGAAATAGTATTGGTAGAGCCTACATCCATATTGGTAAACACCAACATCCTATTGCTAAGGGCACTTGCCGTGAAACCATTGACAAAGTCACTAAGCTTGTGAGTAATGAAGTCTCTAAAACACCTACTGCAAAGAACTCTGCCATTGCTCTAGCTGCTAGTAAGGAGTTTTTGTCAAATGAGGTCTTTGCACTTGATCGAGAAGGCACGCCCGAACCGCTTCGTGGGGATTCCCTAGTCAGGGTCATGGAGAGGTTCCGGATACTTAGTTCTTCTAACATCAGAAATGCTATCTCTTCCTTCCAACCCACTGCTAATGGCGGACTACTTGACAATATCATCAAACTAAAGCTAAAGAGTCCCTATGCCTATATCCAAGACTGTATCTTTCCAGGGCAAGGCAAAGAGAAGGTGTACCTTTTCAAGATGTCTGAAGAAGGCCCGCGCAGTGGTGTCAACCTCGTCAAACGTATGCAGCCTTGTGGAGATCTTCAGAACTCTTGGATCATGTTTGACCACGTCAAACGAGTGAACGGCTGGACTACCATGGCTGCCCATGTCTATGATCCCGAGTATTGTCGTGTGATGAGCATCGATGTCTGTGATATGCAGAGCGAAGATGTCGAATCTCAAATGTTAATGTGGTAGTCTTTGAACAAGGTGATGCTGCTCCACGGAATCCAAAATCCTAACTTCAAGGATTTCATGGCGAACAACGCCGAAGCAAACTGGAATGTTGTCCGCATCATCTACGGGAATGGCGACCCAACCATTAAGATGGTTGACAAGGAGAGATCGTGTCTTCTTCATTGGGTGACATCTCTAAACAGACACACGAATAAGCTCATGAAACCCGAATTTCGAGAACAACATGTGCGCCTCTGCAAACAATATAAAGACGCTAAGACATTCGAAGAGGCGGAAGAACTTTACCTCGGCATCAAAGGTTGGTGGCTCTCATCGCGTTCTCTATCGGAAGATGCAATGCGTGAACTGGACGACTAGTTGGGTTTCTGGCATTTCCGCTATCGCTAGTGGGGAGGCTTCATGGACATGGTAAAACCCGAAACCATTCAACCCTAACTACTCTCGTTGGTTCATATTGTTGTCCTTCTGCTTTAAAGCCCTAACTATAAATTACTCCTCTGCTAACACTTATAGAACTGTACTACTGAACCCTAAAATGTGTGTCTTGCGATACAGAAATTGGACATTGAGCAATTGGTGGAGATGCCATCTTGCAACCTCGCGGAGACCGTGCACAACAAGTGGTTGCAAATGTCGGGGAATCGAGGGACTTGCCTTTATGTAGCTACGACGGACGACATGGTGCGAGCAATGATGCAATCCACCAATTATTGGGCGTTCCTTCAAGGTCAGGCATCTGGCACTGGGCCCCACCTAAATGAACTTCGGCTTTGGGCAGCTAGACGTTTGAAGGACCCGGTAAAGATTGTTGCCACGATTAGCTTGCTTCCAGGGGCTGATAGATTTACTACTAGAGTTCTCTACTTAGAGGATGAAGAGATTTTTGGATCTAGCAAACGGAAGCTTGATCTTCCACCCGGTTTGGATGAGGACTCTCATCGGCATGACAAAGTTAAGTTCTCCCATCCCCGTGTTCAAACCCGTTCAACACGAGCTCGAACTGAGGCATGAACTTCGAAGGTCAACACCCCATTTATTGAATCTGTAGTGTCCTATCTTCCACATGCGACTTCTATTCTTGATACTGAGTGCAATCTACATCAGTGGCACATTGGGCGCTGCAAGAAGGTTGGAAAGAAATGTCCTAGCATTCAGGTAGGAAAGAAAGATACCAAGTATGGATCTTTAGTCTGCAAGGATAAGAAGAATGGTACTCCTGCACCGACTTACAACGGCCACGTGACAGAGTATGGTACTAGGGCAATCATCAACTTCGATTTCTGGTTTTGCCCCGATATTATCAATAGATGTGTTCACGGATCCAAATCTAGGTATGTCCATGACTGGCCCACTATTCCAGAGATTTGGCCGGTTGCACACGGCACTAATCTGACAAAGAGCGAGATCCTGACATTGGAAGAAGGAGGCTTCCAACTTTAAACGAAGGACTTTGACATGTCTCCCCGACGTCTCTTCCATAGCTCACCTACATCAACTCCAGGTGTCATTGTGAGTCCAAGTCCATCAGACGGTGATTCACATCCAACAAAGCGCTATGGCAGGACCATCAAGCGGTGGAAAAGGCTCCTACTGTTGACCATCGCAACAAGTGGGAAACAACCCGGAACATCTCGGCTATTGTGAGGAACGTCACTACAATTCCGTATCCTGGTTATGGAAGAATCATCACCATGGATTCAGGTATCAATCCCAAACAAAAGACATATACTGTTTCACTTTGTGACTTTCGGTCTTGCACATGTGAAGAATTTATAACCATGAGCAGTGGAGCATTAGGCAAACGCAAAGCGTGGGTGAACTGCAAACACTTGTATTATGTATTCAGATTCTTGTGCAAGGCAAACGTGGAGGACGACAAGTATATACATGCACCAAGTCTTAGTTTCAATGAAGTACAACTCCTACTCCGCAATAGTAATCTATAAGTTTTTTTTTTTACATAGTAGTTATGGCAAGTTATTGCCTCTTTTATAGTTTAACTTTGAAACTACAGAAAACTTTGGAGGCCCAAAAGGGTTTATCAGTACCGAGGAACCCTTTTGGGCTTCCCAAAAAACTTGTTAAGTTCAATGATTTTCACTTGTAGAAATAGTAGAATTTGTTGAGGAAAAAAAATTGAAACATGTTTTATCCATTGTTGGGAACCAGAAAAAATTCAAAAAATTAGACAAAAAAAAAAGAAATAAATGGGCCTAGTAGGCTATTTGGTACAGAAGAACCTCTTTTGACTTCTTCAAAATCTTGTACTTCATTGATTCATCTTCACTCTTGAAAGGTTTGTTTTATTATGCGGCATGAATAATGAAGCACTATAAACAATCATAGTTTTTGTTTCCCATTAAATTTCATGTTGTTCTTAATGAAATTTTCGTGAAACTAGATGAGATTTTGAATGGATGCCGTAAACTTCATTCATCCAAAAACTTTGTCCATCTATAAAATAAATCTGCCAAACTTATTCATCCATTTAATGACAAGAAATAGTCAACTCCATATTAAACTTTGGTTAGATTTGTCCCTAAAATTCAACATTTCTTTTCATGTGAAGCAATTTCATAGCCCATTTGTAAATGAAAAATCACAGAAGACATTTGTAAACCACGGTAATAGGTTGCGAAAACTACTTTTAAAAGAAAATTCCATCTATTGTTTATAGAAAATTCCAAATATAAGGATATTCATGTCCATTTTTATCCTCCCTCCTCACTGCTCACTGCTCACATTCTAGCGTCATTGCTACAAACTTCCAAAAGCTGAAGTCTAAGAAAGTTGGACAAGGTACTGTAGAGCTACATAGTATTACTTTAAAAGCTTAATAATAGAATTTTGTGAGGTAGTAATGAAAAAAACTTCTTGGTATACATAAAAATGCATAAATATCAAGAATTCCTTCTTTTCCCAAAAACTCCTAATAGAAGAAAGTATGATAATGTCATCTACTTTTTTGAGATCTAATATTATTTTTTAATTGAACCCCTAAATGTAGAAAGTCTTCTGGTGGGCTTTTGCAAATCTTGGGCATGTACCCATGGTTGCAATTTATATTCACAGTTCTTTAATATTGTACAAACTTGATGCAAGTAGACAAGAGCTACATGTCTTGAATCTTTGGCAACTCCAAAAGCTTCTGCTAGGACACTTTAAATGTAAGATTTTCAATAATAGCAAGTTCTATTATTTTCTTTCATTTCGTCAAAAAAAAATTCTTGTCTTTAGTGAAAAATAACATTTTAACTCAAGTCAAACATTCATACATTGTTACACAATTTTCGAGCAAGGTACCAAAAAAACTTCTTCTTTTCGACATAAAATTTAGAGATCTTTGTATTTTTAACTTTTTATTTTGTTCTAGCACAAGATGTGGTGTAAAAAATTTGATTCACCGCTTGGAATTTCATCCTAAAACATATCAAGTTCACAAAAAAATAAAGCGTGAATTGGCAATTTTTTAACCTCCACACCTTGTACAATTTTTTTGAATATGCTACACCCCTTATCTACCTCTACAAATTGGTGTATAAGGAACTAATATCACCCTTGACATGATGGTAATGAATTTAGACCTTATGTAGTGCAAAAGTTTGATACCAAATGAAGTCAATGTCTGTTGATCCATTCAATGCAAGGATGACAGTGAATCATTTTTTCTACTTCAAATTCTATAATCTTTTAATCCGTGTGCTCATAGTTTGTGAAATTTTGTGAATATGTTACTTAGTAAGTCTTAATTGAGATCCTACGGTTAAATGTAGAAATAATAGTCTTATTTTTGTTCCTTACAAATTGCACTAAAAATCAACAATCTTGAAGTGTTTCTTGTGTGATATTGTCAAAGAAATTTAGGAGTTAAGAAACATAATTGCTTTGCCAAGGAAATTGTCGCATACTATTCCCTTAGTCATTGCAAGACCTTTTCCCATATCCTAAACCCCTCCATTACTTGTGGTTTTTGGTGTGCAATGACCAAAAATGAGGTAGAACATAGTTCTATAAAATTTATACAATGCCTAGTGGGAAAATGCTATTATCTTGAGTCAAAGTAATTTGACCAAGCCCATGCTTAGAAGAAAAAAACTATATTGCACCCTTCAAATGCATGTATCTTACAATCCGCATTGTCAAAATCTACAAAATGTTTTGTGTATATTTTTTGTGGTACTAAACGTCAAGATCCTACCGTTGAAAATGTTAAACGTTATTTATAATACTCTAATGATATCTCCTCTAAAAGAGGCGGCTTTGCCAAAATATCGTCATGGTCCTTTAACCCTGTAACCCTTTACACCCAGGAAGCCCAAAATGGGCCTTCGGAGGTGCTAAAACTCAATTTGCATGAAATCCATGAGGAATTAGGCTTGGAGATACTAGGTTCAAATTTGTGCACACATTACATGATCACTCTCCAACAATCAGATCATGATTTGGACTTGTAGAACTCTAAGAAAAGCTAGGAATACAACACAAAATACATCAAATACACTAAAATACAGTGAATACCATGCCACATACTACGCTGTATTTCACACACATGGACATCGATTTTGGTCTTAAATTTTGATTGAAATTTGTCTTTAAGACATTCTTCATTGTTTTGTAATTGTTAGATCTCCCTCCTCAAATATGGAACTTTCGTTTTGATTCGTATAAGGTTGGAACATTTTTGTATACAATCAAGTAGAAAAAAATTAAAATCACCAATAATTGTGTAAGAATATTTTCTTCACAAATGATATGTCAATGCGAAGCTATCAACCTAGTGCACGTGTGAACTGCTCTTATTCAAAGTAAAAAAATCTTGCAAGAATCTATTGATGGTTAAAGTAGTACACTTTGTATTAGGCATTGTATTTTCATCAAATTCGATTCAAAGAAAAAAATCAGTAGAAATCTCGGTTTTTCCAAAAACATACTTGGGCGGTAAGGGTTAAGGCTGATTAACCATGTATGGGTCGATTCTGGACCATAACCTTTGTAGCAAGGGCTACAAGCCACCAATTGTGTGGCGATGGTCTCAAAAGCATCATTGATGATGCATCGCCACCACATCAACAAGCTACAGTGATTTCCGTGAAACAAGTTTGTAGACTTTTGTTCTGAACGGTAACCATTGCGTAGATGCCATTCAGCATGATCTAGAACACTCATAGATCCTCACAGGCCAAAAAAAGCTTGACGGCATTAAAGGGATAACGGGTTAATATGGGCAGTCTTGGAATCCACACTGGTGGTTGGTTGTGATAACTAGGTAGCCCCCCTAAAACCGACAAGTTAAGGAATGTGCATATCTGGAAAGAGGAGATAGTTATACTATTATTTTTCAATGATAGCCAATAGAATTACAATTCCAACCCAAGTGATTTCATATTTATTTGATGAAAACTGAATTAGTTATGAATTTTCAAACTGAGCGGCCATGTTTAGTGGATAGCCAACAATAGGAACCCCCATAACCAACGACCAAAAGTAAGGGTCTTGACTAATAGCAAACCTCCATTTGGAACTGAGTTGGTGGTAATGGGATGAAAGAGGGTTGGATATACCCCAATTATACAGGCGTTGGCTATGGGTTTTGGTTGGTTATGGGGGGCTTACCTTACATATGGATAAAGCTACTGTAGCAACGCTTGAGATTATTACATGAGAAGTTCTTTGTCTCCATGAGAAGTTCATTGCATCGGTCTTCTCGGGGCTATGACTGTTTCTAATTCAAATGCTTGCTCACCTAATTTTCCATGAAGCCCACTGCTTCTAGCTAAGTGTATAAAGTTTATACAAGAATCCAGCATCAAAAGGACACAACAGTGAGCTTTCCTGGTTGACAAACTACGGTTTTTTTTTGGGGGGGGGGTTGGTATTGGTTTGTTTGTTTTTTGGCTTGCTTATGTGGGCTCCTTGACTGGTGATGGAGCTCTCCCTGCCCCAGTTTCCAATGTGGGGCATAGTCTAATTTTTCATTTGTGATGTGAACACCATCATTCAAATGATGAAGAAAAACAAAAGGACACCACAATAATTACAAATTGTACATAGGTCCACAATACAATACATAGGGAGCTAAGTAGGGAAGAGAGAAGGAAGACAAGGGCCCACCAAGAATGATACATTGTACCCATTCTTTCACTCCTCAACTTTAGCGTGAAATTTGAATCTAGGTTGCAACTCAAATACGCGGGGGATTTGCGCGTATCTTAATCCTTTAAGGGCAACAATGGACATGTATGCGGTGTATATACCTTTCTCAGAGAGTGTTGATGGTCCCATGTGGGATATCTCTGGTGGGTTGCAAAAACTCATCCAGACATACCACATGCCGATGGCCCATGTGAAAAAGTCAACAATCACAAATTGGGAGAAACTATTTATGCTGAATTAGGGTGGAAATATCGCTTGGTCTACATAAAATCTCCTTCCACTCAAACCGTGGTTTGGTGCCACACTGCAAATTTTGTCGAAAACGCACATGATCTATGTAGGTTTCCAAAATTTGCAAATTAGGCATCAATCAACTATTGGTAAAGCTATTCCTAGATTACTTTGAAAGTGACCACCTATGGGCTTGTCGCCATTAACCGTTAACCCTTTAACATTGGGTTGGCTATGGCGCAACCATCCATCTACAAGTGCATTAGATATTGGATTTTGGAATCAATTAAACTTGTAGATGATGGTCGAGCCATAGCCAACCCAGCGTTAAAGGGTTAATCTTTAAAGGACCGGGCCTTTTGCTTCACCAAAACCACCCCAAAACCGCCACTTTGACATGAGACATTATTAGACTTCTTCAAACATTTTTTTACTATTTTCAATTGTTTTGCTATTTTCAATTGTTAACTACTACAAAAAGACACCCTAATTTTTTTGTAAACTTTGACTGCACGGATTGAAAGATATATGCATTTGAAGAGTGCAAAATTGTTTTTTTCCACCATGCTTGGACAAGGCCAACGTACTTCGACTCAAGTTAATGGCATATGTTTCCACTATACATTGCATAAACTCAATGGATCTATGCTCTACCTCGTGTTAAATCATGAGAGGCCAAAAATCACGAGTAATGGTGGTGTTTACAGTAAGAAAAATGGACCTCCAACGACTAGGGGTATAGAAAGTGGCCCTTTACTAAGGAAAGAAATTTTATTTTTTAAATAGAAAATAAAATGTTGGATCTAAAATCCAAATGGTGAATAGAGTTTCATGATTTTTTCTAACAATAGAAAAAATAGAACCCTTAATCTCTATGCATTTTAAAGTGACAACTATGAAGGTTGCCAAGAACTTTCCTTCACTAGTACCTGCCTAAAAAAAGCGCAATTGTCAGCTCTACAGTAGAACTATTTATTTCTATAGTACGCTGCCTAGCTGCCATAAAACACATGCTTTCTATGTTTGAAGCATCATAGCTCTATTCCTATAAGTCCAAAAAAAAAAAAATCCCCGCAAAGATTTCAAGTATTCCTATTTTCACTATAAATTTCAAGAAGTTATCTTCAAAAATAGATTTTTAGGAACTTGCCTAAAATCAATTTGTACCCAATAGATACAAATTGTCCTTTAGGGGTTAAACGTCATAAGGTGCCACTAACGTAGTGGCGACAATATTCTAATGTATAGTGTCGTATTTGAACATGATAAGGTTCAAGAATTGAAATGACCCCCAAATGACTTAATGTTAGTTGAAGAATCTTCAATCCAAAGGTGTAAGGCTTGTTCCTTGCCTGGTGGGCACGGTCTTAGTGGTGGTGCGAACAGACACTTTATTCACGCCGGTCCCCTCTGGGAACCGGCGTTCTTCTTCTTCTTCTTCTTGTAAGGCTTGCTAAGCTTTAATACATTTTTATATTCTAGAAAGTACAAATATTTGCTTGTATATATGGTTCCCGATTGACGTTTAAGGGTTAAACAGTCAAAGGATCAACAAATGATATTATAGAGAATAGTGTGAGTAGAGTGTTTGTTAAGTTATATCTTCCTTATTACAATTTACACATGGGAATGTGATATGTGAAGTGAGTGATAGGGGATGATGTAACTTAGCTATAGAGTATACCGTACGCTACTGTTAGTTTCGGACACCCCCTTTACAAACCAATTATTATTTTTTAACACGATGATTCAAACACAATGGATATCACCTAAGTATTACGTAAGTATTCCCTATATATTACAAGGGTATGGCCTTGGCATTACATGGGTATCACCTTAGACAATATTTTATATTTTCCAAAATATTGAACAATTCCCCATTTTGAATTAATTATGTACAAACCTGACCATAGTGTAGGGTATTCATTGTTTGGCAGGCAAATGGAGCTTTATTCCACATTGCTGCTATTGACTTTTGGTGGTTGTACAATGAGAGTACAAGCCTAACATTCCGCAAACTTATTTTGGAAAAGTGCTTTTGTGGGGGCAATCTCCTTCATTGGTGGTGAAAGTTTTTGAGATTGTGCAAAAGATTTAGGGAGGAGGAACCTTTCGGCATGGGGCTATGGTTTGCAAGCATTCTTTTGCCCATCTCCCACTACGTTTTACAATAGCTTCTTTTGTTGAATTATTGTCAAGACAAGATGCTAACGGAGGGGTGTTGACCACCAAAATGATTTATTGATGTACTTGGTTGCTTTTCACCCTTTATTTGTTTTTGCACTCAGAATTGTTCACAATTTCTACCCAGTTGCTGTAACAATCAGTCAGTTGCTGTAACAATCAGTCTGTTTGATGATATTTTTTCTGTTTGGAATGATGCAACATTCCAATCCAAAAGGCTTCTAGATTTTTTTTGATATTATCATTCTGATTTTTACGTACCATACTTTGTACCATGGTAGAACAGCAAGGTTGTCCAAAATCATCTGGGAGAATAAGATGAGATTAAGCTGAGAAATCGAGTAAGGAAATGTAGAAGGGAAGTAGTTGGGAAATTAGAAGAAATAATTTGGGAAATTAAGTTGGGACCAGAATAAACATAGACTTGCAAATCTTGGAAAACCTTCCACAATTGTCAATTAGCTCCGGACTTGTGACATCTACTATATGCGGCATTTTTTCATGCAAGTGACAAACACAATTTTCTTTGAGATTGACAAAAAGAAAAAAAGAAAAAAATAAAAATTTGATCCAAGACAAGATAAGATTTTTCTCACCTTGTTAGACAAGGTGCGGGAAGCCTTTTTTTAATTTCTTTATCAAACTTAAAGATTTTGGGTTTTCTCCCATCTTATGTTTCTTCTTGAAAATGAAGCAAATTTTTTGTTTCAGCCAATTGAATTTGCAATGTATATCATAATTGAGTTTATTGAAAATGAAAGGTACTTTGACAAATTTTAAACCTCCCTTCCTTGCAATTTTGTTTTGCAAATGCATTGTGCCTCCTTTAACTCAAGAAATTGAAGCATAGGGTATTAACATTAATACCTATGCCTTTTGAGTAGCATCCAGTGATTTGGCGACAAACATAAATTCTTGAATTAACATAAATTGAAGCATAGGGTATTATACTCCATAGAGGTATAAATTGAGACTTTGCATCAAGTATAGTTTAGACCAAAGTGGATTCTGAGTTTACTCATAGGGTCTTTTTTTTCTTTTTCTTTTTTTCACTTCACATGTTGGAATCTTTACATTTGTGCAGTAAAAGCTTGTTTTCTATGCATCTGAGTGGCAACTGCATCCTTCATCCTTCATCCTCCCGTAAGTGAGAAAAGTTTGGTTTCCATGCATCATGCAACCTTCCATAAGTAGTAGACCCTACATCATCCCTACATTTCTATCAATACAAATGTTTTGCACAATGCTTCCCCAAAATTCGACTCTTAAGAGTAAAAAACGACAACCGTTGTGTGATTGTCGCCAAATCACTGGATGCTACTCAAAAGGCAAAATCTAATCCCTCAAATGACAATTGCACTCAAGGCATTGCATACATGGTAGCAATAATACAAAGGGCCAAGTATGGGGAACTCATAATTTGCGACACAGAGATTCATGATTATGATCTCTACTGCAATCCATACTATGCATTTCATTCACACACATCCATATCCACAATCATACTTGCCTTTCATTCACACATCCATATCCACAACCTTCGAATTTGGTTTCCAAACACTCTCCCTTTTTCAGTTCCCAAACAACATGAAACCAAATTCATGTAAAGGTGAGTCTCAACCTGAGCCACGACTGTGTGTCACATGGTCGGGAACAACTTCATGATACACGCCGTGTTAAACTTGTCCTCGGACAACATGATGGCCGCCTGCAGCTCGGCGCCTTCCATGCATGCAGGCCTCCAGCGGATGCAAATACACACCTAACATCGAAATCTCATCAAACCACACTCTTTCCCAACAACACCCTCTAATTCACCTTGGCGTTCACCACAACCCCCCGCTGATGCTAGAGGTGCATCCCCGCCACAATATTTCCTCAAGGAGGCCAAATTAAAATCAACATGACAACAATCAACATCAAGGTGAATTACATTGAGATGGTGGTCGCATCACGTTGTATTGCATTGACATTGTGTTGCTTTCATCCGAGATCTAATAGATTTTGTGTAAGGAAACTTATTGAAATCTTCCAGATTAGATTCGTAGCCTCAACTATATGAGGGCCCCTTCACACCAAGACCAAAGTTGAAAGGCCGTCAAATTCCACCAACGAGACTACGAGAATGGCCAAAGCTTGGCCTCTTGGCCTTCACACCAAGTCCAATGTCCAAAAGCTGTCGCCCTCCATTGTGCCTACACAGCAACACTAGAGTTTTGGCGCTACATCGTCGAGTGCAAACTTGGGTCGCCATTTTTAGCTGACCCAAACTTCCTTCGAAAGGCTGTCAACTTCCTTCAAATCCTACTACATGCATACTAGGGTTGGTACCCGTCGTCCCGACGGGGAGAGCGGAGGGTGGTGTGTTAAAGTTACGTTTGCATGTTTTGTATTTTAAAACCTATAAGCTCAAATCGAATCTAAATCGAATCAAGTACATTCCCCATTGTCATCAACTGACCGAGGCAATCCCAATTTAAATAAACATATGTAAATGAAAAAATAAAATTTACCCATTATATATGCATTATTTACTGTATATACCTACTATTCACTTTAAATACCCATTATTTATTTTATATACGTGTTATTGTCTTTAGATAACTATCATTTATTTTATGTACCCGAGGTAGTACATTTTGTAGTTTCAATATGTTGGAAATTATGGTTTTATTTTTCTATTTTTGATACATAATACAATTTCAAAACTCAATAAGCCAAATTTGAATAAAAGGGCACTATAAAGGATTCCTCCAAAGGGCACATATGGAGGATTCTTTCAAAGTTCACATTCAATTCAAAAGGCACATTTGATTCAAATGGCAATTCCAAAGGTCATGTGACCGGGAGCGGCGGACGGACAGACACTAACGCCTATTATATAAGTAGATATATTTTAAACCCAAGAGTTTGACCTCTCACCATTGTTTGGGCTCAAATTTTGACAATCGGCCTCTCGATTTAGCCCGATGTGAAGTGCCCTTTAGATCGGAGATGGTCTTAGAAATTGTTGGTGTTGATTTTTTTGTCCGTGCCTTCTACGGAACATGTTTTTTTATTTTTAATTTTAGTTTTATTTTTTTGGACACACACAAGTCAATAACCCCTTGGCTAAATGAAATTTGGGTCCAAACACCCTCCAAATTCAAGTCTACCCAGGATCTAGATAAATACCCGATTTGGGAGCAGTAACGGTTTTGCGCGCATCCACATCCCTGTCTTCTCTCAACTGTTTTCGGAGTCGATCAACTCGAGAAACCCTAATCGCAATTCCCGCTCTGTAGTTTCATGATCTTACAATCTCACGAACACTCCCTCACCGATCCAGTGAAGCGCTCGAAAATTTGCTGCAAATCGGTTCTAGCCGGGGCACATTTGGCGAAGTATCGAGCACACAAGGGTTTGGTGAAGAATTGACAACAAGAGCGCCGGGATTGTGAGTTTGATCGCGATCGTGGTTGCGAAATGCGGAGGGTAGGAGTTTAGGGTTTTGGGAGTCTCCATGGCGGGAGGGGAGCGGGAGTCGCCGCTGGCGGCGTTTCTGCGGGCGGAGGTGCCGGACTGGGACGACGAGGTGGTGTCCAGGGCGCGGTACAAGGCATTCACGGGGCAGAGAGCGGATTGGGAGAATCGCCTGCAGTTCTGGAGGGAGTTGGTGGTCGAGTGTGCGCGGCACCTCGGTCTGGTCGTGATCGAGCCGAGCAAGGTCCGTGCGTCGTCTGATTCTTGTCTTCAGTTTAGTCAATTGTAATGAAATTGTAACGAATAGAACCAGTGTTCTTTTTTAAAACGAGTTTATATGGAAATTTATCCTTCAAAAAATTCCGTTAAGTTTGCTGTTGGTTTCCAGGTTCAGCATCAGTGGTTTCTTCGGGAAGGGATAACGCCGTTGGGGATGTCTACGGTTTTGGTATGGCCATGAACTTTCAATGCTATGTAATATTTGACTGATATTACACTTTTAGAGTGTTTGAAATCTGACCTGTTTGCTGGTTGCGTAGAGTGAGATGCGGAAATCAGGGGAGCTTCAAACCAGGGAAGAATTGATGCGGCCTCAGGCATCTCTTACTGGCTCTGTTTTCAGACAAGTATTTACATGGATGGGTAGCCAAGTTCGTGGCTCATCAGCTGGAGCTCAGGCGAGCTCTGTATTGCCTGATACGCTGATTGTCACTCCCCTACTTCAGGTATGAGAGCCTTTTTTAATCCCTAGAGAATGTTGTTTTAAAATTCGGAATCTGTAACATGGGGTTTGCTTGTATGCCATTCTTTTGCATTAGAATGTCTTCTTGCCGTTTTCCTTTTTTTCTGAAGGCTACTGTTGATCTCAAGTTGTGTTTGAATTGATTTTTTTTTATCAGGAGCGCAGTTCACTTGTGATCAAAGCTTTGTCAGAAGCTGACTGGAGACATGTGTGTGTGGTCACAATGACTCGGTTCCGGGAGCTCTGCGGCTCTGCAGAAACTGCGGATGTGCTGAAAGCTGTGCTGGTTAAGCAGGGCAGAGCTCATCATTTGAAGTTAGAAGGGAAAGAAAACATCGAGGTTTGCATCTGGCCGCTACATGCTTCTTTGCCGTTCTATCTCTGTATTTTGTTTGAATGGTTTGGTCGTTCTGTTGCCTCGAGTGTGCTCATTACTGTCGTCATATCAAGATGGCAACGTATCTTGATATTACCGAGTTTATGTGGCGTGGGATCACGTTTTGTTTACGGCATTCCTTGAGATGTTTCTCCCTTCAATTTCAAATTGTGGAACTTTCATGTAATTATTATAGTGAAGTTTTAAGCTTCTTGTTGAGTTCGCATGGAATCGGCTCTTACTGCAGGGACTCAAAATTGCTCTAAAGGATGAGCCTATCCCAATGGTCTCAGAGGTTGACAGTCATGTTCTGCAATTATACTGGACCCTGGAAAGGTTGCACCAGCAAGTAAATATCCTTGATGTGCGAGTGACAAGGTTAGGCCCTCTCGAGACGTTTGAATTCAGTGCCTTGAATATTGCTTGCGTTTACAATGGTGGTTGATCTGACTCTGACTTCGACAGTGTGAAGGACTCATTACTCTGGTCTCAAAAGTTCATCTCGTGGTATTTGCGCAGTGCAAGAGCTGCAACGATCTTGGCTCTTAAGTCCGGGGACAAGAAAGGTGCTCTTCGACATGCACGGCGACTGAAGGTCCTAACGACTAGCAAGAGTAAATGTGAGACATTTATCGACAGGATTGACGAAGTTTTGACCTCCATTGCTGATGCTGAAGCTACAAGAAAGGTGAGTAGCTTGTGCTTTACTTGTAGGAGCTACACTATGTGTGCCAGCGCGGCTTTCTCAAGTAAAATGGGAGAAATAAAGGTATTGAAAGTACGGGTTATGCATATAGCTGGATTTTTCTTCGTTTTAAAAACTGAATTTGGCCTGTTCATGCAGGTTACTGATGCTTTGAAGGTCGGCGTGGAAGCGATGAAAGATAATCATGTTACTTTGGAAGAAGTTCAAACGTGTCTAGAAGAGGCGGATGATGCTATATCGTTGCAGCGTGAAGCACAGACGACTATAGGTACCAACCTTTTCGAAAAATTTCAATTCAATTATTTATTCAATTATTTCCATTTTTATTGAACATAACACTCATGCTTTTATGCAGCTGAAGCGCCGCACATCACAGGTGCAGATGACATGGATCTCGAAGAAGAGTTTTTGTTACTGGAAGCGGAGTTGGACAACGCCTCTGTCACTGATATTACCAATTTACCAGAAGCCTCTCCAAGAGACAGGATGCCTGCTCAGCCCAGCGGATCGAAGCCTGAACGGTTAATGGAAGGTTCAACGAAGGCAGAGAAGGATCAAAAGGAAGAAGAATCAGTTGATTCTCTAGATAGAGCATTTGCGAAGTTAGAACTCGAACTTGCGTAATGCCTTGTGTCCACTGAGGCAGCTAAAGCAGGTATTTGTTTGTATCATATCATCTGTAATTCTAGAACATCTATTTGTTTCTTGGCTCAAGATGTGATCATTCACAACTGAGGCTTCTAAGTGATGTCTTGTTACATAAGGTTACGGGAATTTGGCTTGTTAGGAGTATATTTTTGTGGATAGAAATAATTTGGCGCCTTGATTATGGTCTCTTTGAGCAGACGTAGAGGGTCTCATAAAGAGTTTTTACTTGAGTCCTGTCTCATCCATTGTGTGTTCCATGCATTAAACGCTACTCTTTTTTCTTGAGGAATTCGTCGCTGATAAAAAAGAATATCAGTAGTTAAGTTGTTAGGCTCTACCTAGGACATTCTCTAATTCTTAAAAACAAGCCCAGTCTCCAAAAACCCTTAAGGAATGAACTAATTTAGAGTTTAAATCCATGGTTTTACTATGAGCCTCAACTACTCCCTACCTACGTACCTCACCATCTGTGTGGCGACAAGTAATCATTGACTTTGAATTTCTAATTTGGCAGCTGAGAAGTGGTGGTGAAAGCATGCAGGTGAAGTTATGCATATGACGTACATACGGAGGAACTTGTGAGTGCACCACCGCTACTTCCTGTGGCACTGCTGCTGTCATTCAAGTCTTGAGCACCTTCATCATTTGGGTGAGAATTGGAGAGCAGCTGGCTTTCAAGTCTCTTCAGAATCTTCTACCCTTCCCTTCGGCAGACTGGCGGGTGCTCTATTCATAATTGGTCATCTTTGCTCACGACTGTAGTAGATTTTTAAGACTGGTGTTTTCATCAGCTTCAGGTTATCTCAGTAGAGACATAGTGCTTACCTAGTTTTCTGATTTAGGTGGACAGTCTGTGAGAGAATGACTCTGCATGGTTTAGATTCGTTGGTGGTTCAACTGGCAGTAGTGCTGCTTCTGCATTGCTGTCTATATTCAACGTCTGTGGAGGGACAACCAAGTCCAGTGGCGCCAAGTTCTACCAATGAGTCTCTGTTTCCAGCGTTTTTCATTTTCGGGGACTCATTGGTGGACTGTGGTAATAATGATTACATTTCCCTGTCTCTGGCCAAAGCTAATCTGCTCCCTAATGGGATCGATTTTCCATCAGGTGCTGCCACCGGCCGCTTCTGCAATGGCAAAACCTCCTTCGACGTCTTGTGTAAGTAATCTGCACTTTATCTGTGATATTTGTAAAGTTTTCTGGTTATGAGGGTCACACTTAAAAGTTTTTAGAATAACATCTTGTACCGATGTTGTAATGTTATGCACGAACTCAGGAATCCGATGCAGCATCTTTGGTTCAGTTCATCATTCTTGTGACGAATGTAGGCTTTACATGAATGTTCTCTCTGTTACCGTTGTAGCCAATCTTTGAATGGATCAGCAGCTAGTTTTTGTTTGATGTTCCCATAAGTAACCCATCTTCTATGGAATGGAAGGCGTTCACTTGACTTTGCGAATAACATCTGACCCGAAGTTTTTACCATGGCAGGTGACAGGATTGGCTTGCCATATCCACCGGCGTCCCTGGCGCCTACAAGCCGAGGTCCTGCTATTCTAAGAGGGTTGAATTATGCCTCTGGTGCTGCAGGAATTCTTGATGGATCCGGCGTAAATTATGTAAGATTCAGGTTCTTCCACTTGTTATATTAAGTTTCTATAACAATTGCTTGGTAGGTATCTATTACTAGAGAGCTCACAGCACGTCATGTCCAGGTATTCTTCATGCTCTTTCCGCTGTGTATACTCTTGAAACTTAGTCATAGAAGCTTTCATACTCTAAAGGCAATGGTTGGTGTGCAGATTGAGCGGCTGACATTCAATGAGCAGATAGCGTTGTATCAGCAAACAGTTCTCCAACTGACTATTTTGTTGGGCCGAGCTGCTGCCACTAATTTAACCTACAACTCTCTGTTCGGATTCGCAATAGGAAGCAACGACTACATCAACAATTACCTGCTCGCGAGCAACAACTCCACGAGGGCGCAGTACACTCCATCCCAGTTCGTGGAGCACCTTATGTCAAATCTCACCGCCCAATTCACGGTACAAACACAACGACCGTGTAATACTTATTCTTAATTCTACCTTATCTGTCTCGAGTAAGATTCTTCTTGTCTCGATTGTGTGCAGACCCTCTACACCTGGGGTGCCCGGAAGTTTTTGGTCTCGAATATAGGTCCCATGGGATGCATTCCAAACCGGCTGGCGCTGGGAAGCATCGACGGTAGTTGTGTGGATTCTGACAATGAAATGGTGAAGAACTTCAACAAAGCTCTGAAGAACCTCACCAACCACCTCCCTGCGTCCCTTCCAGACGCCATGTTCTTATATGCCAATTCATTCGATATAGTTTATGACGTCATCCAAGATCCTTATCTTAAAGGTAACTGCATCTGATACTCAGTGGATGAGCAGTGACTTGAACTAAGGTAGAGCATGTTAGGGACTGCAACTTCTTAGTTCCTGATTTGAGTTCTGTCAGTGGATATTTTTGTTTTATGCATGGAATACTGTCTCTTTCTTGGATTCATATTTTGTAGTTTTTTTTGTTGTTGTTGTTGCAGGCTTCAACGTGGTGAATGAAGGCTGTTGTGGAGCGGGTGCATATAATGGGCAGCTGCCCTGTTTGCCGATAATAGACAGCCTCTGCACCAATCGGTCGGAGTATGTGTTCTGGGACCCTTACCACCCCACTGCAGCTGTGAACGAAATCCTGGGCAACCGGTCGTTCTCGGGGAACTCTTCCGACGTCCATCCTATCAACGTCCGGCAGCTCGCCCGGGTGCGGATATGAAATCCATCACTGGCCCAAGGTTTTATCAGATGAATGTGCGCAGAGTTCAGCATGGGTTACCAGAGACAAGATTGAAGAGCTAGCAGCGAGTAAATGTAGCACAAGCGGATGAGATTGCTCAGGTCATTAACCCCTAAAGTTTCCTTCAAAAACTAGTCTGAAACTGCCACTGTCAAAAAGAGCCACAAAAATCACATTTTTGTGGACTTTTAACCGTAAGATCTGCACAAAGACTCATAAAAATATGCCATCTTTGTTTTGGTAGCAATCCACCGCATGGATATGAAGATTATAGTGTTTAGAGTGCAAGAAATAAATCCCCCCCTTGCCCAACAAGGTCAGCCTAATTTTACTTAGCATATCTTGTAACATTTACATCAAAGTGTGTTCAAAACCATTTTTGACATGACCGTTGTGGTGTTTAGTAAATTGTGCGCAAAATATGGGTATAACATGTGGAAAATACTTTAGTGAAAGGGGGTATAAAACCATGAGAATGAGTACAAAAGTGGTAAGAAATTTCTTGCTACATAATTTTTTTTAAATTTGAGAATCCCAACAGTTTGTATGTGCCATTTCTGTTTCCACTAATTTATAAACAATAAAATTCTAAAAGTAATAAAATCTCTAATTTTCATGAATTTACTGAATTATTCAAGCATTAAAGGGGAGGGCAAGGCTTCAAATTGGAGATCGTTCATGAAATATAGGGCCACATCATTCATCCACTCGCCCAATAAGTCATGGTCTTCTAAGATGTGGCTTCACGTCAAGAACAATCTTTTTTATAAATTTTTTTTATTGGTTCATACTTTTTGGACTTCGTGGGGTCTTCCTTGCACTATTCTCTTCCATGATTTGGGCTGGCCCACCCTTCCTCCACTCTTTGTGCCCTTATTTACTACCCCTCTTTGACACTTTTCTTTCATTAATTCAAGGGGTGCCTAGGCTACCCATCGTCCCCATTTCAAACTTTGAGTGGTACTAACTTTCAAACCATTAATCCAAAAATAAATAAATAAAAAATCCACCATGAAGCTCTTATCAGGGACAATCTAGTGTTAAATTTGTTTTAAAGAAGATTTTTTTTCAAATTTTCGGAATCTGCCTAAAATCAAAATCGTCCCCCCAAGGATAAATGGTGCTTAAGGAGTTAAAAACCTTGGTTTTCTAAGGGAGTTTTTTTTATAAGTGTAAGATTCTCCTCTCTAGCTTTGGGTCCCAGAGTGGTCAACTTATATACTGGAATACCAGTGCACTATCAAAGGGTATCCCTAGGTTATAAGGAGGGTGATTATAGTTATCGTCTAGGATTTTTATATTTTTATTCTTGGAAAAACATCCTACTTTTATACAGAGGGTGAAAGTCTTCAAATATCCAACGAAGGATAAAGCCTGCCACATCGGCACCCTGCTGGACATGAAGTCTTCCCCCAGAAACTCACAAAGGCCAAAAAGTGGTCCCAAACCTCAAATAGTGGGCACATGGTGGTCCCCAACCTAGTCCCATCACCGCAACAAAACGGTGCACAAGACGAACTTGCCCTTATCCACCGAATTAGTCCCAAAAAGCCCCCCATGTAGCAAAGATCATGCTCAATTTAAAAATAAATAAAAAGAAGAAACAGGAGAAGAAAGGAAAAAGGCATAGTTTGGGGAATGTACAGGAGAACGTGATCGATTGCGTGAACTTAACCCTATAATAACGATGAAGGGACCAGAATGTGGTCGATGAGACCAATTTTCCGGGAGCCACAAGTGATTGAACCGTCGGATTGATTTGCACCTGTCGGAGTAGTTGCTTTCCTCCATGTAACCCATTTTCTCGCTCTCTGATCGATAGAGGCAATGAAGATTGAACAATGAAATGTACTCTTTGTGTAGATGGTGTTGTATAGAATTTATTAGCACGCCGCGAGTTTATTAGCACAAGACCTAGCACGCCTCCCTAAAAATTCTTACGATTTATAAGATCATGCACAAAAAAATCTACACGAGGAGTACATTTCACTATTCACTTTTTTTCAGAGAAATCATTGTAGTTCGTTATTGCCTCAACCAATCAGAGAACGAGAGGATGGGTTAGATGGAGGAAAGCAAAGCACACAACCACTCCGACAAGTGCGAATCAATCCAACGGTTCAGTCAGCCGTGGCTCCCAAACAACTGGTCTCATCGACCACATTATGGTCCCTTCATGCTTAAAGGGTTACAGTAAGCACACAAGGAAGGAACTGAGGTGAAAGGGGTCCGCGGTCATCGGGGTGACCGCGGCGCCGTCGCTGCGCAATCCGGCCACCGTTTTGGAAGCTCCGCGAGCACGCCATCAGCCTATAATAGTTCGATCACCTCCGATTTCACTACTTCATTTGTGTTGTTGTGAGCTCTTCGCGTTGTGGAGGAGTTCCTGGCTATGGAGAGCAACAGCAGTATGAGGCTGCGCCAGCAGGTGCTGCTGGACCACTTGAAGCCCGAAGCTGGACGGAGAGCGTCGCCGAACCTTGTGGTGCGCAACTTCTCTCTGTTTGCTGATCAGAAGCGATCGCTTGATTCTTGGCGCTGATTGATTGTTTCTGTGACGGTAGAGTTTTCTCGTGCGTAATTACGATTTGGTAGGGTTTGGATGTGCTTCCGGGGGTCGTTTTTTTTTGGTTTGAGGTCATTTAGGTTGGTTTTACTGAGTTTTGTAGTCCTCTGGTCGTGAGTGGTTTCTTTCTGTGAGAGGGGAATTTTCTCGTGCGTGATTAGTATGCGGAGGATTTGGTCGGGTTTGGATGAGCTTTTGGGATCGACTGATTGAATTTGAGGTCATTTTCTCATGCTGCGTTTTGCGCTTTAGGTTTGATTTGAGCGAAATAGTTGACGATGCGGCAGTTACATATTCGCACTGTAGAAATCGATCCTTGATGCTCTGATTCGTTTGGCGAATAGTTGTATATGAGATTAATCCTTGCACGGCGATCGTTACATTAATTTGTTGCTTTTTTTAGAGCAGTTTATGAAACGCGGGGTCTACCGTGAGTTTGAGAGGTATCCGTAATGTATGCAAGTCAGGGTAGGCTCTGGAAGCAGTCCTAAGTTAGTGAATCAGGGTTTATAAGCTGAGGTTTGCGCCTCCCAAGCTCTCTTTGATCTCTTGCTCATTTCCGTGATGGATCCCTCCTCGCGCCGCCACTCGGGTTCTAGCGCGGATAGTAAATTTGATGATAGACGGCGAGGAGAGCAGCGACGATGAGATGCTCGATAGTACGGACAGGGAGGCTGTTATGATTTACCAGTGCGCCGCGCTTGCCGTTGCTAACACGCACGCGCTTTTGCAGACGGAGACATGCTCTTCCAACGACAGTGCACCGTATGCGCGGACTACTGACTTCCTCGACGATGTCGTGGTTGTGGCGTAAGTTTCTACTTCTCAAATTTCGAGGGTTCTGTCTTTGGTTTTCTTCGATCTGGTAGCTCGATGAGTCGACAAGTTGCACTTGAGGTGGTAATGTTTTCTGATTTTTGCTCGAGATTGAGAAGAATTTGGGACTGATGTCTGGTTTCGTGTTGCAGTGCTTATCGTACACCGATCTGCAGAGCGAAGAGGGGAGGTTTCAAGGACACTTATCCTGATGACCTCTTGGCACCGGTCCTGAGGGTGAGACATGCTGCGATGATGTTATCTTTTTGTGGGTCATTCATGATGTTGCTGTGATTTGAAGCTCTTTATCTGTTTGCTGTGCTCTCGGCCAGCAAAGTGGTGCTCATGATTTATATTAAGAATTGTAGTGTCTGTTTAGGTGGAGCCCAGCTATCTTTAGCCCGTGTGTGTGCCTATGGAATTTGATGATATGGATTAGGTTTTACAGTGAAAGGTTAATAAATCAATCATGGATATGCAAAAGGAAGACTCGAAGCATATCTTTTGTGCTCTAAAGAGTTTTTTGGGTGCAGGCTGTTGTGGAGCAGACAGGCGTGAACCCTGCGGAGGTGGGCGACATCGTGATTGGTAGTGTCCTCGCTCCTGGAGCACAGCGTGCGAATGAGTGTCGCATGGCTGCATTTTTTGCTGGATTTCCAGGTGAGCTTCTGTCTTCACAAGTGGGGGAAATCCGCAATTTATCTCGAGTGTTTTCTCTTTCGAGGAATTATTTTTTTTGTAAACTGGGTACAAAGCTTTGATGTTTGTCCGCAGCTGGCTTGGAACAGTTGTATGATTTTGCTTCTGATCGGTTTTATTGGGTGTTGGCAACAGAGACTGTGCCTGTTAGAACTGTGAACCGGCAATGCTCATCTGGTCTGCAAGCTATCGCGGATGTAGTGGCAGCAATTAAAGCAGGTTTTTATGATATTGGTATTGGAGGTGGATTGGAGTCGATGTCTGTCAATCCGATGGCTTGGGAGGGCTCTGTTAATCCAAGGGTATTGTCTCCAGCCACCTCTTCGCCTTTGTTCCATTTTTACATGATTCAAATTATGTAGCAACCATTTCATTTGTGTGTTCGCTTTTTCTTCATTTTTGTGTGTTCCGAGCCTTAGCATATACTGAGACCTTTTCTCTCAACGTTCGGTCTTTTTTAGGTGCAAGCTGATCAAAGAGCTCAGGACTGCCTCCTTCCCATGGGTATCACTTCAGAGAATGTCGCAGAGCGCTACGGAGTTAGCCGTAAACAACAAGATGCTGCAGCAGTATGTTACTATACTTCACACTAGTGCTGGATTTTCAGAATTCTTATCAACCTTTTAGTTTTTAACGCTCGAGCTCGAGTTGATGGGTTAAATATGTTGTTTGGCAGGTTAAATCGCATCAGAAGGCAGCAGCTGCTAGGGCCTCAGGCAGATTTAAGGATGAGATTATTCCTGTGCACACGAAGGTATTTTGCAACTACAATTCTTTGGTCTTTTTTAAAGGATGCTCACTCGTTGGGTTTTGATGGTGTTCCCTTTTTCTTAGTCACGTTGAAAATAGTTAATAGATGATGTTCGTCCTAGATTCTTGCTCACGTGCTGGTTGCTGGTCAACATGTTGTCGGTTTCCACTGAATTCTGTTTAGCATATACTGCTGTCAACCTGAATTTGAATGTGAAGTCAATTAAGATTTATATGCATGACACAATGGATGATAATATCTGCATTACAGCTGGTGGATCCTAAAACTGGAGAAGAGAAGAAAGTTATCATCTCTGACGATGATGGTATTCGCCCTGAGACTACCTTAGCTGATTTGGCAAAATTGAAGACAGTTTTTAAGAAATCTGGCACAACTACTGCAGGTATGGTGTACAATTAACGTGATTGGTGTATCGATTTATTTGCTTCATCTTGAGCTCAAGCTTGGTTCTGGGTAGCAGCATTCATATTTATGAGACTACTCTTGATTGGGGATGTTTTAGGGAATTCTTCGCAAGTGAGTGATGGAGCTGGGGCTGTGCTGCTCATGAAACGTCGGACTGCTTTGGCTAAAAATCTGCCCATTCTCGGTGTATTTAGGTGTGTTTTTTCTGTCCTTCTCTTTTAATAAAAATTTAAGTTACACGTCGGTGTTTGTTTTTCAAAATGATGTTTGTTTAAAAGGCATGCACAGCTTCAGCAGAGAACTTCGCTCGTGTTATCGTATTAATACAAACCCCAGGTTACAACCTTTAACTAATCTATTGTTAGTTTACGTTTGATAGTAGCTGATGTACTCTTTGGATGTGCAGGAGCTTCGTTGCGGTGGGTGTGGATCCTGCTGTTATGGGCATCGGTCCTGCCGTTGCCATTCCTGCTGCTGTCAAGGCAGCTGGACTTGAGATCAGCGACATCGATCTTTTCGAAGTTAATGAGGTACCGTATTTATTCTTTTCCGTTAACTTTGTCACAATCATGTTTGTGGATTGCATCAGTCAGCGTGTGTTAATAGTAATGAAAATAAGGCTTTTTCTCTTTTCTCGGAGTCTTTTCTCAACAGTGATCTAAGCACTCTTCTTTTCGCCACACATTACAGTAGAATATCTAGACTCACAGAAGATTGTTCTTTCGTTGCAGGCTTTTGCATCACAGTTCACATATTGTGCTCAAGAGCTAGGACTAGATGAGGAGAAGATTAACGTGAATGGAGGTGCTATGGCTCTCGGTCATCCACTTGGTGCCACAGGTGAGCAATCGGTTCCTAGTGAACTTCTGTGTCCTTTTATGGGACAATAGTTCCTGATTTTCTCACATTTTGCGTGATGATTTCCTCCATCTAGGTGCTCGATGCACGGCCACACTTTTGCACGAGATGAAAAAGCGAGGAAAGGATTGCCGCTTCGGTATCGTGACTATGTGTATTGGTATGGCCTACGCCTCTAGAACTCCAAATTTCCTTTCCTTTCTATGATGTCTATCATCTGGGTATATTATGCATCTCGCTGACCATGAGATGGGCACCTTTGATTGCTCAGGATCTGGTATGGGAGCTGCTGCAGTGTTCGAACAAGGGGGTGCCATTGATCAGCTCTGCAACGCACGGGCCGTGAGCCAAAACAGCTTGCTGTCAAGAGATGCTAAGTAGACAGCTTTCTCTAGCCCTCCTATCAAAAGCTTGCATCCAACTTCTCCTAGAAAGATACTAGACATTGTATAGATTCCTATTGATAGGTGTGACAGCCAAATATATACATGTTTTCCTGTATCTTTCTGCTTGAAAGCTACATGTGAATACCATGAAGAATTAACCGGAATACAGATCATATCAATTGAATGTCAGCGACTGAGAAATAGCGTGATGCTGTAACTTTATTCCTTCATCAGGCAATGAACATCTCGTCACGGCGCTTTGAACGTTCATTGCAAATTTGGGAGCAGGTACAACTGTGAAATATTCGCAATCAATTTAAGGATTCTGAGTGTGCAGAGTGCTTGAAGTGGAAGCTGCACAACAACATACCTCCTTTTGCAAAGAATGTGTACTGTTGTGTTGGCGAGAATCTCTAATAATACTTTGTCAGACCGATGCTAGCCCGCCGAGCTTCAGGACGAATCAAAAAACATTGGTCAACGAATGGCGCCAAGCTTACTTTTAGGAGCGTAATGGTAACAAATCCCACACTTTTTCACCTCCGAGTGTGGATAAGTGCCGTCCGTAGAAACGCAAAGCACGTGGACGTAACCTCGAAGACGAAATCAATATTTCCGCGTCACCAACACCCCTTGAAAAGATAAATTATCCAGAAAAATGCAAGGGAGGAGTCTTTTGAGCTTTCTGTATGGTCTTGTGTTAGTAACCGGTTAACTCTTGGGTATCACCCTACCTTCCTCTGTTCTTTCCTCTTTAGAAAGGAAAACTCTTTTATCTCTGCACTTACTTTCTGCATGAAAAAGGTTGAACATAACTGAGAGAAAGGGTTGGGTCTCCTAAGTGGTTCGGAATAATGAATGATTTATGAACAGTCTGCAGGAAAAAAATTAACGACGTGGGACCTTGGGAGGCAGCTTCGGTTTCTTCACATCCAACGGTCTTTTGTAGCAGTCGTCGCTGACATTGCGGAAGAATTCCTCCACAACCTCGAGGTAAAACGGCGAATGGAGCCGCATGTACCCGTCCAGGAACTCCTCAATGTCGCCGATCTCGTTGCTCTCGCTCCGGTCCAGCATCAGGTGCGCAATGTCGTCCTGGAACGCCATCGTCGCTTGCTGCTGCGAAATGACACCAGCAACTCGACCATTGCTGCGGAATCCAGACAGTAAGCCTGCAATCTCTACAGTGAGGCTCGCCTTGGACGACTCCTTCACTGCAAGAGTATTTTCTGGGCTTCGAGTTGACAAACTCTCGTCTCGAGGTTGAGATTGCACCTGCTTCGACCGTCTCTTGTTGAAGCTCGTCGACAGCTTTCTGCTGATTTTTCTGGGGACGTTGGGGGGCGTCAACTGCGGCTTGCGGGGGCCGTCGCGGAACAGAGACGAGGGGCTGGTGACTTTCATGCGGTGCGCCTCTCTCGCGTGGTGGTCGTCGTCGGAGGATGAAGTGACCGAGGATTGGCGTGGTGAACGCATCCCTGAGCTTGTGGATCCATCTGCAAAAATAATGACAATTAGAGTTCCACACGTGATGAAGGATTCTCAGTAGAAGATCATGGAGATCGTGGACTTACCTAAGCTCCAGGATGACTCGGAGCCTGGATATACGGTCCCGTCGATGTCGAGCTCGACTCCGAAATCGAAGGAGCCGAAAATCTCCCGGCTCATCCACCTCTCGCTCCTGTTGGAGGCGCCTGCTCGTCTCGAGGTGAGCACGGTGGGCTTGCGGCCAGTTGGTTCATTCTCAGGGCTCGACATAACCGTCTCTGGAATCGACGCCTCGGAAATGATGGAGCTGGGGCTGTTGGCGTGAGCGTACTCCGAAGGTGAAGTCGCCGTCTTTCCGGACATGACAGGGCTTGACAGGCACAAACTGGAGCTCTGAGCAGGAACGGAATTGAGGAAGGAAGGATTCGATGATCGGTCACAGTCGTGCACTCGGATGCGTTCCTGCAACTGGTCCTTCTCAGTCACCTTCGTCTCGTCTCTCGGCTTGCCCAGGATCTTGATGTTGAGCCGCGGGGTGGTGTTGGAGTTTGAGATCAGCTTGAACTGCTTGGCGAGGAACTTGGTTCGTTTGCCGTGAGTTTCCGAGTAGCTCTGCTGCTGGGACTTGGTGCTGCTGGCAGCGCTGACTGTCACAGGCTTGGTCACGTCCAGAGCCAGCACGATCTCGGGATCCACACTCGTTCTTGCGAGGGAGTTGTGGTGGTCTTCGAGGGAGGAGGACGGGGAGGGGATGGGTACGGACTGGGAGCCCTTGCCGGTGGTATCCCGCAAGCCGGCGCGGAGGAGGACGCGCTGCAGGCTGCGGGCGCGCGAGTACACTTCCCGGGTGGAGCGCGACTTGGGCAGCGTCACAGGGATGTGCTCCAGCATCTGCTCGTAGGGCAGAATCTCGTCCTTCGCTCTCAGCATCTTCCTCTCGAGGTCCCGCTTCACGAGAGCGAAGTACTTGGCGCGGATCTTGTCCTCGCCCAGCGGCCATCCCCTGACGTCGTCGTCCATCTCCCTCGCCACCCGGTCACCTGCCATTGCAAATGGCGAGCCTACCGCCACGTCATGGCGGCGTCGTCCATTCGGTCTATCTCTAGGACATTCCAAACCTCGAAAGCCTCACCTGTCCAAGGAAACCACGTTGTTGTCCACATGAATCAAGGCTCCCGGCATCGCAACCCTAAATCAACACTCAACATGTTACTACTCAAAAGACAGTTGAAACTGGTTCTTCCCTAGTTTAGTTCATGGACGTGCAAGAAAGCGGAATTGGACTAGATATCTCACCGTCGATCAGATGACGAACATATGTTCCAGAGCTTGCTTCTCAACCCGCCCCTCTCCTTCAGACGTCCTCTGGCAGAATCATCTTTGAAACCGAACACAAGAGATGCAAAATCAGAAACCTGCGACAATTCTGGAACAGCTACAAAGGTAACAAACCAATAACTGTAAAATGGATTTCAGAGCGAGCTTCTGGCCACTAAATTCATACAAAGAGGCACGTTTCAAATGCCTGTAACGAGCAGAAGTGTAGGAAAAGGAAGATGGCACGTTTTGGCATTAACTTCCTAGAAGGCTCACATTCTGGAATGCATCTCTCACAAACGTCCCTAGTTAAAATCTCACCTCTCCGAAAGTCAAACCCGCACTCTGATTGAACCCGATCACTGAGAGCACGTGAAGCAGTAGCTCCAAGTCACCTAAATCCCGTGCGGCGTGCATTCCAAGGTATTCGCACCCTAGTCTACAATGCAAGAGAAAAAGCGACTGCTGTCGACTTCGACGTGTAAAGAGGAACAATACCGTGAATTGCTCGGCCCGGTCGAGCTCAAGAGTAGTGGCCCCACGGAACGATCACGTGAACCCCGCCATCACGGTGCAGCGAATCCCACTTCCCACGAGCGCGACTGGTCAGCTTCCCACATGATTGAACTCCACGTCGATGTCGTCACCCAGAAATCAGGTGTCTCCAAGCGCGCATCGACGACGCTAGAACTGTTGATGAAAACGGTGCGAGGAAGGTCATGCTGGTTCTAGATCGTTGACGAGCTAGCTAGGCGGGGGTGGAGAGGGTGTACGCAAGCGAGCGAGGAAGAGAAGGAGTATTGAGATCCTAGTTGTGGGGAAGTGGCAGTTGCCTGGCCTCGCAGTGTGTGGCAGAATATTCGGCGCGGGTCAGAGTCCGCTCGGAGCCCAGTTTGGTAGCGCTCGACGTCGCATGCGCGGGGAAGTCCCTGCGACGCGACGTGACGCGATTCGACGCGACGCGACGTTCTCCCATTCTCATCCTCCTCCTCATCATCTGCTTCCTTCGTCGTTAAAGGGCTAAGGTAACCCCTAGTAACCAACCAAAACCCATAACTGACACTTATCAAATTGGGGTACACTCAGCTCCCTTATTCAAGCAGATGATACGACAACAATTTCATTATAATAGCAGCTTGGGTTAGAACAAACCTTCTCTTGATGTAACACTTGTTGTAACAACACGTGTAACAATGATTACCCACTCTTTCTATTACAACAACCTCTTAATATAGTAACATCTATGTATAGTAGGCATAACAAATAAGGTTGTTATAGAGGGAGTCCACTATGTATCCAACCCCACTTTCATCCCATTACCACCCATGCGCCTTCAAATGGAGGTTTGCTATTCACGAGGATCCTTTACTTTTGGCCGGTGCTTATTGGAGGCAGCCACCGGCTATCCATGGCAACACACTTTCAAAACTCATAACTAATTCACATTTCATTAGAAAAATATGAAATTTCTTAGTCTGAAATTTTAATTCTATTATCTGTCAATGAAAATTAAATGTATTATTTGTTCTCTCCATATATGCACATTGCTTAACTTGTCGATTATGGGAGGGTTATCGAGTTAGTGCCAATAGGCTCCACTTTATTTACAAAGTTTTTGCATCAAGGGTAGTACGTTGCCGTAATAAAGGTTGTGCTGTCTAGGTTCTGGTAGCATGAGTAGTAGCCCTACCTCCAACAAACTTTTTATTCAAATTGGTCAATACAACAAAATAAATTATTTTATTTTAACTCGTAAAGGACCAAGTATCAAAAATGGGCTTTTTGAAAGTTTGGTCAGGTTCCTATGGTGTCAATTTCCAACATTCCTCTTTGAAATTTTACTATAGAAAGGCATTACCAAGACCTTAGTGTGAGATTTTTTTTTGGAAATTGGACATTTGATGAAAAGTTATAGGGTTTTGAATTTCAAATGGGGAAAGCGGGCACCTTAGGCACCTCCAAAAACTTTTCTAGGACGCTCTATTGAATGTGAGATTTTCAATACTCGCAAGTAATATTATTTCCCTTCATACTGTCAAAAAAAAGTTCTCGTCTTTAGTGAAAAATAGCATACCAACCAAAGTCAAATATTTTCACACGTTGTCACTCATTGTCGGGCAAGGTACCAAAAAAAACTTATTCTTTTCCTCATAAAACATAGATATCTTAATAATTTTCACTTTTATCTTTCCCACAACAATATGTGGTGTAAACCTTCCTATTGACCATTTGGATTATCAGTCTAAAACATATTAAGTTCACTCAACATGAAAGTGGGAATTGACAAATTTCAAACCTCCACTCTTTGCATAGTTGGTTTGAATATGCTACACCCGTCCTCTACCTCTAAAAATTGGTGTACAGTGGGGTACCAATCAAAATGTCGTTTTTGAATTCGCAGTGAGAATAATTTCAGTACTGCCAACTTTGAAAGCCTCTTGAGAGCTCAATTTTTTTTTTTTTTACCACGAAATTTTTACCAAAGAATTATCTTTAAGTTAATTACAGGTATGCCAAATTTCAAGGCCAAAAGATTCACCGAAAAAAAGTTATTCAAAATCTACCAACATTGGTAGCTGTGGAAATTTTTTCACTGCTGCCAACTTTGACAGCCTCCCAAAGATTGAATTTTTTTTTTTTGCCATGAAATTCTTGGAACAAAAACCCCTTTATGTTCATAACATATGATAAAAATTTCAAGGCCAAAAGATTAATACAAAGAAAGAAATCCACAATCTACCAACATGTGTAGTTGTGGGAAACAATGTGGGAAACCATTTCATTGCTACTAACTTTGACACCCTCCCAACGGTTGAGAAATTGTCTATTTACCATGAAATTTTTGGCACAACATGCTCTTTATGATAACAACATTTGTGCCAAATTTCAAGGTCAAAAAATTTATACAAAAAAAATATTTACAATCTACCAACGTGTATGTCCTCTATTTGCCTCAATCACTGCTTGTAACCTAGAGGGCATAGAATGACATAGTTGAAGGAGCTTTGCACCATTGATTAACCTCCACTCTCTTTCAATAACTACCTCCAAGTCATCTAAATTTTTTGGACATATTGGGCCATGTTCCACAGCATCTTTCAAAATCTTCCAAAGGTTCCCAATTGGATTGAGATCGGGAGAATTTGCAGGCCAATTGAGCTTCTCCAAAAGGTGTGTTTGTCTCCATTCTTCACATACTTTGCTACGATGGACACGTGCGCCATCTTCCATGAGCAATCCTTGTGGCACTCTATTCATAAAATGAAGCAACTCGACATTGTAGACCACTTCAACAAAATCCTTAGCAGAACGTCTATCTTTGGGCATAAAAACAAGTTGTGACTTTTTCCCTCCAGCAAATGCACCCCAAATCATCAAAGAAGTTCTCCCACTCTTAAAAGTTGGAACTATACAACTTGATGAATAGCGCTCATATGCATTTCTCCAAACATGAACTTGTTTAGAAATTTTTCCAACTTCAAAGGTAGACTCATCTGTCCAAACAACTCTCTCCCATTCTTTTATAGTCCACCCACAATACTTTTGAGCAAATGCCAATCGTTTAGACATGTGACGATGTGTCAAAAAAGGTTTTTTAACAACAATTCGACTAAAAATGCCACTCTCATGTAAGGCCCTTCGAATAGTCGATCTAGACACTTGAGTAGAACATATATTAGTGATCTCAAAGAGTGTCGAGCAACGATGAATTTTTGAGACACGTATAATAGCACGGACATCTCTATCACTAAGCTTTTTAGCATGACTTCCACCACAAGGTTTGCACTTATAGGTTCCATCTTCTCGAAATTTCTTCACTACCCTCTGAACTGTTCTAACATGGACTCTAACAATAGCTGCAATGTCAACTCCTGTCTTCCCTGCCTCACTCAAACCTACTATGCGAGCACGAGTTTCATCTGAAATAGCCATCACTTAGTGACAATGATCTAGCCTTCACTTAATCACCATGATCCAGCCTCACTCACTGAGCACATATATAACCTCACTCAGTCATCAGAAAAAAATCTCACATACCTTCAATCACTCACCATCATCCTGCCTCACAGCCTTTACTCATTCACCACACCTCACCAATCACCACATGTAAGTTATAACCTCACTCACTCTTAAAGAAAATCTCACATACCTCCATACATCCTCAGACACTCATCCCATGCCTCATCCACTCAGTTATCACATAGCCTAGACTTACTCAGTTAACTCATCTTTCATGCACTCAATCACTCATGTTCACAAAGTTTCAATCTTGTGCTTAGAAAATAATCACCCATCACTTGCTTCTCTCATCATCCCACATCCCACCTCCTATAATGCTCTATTGTAAATGCAAGCATTCTTATTGAGAGGAAAAAGCTTCTTCATGCATGTATGGTCTCCAATTTTTAAACAAGTGCAGTCTTTGAGATGTGACAAGTGCACACAACTAAATTTGGCTATCCTTGATTTTTTTGAGAAGCATTTATGATTAGAGATTGCATCATCTAAAGAATTTCTATCTAGAAGCATGATTGTCTAACATACTTCAACAATTTCAATGTCTTTAATAAAAGGTATCTCACAACTACACACATTGGTAGATTGTAAATGTTTTTTTTTGTATAAATTTTTTGACCTTGAAATTTGGCACAAATGTTGTTATCGTAAAGAGCATGTTGTGCCAAAAATTTCATGGTAAATAGACAATTTCTCAACCGTTGGGAGGGTGTCAAAGTTAGTAGCAATGAAATGGTTTCCCCCATTGTTTCCCACAACTACACATGTTGGTAGATTGTGGATTTCTTTCTTTGTATTAATCTTCTGGCCTTGAAATTTTTATCATATGTTATTAACATAAAGGGATTTTTGTTCCAAGAATTTCATGGCAAAAAAAAAATTCAATCTTTGGGAGGCTGTCAAAGTTGGCAGCAATGAAAAAATTTCCACAGCTACCAATGTTGGTAGATTTTGAATAACTTTTTTTCGGTGAATCTTTTGGCCTTGAAATTTGGCATACCTGTAATTAACTTAAAGATAATTCTTTGGTAAAAATTTCGTGGTAAAAAAAAAAAAAATTGAGCTCTCAAGAGGCTTTCAAAGTTGGCAGTACTGAAATTTTTCTCACTGCGAATTCAAAAACGACATATTGATTGGTACCCCACTGTACAAGGAACTAACATCATGCTTAACAAGATGGTAATGGATTTAGACCTTATGTAGTGCAAAAATTTGACACCAAGTGAAGTCAAAGTCTGCTGATCCACTGAACATAGGGAATGACTTGACTTCAAACATTATAATCTTTCAATCCGTGTGGTCAAAGTTTATGAAATTTTGTGAGTATATTATTTAATAAGTCTTAATTGAGATCCTATGGTCATAATTATAAATAGAAGTTTTGGTTCCCTTCTTTTTTCATTGCACTAAAATCCAAAATTTTTGAAGTGTTTTTGGTGTAAAACAGTCACGGTACCTTAGGGGTTAAAATTGTATTCTTCTTCTTCTACTATCTAGCCAATTGGATATACACCATTTTTCATGTAAATATGTCACATTTTTCCATCTAATTTGATCAACTTCATCCATGTACATCCATTTTCAAAACAAAAGTTGGTGACAACACAATAATTTTTTGGACAAAATAGATCTACGCTAAGGTTTTCTAAGTTAACCCCTACATGACCAAGGCATTTTAGAGGGAAAAAACCATTCCAAAACTGCCACTACTATAAATAGGCATGAAAATCTCATTTTTGAGTAAAATTTTTCACTGTCAGCCGTAAGATCTTAAAATAGACTTCTATATGAACATATCATAGTTTTTTCGTTGCAATCCACCACAAGGATTTGAAGATTATAGCGTTTGAAGTGCAAGAAAAAGTTTTTTTTCCCCCTTGCGTGACAATGTGTGAAAATGTTTGACTTGCGTTAGTATGTTACTTTTCACTAAAGACAAGGATTTTTTTTTGACAATATGAAAGGAAATAATATTATTTGCCAGTATTAAAAATCTCACATTTAAAGTGTCAGAGCACAAGTTTTTGGAGGCGCCTCAAGTGCCCACTCTCCCCGTTTGAAATTGAAAACCCTATAACATTTTCATCAAATGTCAGATTTAGAAAGAAATTTTTTTCTCCCACTGAGGTTTTAGTAATGCCTTTCTACGGTAAAATTTTTAAAGAGGAATAATAGAAATTGACATCATAGCAACCTGACCGAACCTTCAAATTGCCATTTCTGGACACTTGGTCCTTTAATGGTTAAGAAATAGCCCATGTAGCTAGAATATGTATGGTTGTAAAGAAGCATTGGAGTTGATCCAATGTATTTTTTGGACAGTTTTTGCAAGTTCAGATGTTTGTAAATTCACCCAAAGTAGGTGCCTTTTTCACTCTAAGAAGAATATGGACTTGTATGTATACTTAAAGCTTTACTTGCAAATACTCTACTTACGCATATTATTGATAAGAGATGCATATTCATCTGAAAGGTACCTCAACAATCCTTTTCTAGTCCCACATATCAGCTTGAACAAACATAGCTTCTACCTTCTTGTTGACACGCTTTTCATTACTGCAACACTGAGAATCAACCGAATAAACAAGTAACCTCACAACACTCAACACGAACACCCACAACATCGACTCCAAGACGAAATATTGCAAAAATGAAGAATGTTTTCATATGACTATGAAATTTAAAAGCCATAGTTCAAATGAGCTCCGTGTGGCAGCCAATGTCTCTTGTCCCTACGAAACCAGTCGATTGTTCATTAAGCGCCTATCTAACTATCTAGGTTCCTAAAGCAGCCCCTAGGTTAGTCGCAACATCCACGTCCACGACAAACACGTGGTCGGTGGCAGTCTTCCCAAATGCCAAAAGAAAAATGTCGTCGCAGTCGGCCCGCGCCGGAGTCCCAAGTCGGAGCATGGCGATGCTGCCGACCACATCGGCTATTGATATATTGTGGATACTGTCGTTAAAATCCCGCACGCTCTCCTAGAGGAGGGCTTGCACGGAAGCCTTCGGGTTGCTTGCAATAGCCCAATCAGTAGGGCTGAAGCTGTTAAAGTATGACGACCAAGAATCAGTCTGCGGCTTGCTGCGGCCCACCATTTGCTCCAGCTCGCCACACGCCAAGGTCAGAGCTACCTTCTTCTTCACAATGTTGTCCCAATCGAGCGACTTCTTCATCGCCGCCTTCAGCCGCTGGAAATCGCTAGTCAACTCCACAATCCGAGCAGTGTCGCGCTCCTTCTCCTCCATGGCGCGCTCTCTCTCCTCCACGGCGTCCGCCTTGGCCTTCTCCAAGACTTTAATGCGAGGCCTGTCCTGAGCCAATGCCTTTCGGAAGTCCTGCGGCAGCACCCTCATCTGCAAAAACCAAAATGTGTTTGTATATGAACAATTGATTCACAACAGCTCTGTCCACATTGGAAGCACAATCATTGCACTATTAGTGTACTTCAGTGCTCCAGGACCACATCCCTGTTCGCTGTCACCACCTCTGACCATCCCCATAATTGCCCAAGCCTCCGCATACCATCTATTGCCTCTCCCCGTGGGTTTTACCGGATAAACCCTTACTAAATCCCTACTTGCCAACATCCAGCCTACACACATTTATACATACATATATAGTATAGAAGTTACCTAACTCTGGAGAGTGTTGCGCAGCTCGATAACCGTTGCTTGGTAATCTGATAATTGACTGACAAAACCTTTCCCGCTCCCGCTGGCCTCGAGCACAACCGTAACGAGTCTTTTGCCTGGGGCAAGATCTTGGTACGTCCTCGCCGCTCCAGGAACCATGGTCGCCTTCAATTCCGCATCTTGAATACCTGGAAAATGGCACTTCCACTCTTCTAGAAAGCTCGTCGCATAGCTCCTCAACTAAGTAGAGCAAATCGGGCCACTCTTGGGAACCCACTCCGCTTGCCTCATGCCCTCGTCCACGTAAACGACGTCGACCCGAGTTGTGTCTTCCAGATGAATCGGGTGGAGATCGACTATATCCATATCCTCCAACCTAAGGCCCTGCAGCCCAAGTTTCCCCACGGCCGCAACTGCAGCGACAGTAGTAGCCGACAGAGAAGTAGAGCTTGAAATCGAACCCAAAGCCGAGCTCGAAGCGGCCCCCCGTCTAGTGACCCCTTTTCCAGGCCCGTCTCCCCACTTCTTCCCCCTCCAAGGCATGGTGTTGGGCAAGAAAATTTCAGAAATTAGAAAAGAAAAAAAAGACTCCAACCTCCCAAAGCAACCCAAGAACTTACAAAGAAAGCAACAAGGTTATGAATCCGACGTCCTTGAAGGTCTGAGAGCATCCTGAGACGCCATCCGGACGAGGACGTCCGGACGTCTCATCGGACGCACCGCCCGGGGGATAAAAATCATTTACGCAAGGCTCTGGTAAGTTTCCTGAACCGTTGGATTTGCCGAAGTTCCATGCGGCCGCATCGCAGCCGTCATATACCAATCGGCCGTCTCATCGGACGCTGCCATCGAGGCGATCGGACGGCAGCTCTGCCGTCCACCCGACGGACCAATCGGACGGTCGCGATCCGATCACACGGGCCCGCGACGACCGTCCGATCGGATGAATGGCCCGCCCGTCGTCTAATCGGGCGGCCGTTTGATTGGCCATTTGATCGGGCGGCCGCCCGACCGTCCGCCCGATCGATCGGGCGGCCGATTGGACGGCTGTAATGGCGGTCGGCCTCATGGCCGTCCGTCACCCCGTAGAAGGCCGTCCGCCCTTCTTCCTCTCTCACTTTTTTTTTCCCCTCAAAAATATATTTTTGAGTGGATGCGGAGTGGCTTTGGCTGACAATTTTCCATCCATTGGCTCCTCATCTTTGGGAGGAAAAAAGTGATTCACATTGGGGGGGAAGTTTTGTCGTTTTTTTATGAAGTTTTTCTAAAAATTTGTACCACTTTTGGACGGCGTACGTTGAACAAAGATGCCAAAGGACAGGAAGAAGCAGAAGGTTGTGGACTTCGGTCCAAAGCTTCATTCTATCCGCGACATTCCATCTGAGTCTTGCAAGAATTTTCTCATAGAATTGATTGTCAAATTCTATTACTAAAATAATATTCGAACTTTGAAGAGCAAGTACGTGAGATATCGGGATAAGAGCCCCGAGAAGTTGCGGAGGGATATGTGGCAGCACATAATGGACGCGCTTCAAGCCCCGGTGTGGATTACGGAGACCCAGAAGTGGGGGTTTTTGAAGTTCATTGATGACAGAGTGCACGATGCACTTTGGAATGTCAAAAACTTGTTGACAAAGTTTAGGAGATTTAATCGCGCGGCTGATAGAGATTTAATCGACGTAGTGTTGCAGGCCGATTTATTTGTTGCCTATATGAAGCCGTTCGCCAAAAATCGAAATAGACGTGGCTCCGTGGGATAGTGGAAATTGACGGAGGGGCACCAAGAGGACCTGCAGCGGAAAGCTCATCTGATTGCCATTCTGTCGACATCGAGAATTATACGGATTGACAATATCAATTGGAGAGGTGGATATGCCACTATTTGCAAAGTCTGCATAGAGGGTGCTCTGGGCATTGAACCATTCTGGGAATTTGCCGCCAAATTGTCGAACTAATTGGAGACACGGCCAGACTTGGCAAAAGTGGAGCATCAGAATGAGTCGATGGCGGTGAAGATTCCACATTCGGGTGTCATCCGGTTCGTGGCCATTCATCCGGACAAATACGAAGGCTATGTGTATTCGTCGAATGGGGGGGACAATTCGAGAGATGCTGAATCGGGATTTCGAGTATGGTGACGATATATATGTATATTTGAACTATGGAAATTTCTCCAATGATGAGGTTATTTGAGCTCATCAATTGGTTGGTTTTCGCAAAAAACGGATCGAGCTTGCGTGGGCGTTGTTGCGCATCATGAACGAGGTCCACAAGAGCAACAATCTCCACAATGACTTGTCTCCGGACAATATCCTCCTCAACTTCCCTCTATATGAATCGCCAGTGTATATTAGAGTATGCGATTGGGGCATGACCACGAAGGTTACCGAATCAATGCAATCTCTTTATACGTTCACAAATCGTGAAGACATGGCCGAGACTTTGCGAAGGCGATGGTGGGTGGATCCCCGGGTTGCGTACTTGCACAAACCGGATGCGGATGTGCAAATGATTCCGAAGTTATCAATGGCTTTGAAGGGGTACGCTACGGCCGGGATAGCGCAACGAATCAACCCGCAGACAATGTCCATGGACTATGAGAAATTGCAATACGAATCTTGGAGATCCGTAGTATTCTCAAATCAGGAATTTGTGAATATATTTCATATGTATATGAACACAGTCTGCAACGAAGGTCGAGAGGGAGCTGGAGGGTTGTTTCATATGATAACACGCTTCAGCGACACATACAATTGGCCCACGCCTCATGAGCATTTTCAGTCCACATATTAGTAATACATAGGTTTTATTTTATTCCTTCCGGCATTATTAGACTGTATTGGATAGCATGCACATTTTAAAGTGACTATAGTAATAGTCTTAGATTAAAATGTACTGCATGCCTTTGAAATTTGGGCACGACAGGTAAATTTTTTTTCTTCATATAGCCATGTAAAGATCGATATTTATTGTATTATATTTGGTTTCGCTTGTGGCATAGTTCCGATTTTTTAACTTATCAATGTGTTCTATTTCAAAATTCTTGTAGAATTTTTTTTAAAAGAAAATCATCTCAAAATATCCAAATCCAACCTTATGATGATATTTTCCTACACACCAATTTTTAGAGGTAGAGAAGAACTGTAGCATATTTAAAACAAGTGCGCAAATACTAGAGATTAAAAAATGCCACTCCATGTTTTATTTTTTTGTAAAATAAATTTGTTTCCAAATGATAACCCAAACTATGAATAAGAAGGTTTTCACTACATGTTTGTTGAAAAAGCAAAATGTGAAAAATATGACGATCTCTGCCGTCAAATTGACAAAGTTTTCATCAACTGAATTATATACTTAGTAGTGTTGGTAGTAGTTGTTTAGGTTTTGAGAATTGTTGTTGTAGAGGTTTAAGTTCCCATTTATGGACACTTATTTTATAAGATAAAGAAAAAGACAAAAATAAAAGAAAATTAAAAATTAAAATAAAATTAAAAGTCCCATATCCGGGTATTAACCCGGGTATGGGCTGATACCCATGTACCTGGATATTACCGAGGCAACAACCGGGCAGTGGCAACCTTTCAACTCCAGCCGTTTTCTCTTGCCGACCCCTCTCCCCCTTCAGAACTTTTTCTTCTCTCCCGACCCTTTTTCCTCTCTCTCCAACCCTTCTCTCCCTCCTACTCTCATCTCTCCCCCTGAAATTTTTTCTTCTTTCTCCCCCTCTAGTTTTTCTCTCTACCATCTCTCTTTTCAAGGAGATTTGATTCTATTTGGGAGTTGGGATTTTGAAGCAACAAAGAGGTAGTAGAAGAAGTGGACAAAGAAGAAGTTGGAAGAGAAGGCTTTTGAAGGAGATTTCAAGGTATTGGAGGAGGCTTTTCAAGGTGGTGAAGGAGGTGCGCAGAAGCTAGAGCTTTGGAGGTACCTAGGGTTTGAAGCGTCAAACCTAAGGTTTGATGGTGGATGAGGCTTTTTGACAACGGCGGTGGAGATGCTTAGGCGTGGAGGTGGTGCAAAGAGGTTCACGGCCGCGGCGAGAAGATTAAAGAGACAAGATCACGATTTGAAGGAGGTTGCGGGTGCAACAAGGAGGTGGCAAGAAGTTGTGGAAAAGGTGATTCTTGCAAAATATTGAGTTTTTCTTGTTTGTTAAGTGTCTTCTCTCTTTTTCTACCGAGGTGAGCTCCGGTAACATCCTTTCCGGTCTAGAGAAAAGTCTACCGGTAGGCTCTATCTAGACCTTGTATGTCCTAAGTCTTGGTTTCTTGCACTTGCGGGTCTACTTTAGTGTCCCGCCGATTGTTTTCCGTTGTCCGGCCTTCTGGCAATAGTCATCTTTCATGTAAATTTCTCCAGTCCCCCTTCATCTCTAGGCCTTGTCTAATTTTTCTATCATTTTTTCAGTCTTCCTGGTCAACCGGGAAACCCTCTTCCGACTTCTTGTTTCCTGAGTCACCTCTTCAAAGTCGTCAATTGTAATGTTGTTTTATTTGTCGTGTTACTAGATACGTGCAATATCTACATCCACGTTAGTCTAGTAAAGTTTTCCGGAGAAAGTACACTGGTTGCCGGGTATACTTATGTGTTTTCTGGGCTAGACCAGAATTTGTGATAGTTGATTGGTATAGATACAAGGCACATCCCGGAGTAAGTCCATCCCGGACAACATGACTCCACCGATAACACGGACGCTTTCCAAGATTGACCCGAACAAGTGGGAGGGGATTGCAAAAAGAGAATAGTTTGAAGAAGGTGGTTGAGTTTTTAAACTCAATCTTCCGGTTAATCCTTCCATAGTGATGTCGATGGGGCCTTGGCATTGCTCACCCGGTCACTACTACTTGAGTGATTTCTCCGGCTACTTACCTTTCTTAGGAAATGTTTTACTGGTCCCGGACTGGGAGTCTTTCAGTTTATCCGTCTACCGGTAATCCACCGGTGACTAGGCTACCCTTGATTTTAGGATCTAGATGCCGTTTTGTCCTTTTATGGATCTACTTTTCAAGGGTATCTATTGACTTTTGTGCACTTTCTAGATGCCATTTCCACCTTTCGGGGATCTTGTTTTGGAGGGTAGCTAGTAGCCTTTGTGTACTTAAGGAGCCTTGGACTTTTGTATTAAATACTCTTCTCTTTGTTGATTTGCTTGTGTCATGCCTTCATTGCTTGTATCTAGAGTCTTTAGTGAGCTTGTGTGAGTAGACCGAGAGAGAGTTGAGTCCTCCTAGTGTGTCTTTGACTCTTTGCTAGATGTGCAAGGTTTTGTCTTGTTGTGTGTTATGTGATTGAGAGTAAGTAGAGACTTCCCGAGGATGTAGGATATCCATGATAAATAGGTGGAATAAGATCCGGGATCTATACTCCAGATCCTTCACCGGTGGGATCGGGAAGAGTTGCTTTCTTGGATGGGATTCGGGAAGCCCACGACTATTCATGATAGTCTCTCTTAAGTGGGAAGTGTTTGGATTGGTGGGGAAGAGGGATGATATCTCCCCTTTGGTATATCGGGAGAGATCTCGGCTATGCGTGAGTCCAGAGAATTCCAGGGTTTCTACCATTGCAGTGGACGAGTTCCGACGATCCCCGTGGAATATTGTCTTGCTCATGATTTGCTTAGCACTAACTTGTTGTAAGTCTTGTATATTCTTTGTTTGATTCATTGGGTGTGGTTGTAGTTGAAACTCAGGCTTACGTAAACGATTTACCGGGACAAGTTTCTGGTAGATTGTGAAGACCGGTAAACCAGCTGCAATCTTTTTAACAATTTCAAGGTGTAGGGTTAGATTGTGGATATTGTGGCCTCTGGACTGCAAGAACAGAGGGCAATGTATTTCCGGGCATTGTAAAAACTTACCAGAGAACTTCTCTGACGCTCAACAGAGTTTAACTGAAACACTTGTGATTACTTGTTACCGGTTACCAAGGTACCGGGGAAGCCATCCTCCGGGATGGGTTGAGGTATTGAATGTGAAGTGTTATTAAGATTTATAGAGTTTGATGCACGATAAAAGTCCTTGGAAACAATTTGGTAAGGTGGGCTCGCTTAAGGTTAATTTTGGTTAACTTTGAGAATTACAAACCACTAGACTACGACACATGTTGTTTTATTTCTTTTAGTGATTTTGGATGTTTAGGTTGTCGTATAAAAATAGATCGATAACTACAACAGACCAAGAGTCCAAACTAACATCAAATACACTAAAAAAATACACTAAAACAAGTATACGTAATACACCCTTAAGGAAGAAGTATGAAATCACTCACGTAGTCAAGCGTCTCTTACTTTACGAAGGGAGAATCAACAAGTGCAAGTAGTATAGGAGATTGCGGAGCCTAATCTAATGATAAACAATCAACTATAAGCAGAGGTAATCACCAACACTCTCTAACTCACTCACAAAGCTTGACTTGACAAAGACACCAAGCCAAGGACGTGTGCGGCGCTATACGCACATGCATACAACCCTAAGTGGATGAAAATAATCCACGGATGAATGCGGTACGCCGCCGTTTGTCCCTAAATACCCATAGAATAGTAACAAACTAATCTATGCTAAAAGTGCGATACGGAGAGGCCCTCGACGCCACGTCCCGTGACAGTTGTCGTGTAAAAAAAATTGATAGCCACAACAGATCGAGAGTCCTAACCAACATCAAATAAACAAAAAACATACATTAAAAAAAGTATACGTAATATACCCTCAAGTGCCCCCCTTAGCGGATAAAGAGACCCTCTATCCAGCTAGGACTATACAACATTAACAAGACTAAACAACACTAACAACACGGTGATGTCGTTGCAACAATTGTACGCATCTAATCGAAGATGTTGTTCGTCGCCGAATCAATAAGCATATGAAGAAGTAACATAAAGAGGGTAGGCCGGTACAATGTGAGCCCCATCTTTAAATGCCTTCGGCAACTTTGTTGCCAATCCCTTAATCAATCTTCATGTTGTCTATCCCTGAATCAAAACCAGAAACTTCAACTAGATGGCAACGCACCATACAATGACAAGTCGACGAGGAATTCAAGCCGTGTCATCGGGCGAAACGTGGCGTGAAGACCTTCGACAATGAAGGCAAGTCCAATCCCTCGACGATAAAGTCAAAAGAGGCAGCGTCAAGCAAGCCATTTGTCAACCACGTTGGCAATGGTCACAAAACAACATGGTAGCCGCGCCCTTCTTCTCACCACACACAAAACACGGAAGGCCGTCTGGCACAACTGCCAACTCTAAATGAACGGAGCCATCAATGGATAAATGGCAAGGAGCACAATTCTTAGAGTGCTCCCAATACTCCCGGCCATCTTTGCCTTCTAGCAGCAAGATGCCCCATTTTGTATCTTGGCTGAAGATCCTTCTTTGTCGCATGATACCTTTATCCAAAGTTCAACCCCTCCTTCTGTCAGACGTCAAGCGTTTGGAGTCAGATTTTGTTCATGGATATCGGGAAGGTGATAGGGTATTTTACGTTTCAATCACTCATGACATTGGATCTTCTTGTCATGTTTTTAATGATACTAGAAGTAGTTGGGACCATCATTGGGTGCTAGCAAATGATGTGTTTGAGCAAGAGCTAAAAAATGACGAGCATTGGGGAGATCTATCTGAGAAAATGTTCTTCATTTGAGATGGGAATCATCGCCACCAGGCTTGGACATGATATATATCTTGATTGCATCGTGAGGATTCAGATTAGCATTTCTCGGTTGATTCCATCTTGCTATCTTCCAACGGCAGTACTGGAGTCCTCATCAACACCATGAATGACATTGACAAGTAAGTCTTGTTTTTCATGGATTTTTTTAATCTATTGAGAAGCTTCTCTTAATTCTTTTCTCTTTGTGATGTTTATGTACTTATTTGTTTTAATAGCCTTTCTTCATTAGGTCCACAAAAAACGCCCACGTCAAAACAAACTTAGTCCATAGACTCCACCGAGTGAAGACTTATGAGATGTTCAATTTGACTGAGTTCAAGGATTTGTTAACTGAGGAAGAATATAAATTATGTGAGAATAGACCTAGGCCCTACGCTTAGTATCCATTAACCTCTGATGTTTTTATCAGATTCCTCAATCGAGTAAGTGTTGTCAATTTTTCGTTTCAACTTAGTTAATTAATGAACTTTTATTCTCGCATATCTTAATTTTATTCTAACCTCAACCGACTTCAGCAAGAGATTGCAGCAGCTGCAGATGAAGCAGGACGTCTGTATATGGAGCGCACAGAGGAGTCTAATCAAACATCCGCCAATATGACTAAGGCCATGAATGATGCATCTCTGGCGAAAGTAAAATCATCTAGAAGTGAATTTGACAAATTGACTTCAGTGGCCAAACCGGCAAATGGTCCGATGTTTCTTGAAGCCGTAAGTGGACCCAATATCTTATCCATTTATGCTGTTAATTTACTTCAAATATTGACTTTGCCATTTCGAGGTTCACAGATTAATACTCACTACAATCAACTGGAGAAGCCCGAAATGTCTCTTGAGAAGTTGCAGAAGATGTCTGCGTCAATTGTCCAGCCAAAATACAAGGTTGAGTGGCTCGACTGGTGGAACTCAAGCGAGATGAATAGAGTTGCATTGAAATTCCCACCCCCGGGTTTTACTAATGACAAACTTGATCCATGGATACACAAAGCGGTGTTTTGAGCTAAGGTAATCAGCATACATTTATCCACGTCAGATTTCAAATTTCTTTTATCATTTCTTCTTTTCTTGTTCTCTTCAAATGTTTGAACAATTGAATAAGGCATATTACTTTTTATTCAAAGTATTATCTCCACTAGTTGATTATTGTAGTTGGATTTTGGTGCAAGTGAAGCAGTCAACAATACAATTGCTTCTGAGAAGCTCACAATTGATTGGGAGGCAAATGACTTGGACAATATTGAGGATTACATTGAGAAACACCGCATTATAGTCTGGGACCATGCAAATTACTTCCTCTTTTGCAACCAAGGGGAATATTCAAGGATTTTAGCATTTTTGGGCCAGGAAGGAGCTGACAAGGCAATGCAACGACTTGTATTTTGGTACTTGATTACTAATCCTCAGTTTTGCTTTCCCTAATAGATTTTTTCATAATCAATCCATTATTTGCTTTCGTAAGTATTGTATCTTAGCGGTTAATGTTTGTTTAAGAATTTAGTGTTTATAATAGATATTCTCAGAAAGAGCTCCTTCAGAAGAAAGGCATTGACAAGCGGTCAATGCCAAAGTTGTTTGGAGCTTGGCATGAGAAGAATTTGAAAGGTTATATATTCACTCCCAGCTAGGAACGTGCATTTTGTCTAGCAGAACGTGCATCTTGCCCATGGTACATTGAGTGTTCTAGGAAGCTTTGCCGTGCAAGTGAGGAGTATGAGAAAGCCATGCACACAGGTCACGTTACTGAGGTTGATGAAGAAGTCCCTGACGCTGCCGAGGATAAAGAGCCTGTAGTGGTATTATCTGACAGCACCAACAAGAAAATAGGGGAGACACCAACATCCAAACCTACCAAGGAAACAAAAGACCAAAGAGCCAAAGACTAATGACGGCAGCACTTCGAAAGACAAAGGTAAGGGCGTTTCTTCTCCTCCAATTGATGTGGCCCCCCTTCAGAGTGGTGCAGAGGCGATGACCGTCAGGATCCTTCATATTGCCCTCGAGAGGTTCAACCTGTGTCTACGGAGATTTTCTCTGTCACGAACCTGAGAACAAACACTCATGGCATTGTGCCGGAGTTGTTGACCATTTGCACCTCTATCCCTGCCATGCTCAAGTTTATGGAAGTCAATCACCAACTCCCTCCTGAACTCTATGAACTCCGAACATTTGCACATAAGGTAATTATTTTCCATCCTCAAATTTATTATCACCGCCATATTTCTTTGTTTCTGATTGTTTTATATCCTCACACCATGTTTATGTTTTCTACAGGTCGGCCGTAGAGTTCAAAGAAGTCTTGGCGGCGTTGTCAGAAGGGAAGCTTGTATCGACCTCATGATTGCTGATTTGCCTGATGGGCTTCCCGTGCCACAGTTGTCGTTACATGGGAGCCGTATCCCTTCTTGGAATGAATCATATGACGAGTGGGCGGAAGGCATTCTTGAATTGGCAAGAGAATCTCTTCAAGATGATGGTGCTATCCTCCTATTTCATCTCGCAGATCAAGCGGTCCATCTATCCACTGATGCCTTTGCGGAGGCGTATGGTTTTGTCTCTTATCAAGATTGTTGGGGGATAAACAAAATGCCCCTAACGTGCGCTAAGAAACATCAATGCACTCTAAGTTTCAAACTTAGCTTTCTTTTTTTATATTGGCAGCCTTTCTGATTTGCAAGTTGTTTTGTCACTTACCTCACATCTTGATCTTATGCTTTTATTTTTGTAGACAAAAAAGTTCTTGATACTCTTCTACATCAAGGAGTCTTTCGAAGAGAACATGGTGGACTCCAAGTTCTCCATTGAGAAGAATCGGACCCTAAGTGCTCTTGAGACAAACCTCGTCAATGAAGAAGTCCTCCACAATTTAATAGACGCCAACACCGCCTCGAAAACTGAGCAGAAGCACTACAGAGGAGCCCGGGAGAAGAACCCAGTCTTAGTTTAGATGCTCGTGGAGAACTTCTCCAAACCTAGGAATGTCGTTCTTGATTGCAATGCATCCACTGGTACTCCCTACATTACTTTCTGCTTTCTTTCCATACTCTACTCATTTCTTGATCACTAATGCTGGGAATTTGTCATATAGGAGCTTCTGTTTATGCATGTTGAAGAATTGGCCGCCAGTGCTCGCCACCTTGCGACTTTGGAGGCTGATGTGAAAATTTATGAAGGGATTATTAATCCCCTCAATGCCCCAAATACAAAAGATTCAGTGCACCGTAAACGGAAGCACCAAACTTTTCCAGTTATACCTGACAAGAGGCCACTAAAGAAAATCCCAAAAACAGGATGTGTATGTAAGTCTAAGCCTATTACATTATTTTTTTACACAGCAATGTAGCAAAGTTTTCTCCTTCACTTTGTTTATTGCACTTCAATGCTAAGTCCAATATGATTAAGCTAATTAGTAGTTTGATCCCTTTCGTGGCAGGTTACTGAATTTCTTCCCGTCTCCTCCAAGCTCGGTATTTTTCCTACCTTGTTACATGGAGCCTGTTGCTAGGGAACTAGAATGTCGTGAAACACCTGTGCGTAAACCTAAATCTCCAAAGTTTAACAAGAATGTCAAGATGTACTCAGACTTGGAGGCAGTGGAGGCAAGTACAAGCAATAGCGGTATCAGTGCCCGCGAGAATTCAACCTCAACCGATTGTATTACAAGTAGGAATACCTTTATAGGGTCTTGACATAATATCCTCTATGTTTTTTGATTCATGTCATTCAATGTAGTTAAACGGAGTTCCTGCAATTATGAATTCAAGGTGTTTCCTTTGTCTACTTTGTTTTTCCATTTGTCGTCAACTTGAAAGGTATGAGTGGTCGTTTGCCTGTCACAGTGTACCGCAAGATCTTCAGTCCGCCTCAAACGGCACCTTGGCACCAAGGTCCCTAATTTTCCCTTCCGAGTTTTATGTTTTTCTGTCCCGTCTTGAATGATACGAGAGCTTCCTTCAATTTCAATTGAATTTTGACTTATAATTATTCTAGTCTAGCCTGATTGTTTGGATAGAATCATTCATCCACTTTCATCTACATTCATTTGCATTCATCCATTTCAAAAATCATCCATTTGTAGTCACCAAAGTTTCGCAAAAAAATAATGTATATGACGATAATACCTTCCATTATTCCAACTCAAAACATTATTTTCTACACGGCCATAGGTTTTTCAATCACTTTCAAAAATACATATCTACAAAATTACGTGGTAATAGGCCCCTGAACTAACGATGCCAAAATCCTCACTGCTCACTGCTCACTGCTCACATTCTAGCATTCCTAGGCCCCATTGACATCACTACTGTCACCCTAGTGTTTAAATCTAGTAGTTTAAAACAACATCCCACCAACCGGTGGGATGAATCATCAATAACACATAACATATAACAAAGGCTTAACGGGAAGACTCTTTCGGTTGATCCATATAGGGATTGTCACTACGGTTGGAAGTACCCACATGGTCGAGAGAATCCACCGGGAGGTCAGATCTCTCAATCGGGAGGTCTACCGGTGTCGTGTTGTAAATTACTACTCTATGTAAAAAGATAATATAGATACAAAAAGTGTGGTCGTAGAGTGACCTACAGTTTAATTCAATGTGGGAACATTTGGAGCTTGTTAGCCTAGCTTGGATGTACTACATCTCTTGTCTCTAGCTCAGGGGTAGGTAGGTGGCCAGTTGGCTGCTTATTTTCCTGCTCTCACTAGCAAGTGCCAAGCCGCAGCCGCCCGAACAGTTTAACGAGTTCAATGAGACTCGAACTCGGAATCAGTCGGCGGATAACAAACGGGCTCTAACAGCCAACCAAGTCTGCAACTTGGCGATTATCATCGAGCCTGCAATAGTCTTATACTGCTACAGATAAGTCGTTTGTTTTCTTAATCTGACTTTACTGTAGACCATCTTTTAGATGGAAAGGCATCTATGGCTACTTAAATTTGCTTAGCCGTTTCCAATTAAAGAAATGCCATTGAGTTAATGTTAGGAAAGGCAAGCTTCTTGATGAAGTTATCGAAAAACATATAAAAGGTAGATGGTTGCCGTGCCTTATGCATTACTTCAGGTCATTATTAGTTTGGATTGTTTCTTCTTAGTTTCTATAGGTTGATAGTATGGCTTCTCAAGACCTTGATGATTGGGAGTTTCCTTTAGCTCACTCACCGGATGATCTAATTCAACTTTCTCAACCATCGACATCAAGGCGGCGTGAGCGAGAGGAAGCAGGGCCTTCTGAGCGTCGTGTTCAACCACGTACCGCTTTTGATCCTCAACAAGTTCCTTTGACAAGTTTAAGAAGTTTACAACCGGAGGCAAGAACTTTAGTAATCGTCTTGGAGGTTGGAGATGTGCTTATCGAAGGCCATCAAGTGGTGTTTGAAGGGTGTTTTCAAAACACTAACGAAGGTCAAATGGTAACCCGCTTGTCCAATGACCTTGGTCACCGTCTTTGGCTTCAAGGCCCGCTCAGACACTTGGGTAGTGAAAGGCGATCAAGTTACATTGCTGCTGTTCTTCGTGAGATTCTTGACTTTTTACATGTTTAATCCATCTAGGGGCTGAAGTTGAGACCATTTGTTGTTATTTTTCTTAATATATATGTAGTTAGTTGTTGTTGTTGAAGAAACCCGGTCTTTAGATTGATGACCAGGTAGTTAGTATTTAAAAATACAAAGGATAGAAAGGATAGGGGGATGATAAGAGTTGATAAGGGGGAGAATTTGGGCAACCAATGGGGTTTAAGATGCCCATGTGGCCTTTGAATGGGCTGAGGTTAGTTGTGATTGGCTCCTTTCCCCGTTTTGGGGGTTGGGTTCTTCCTTACCAAGGAGGGGCTGGACTGCGGGGGCTCTCTCGGGTTGTGTTTGTTTTAGTTTGTTTTGAATTTTGAGTATGTTGTAGCCCTTGTTGTTAGCTCTCTATGAAGCTATCACTCGGTCTTAGAGCTGAAAGTATGAGTGAACGGCGCCTTGTCGAACACAAGGGGGTCTGCTGCCCCATGTTTTCATGAGCAGTAGGTTTGAAGCCTTGTAGCAAGTTGTACAAAGTATATCTAAATGACATCTTTGGTGAGTGTTTGTACACTGTAAATAGCTTTCCAAAGAGCTATCTTATGCTCTATTTCGAGCTTTTGTGAAGTCATAGCACTAGTTTGAAAGAAGAGGGGTCAGCTGATTTGAGTTTTTATAAGAAGTAACTTTGATTGCACATAGCGGCTGGCCAAATGGGTTTTTGGAGGTGAAATTTGGTGTGTGTGTGGTGTATTTTAGTGGCTTTTCAAGTAGCTATAGCACGACTCATTCCGAGTTTGTATGAAACCGTAGTGGTATTTTGAATTATAAGGTTAATCAAGAGCTTAAAAGAGAGTTTGAGTTCGGTTTGTACTTAATGAGAGGTTAGAGAAATGATTTCAAAGGGAGTAAGGGTATATAGGAGAAGGGTATGAAGTGGTTAGGGTATGTAAGGGTAAGGGTATGTGGGATTGTGGTTAATTAGGGAATTAATTATCTTAATCAAGGTTAATTGTGTTAAGTAAGATTAACTAGTCTAATTGTAATTAATTAGCTTAACTAAGATTAAGTGGATTAATTAAGGTTAATCATATTATTTAAATTTAATTATCTTAAGTATTAATTCATTATTATTATGCGAAATTAGTTAATTTAATCAAAGTTTAATTAAGGCTTGATTTAGATTAAGGATATTTAATGTTTTGAGTTAAGTTTTTGGGAGACAAGTTCTACAAGACATCTGCATCATGTCTTATTATATGTACATCGAGTTTTATTATACAAGTTGAAGATTGAAGGCCTTTCTCGTATGCTAAATGAGGACTTATGAGTTTATATGGGCTTGAACACAAAATTATATGTTCCATATTCTCCCTTTCCCTCTCTAAACTAAGTGCAGCCAAGAACCCTGCGTTTTCCTGAAGCAAAGACTCTCTACACGACATTTGGTGCTTCCACTGAGAGAGCTTCAAGGCATTTGGTTTGGTTAGGGAAAGATGGATGATTCTGGAGGGACTCGAGGTGGTGGAGGTGGTTAGAATCTTGCGGAGGAGTTTATGAGGGCCATGCAGATGCTTATGGGCCAACAAGCTGCTAATACATCGGGACAAGGAGCTACGAAGGCTTTGAAGACTGTCATCAACAAATTAAGGAGGTTTGATGGCAAGAATGTCTCGAAGTTTTTGAGGGTCTATGGGTGCGAGATGGAGATTTATCAAGTAGCTGGAGAAAGGATGATAGAGACTTTTCACCTTGCAGTTGTACCTGAGATCAAGGAGAGGATCAGACAGTTGCATGAGGGTATAGATGTGCCCTCATGGGCTGTATTTGAAGAAAGACTCAGAGATGAGTATTTTGATGAAGATACGGAGAGGATGTCCAAGAGAGGGTTTCTTGATTGGGTGGAACAACGGCCTGGCAAACACATGGGGCCTAACGAATTACTCAGAGAGTTTGAGAAGAAGTTTGGACAGTTACCTTTGGTTGAGAAGCGGCTTCTGGAGGTGAAGAAGTTTGAGCTTTTTCTACAAGCTGCGGATGAAGCATTGGAAGACAGATTGCTTCTCTTCCTCTCAGATAGTACTACCGAAAGTGGGTTTACCACTAATTGGAGGAGATTGGAAGAAGGGGTGAGCATTATTGCCAAACAACAACGTGTGAAGGCAAGAGGACTTGGAGCAAGGACAGAGGTTTTACCGATAGTAGAAAACACAGCTTCAACATCAACACAGCCTACTTCTACTCCTCCAGGTTTCTCAAAGGGCAAAACGGTGGATGATGCTACAATTCAAGAGCTTATGAAGGGCATCAAGGAATTGAAGGTGGAGATGAGTACGCTTATGAGGAATACCAAAACGAGTGGTTCACAACCAAGTGGAGGACAAAAAGATTTTGTCATGAGGTGCATTTGGTGTGATGATCCAAGCCACAAGCGTGGGGATTGTACGTCGTATACAGATGCTATGAAGAACGGCATTATTTCTTTCAAAGAAGGAAGGATTAGAGATGCTTCGACGGAAGAAGTTTTGAATACCAACTTTGGAAGAGGGGGCATGAAGAAGTTGATGGATGAGCGGTTGAAAAATGGCAGTACTTCAAAAGGCAAGGAAGCAGAAACCTATAGCATTGAGGTCGAGCAGAGTAAGGTGAAAATCTTATCTCATGTACCCACAGAGCTGATGGTCAGAGGAGCACAAGCTATTAGACAGCTTACTGGATGGGATGATCCGGTAGACGCGATCACCATCAGGGCATATCTGGATAATGAGCAAGGGGTCGATTTGCCTAGCGATGCGTTGGTCGAAGCCAAACGTGGCAGAGATGAAGAAGAAGAGACAACGGAGCCAATAAGTAAGAGGAAGCCTTCAGGCAACAAGGATACCACTCCAGCACAAGGGCCAGCAAATCACACTCGCCAGAAGCAAGATGCTGGACCTTCTAACTTACATCCAGGGAATGCACCACTACCAAAGGACAAATGGGAGGAAAGGATGAGCAGTAAGAAGGGAAAGGAGAAAGAAGATTCTGCAAAGGGAAGAGGTAAAGTCCCAGCCTACAAACTTCAATCCGATATTGAATCTTCAATTGATATGAAGGGCATTCTTGAAGAGAGGATTCTTGATGCAAAGATTGAATTCACTTTGAGAGAAGCTTTTGGCATCGCCAAGAAAGACTTTCACGAGCTCATAATAGATGTTATCAAGAGAAAGAGACAAATGACAGCAGAGACAGTGATGGCAAAGGCGATAGATACTCACGTGACCAAAGATGAGGAAGATGAGATTGGGCAAGTATTTGTCATGATGTGTGACTCTACAAGTTCAAGGGAGAAGGATGTGGAAGATGTTTCAAATCTTTTGGATGCAGAAATGGAGGATGAAGTCTTGCAAATGTTTTCCTTAGAATTCATTGCGAAGAAACCAGAGGAGGCAAAGGCTGACGCTTCTCCTGAAGAGATTGCAATGACGTGTTGTATGGGTGGAGAGTTTTGGGGAGAACATGAGGATGAAACAGTGCGAACTTACACTCAACCATTCTGGGCCAGAGCTACAACAGAGACACGTGTGAAGCTTGGAGACTTGGATGAGTCTATATTGGCTCTAGTTGATCATGGATCTGAGATTAACATAATCTCAAGGAAGATCTATGAAAAGGGTAAGTGGCCCATTGACATCAACCATGGATGGGTCTTGCGAGCAGCGAATAACGAGAGAGGGGGTCTTTGTGGTGCATGTCCAGCTGTGAAGACCAAGATTGGAGATGTTGAAGTGGAACAAAACTTCTTTGTGCAGAACAATGGTACGTATCCGATTATTTTGGGACAACCATATATCACTGCTACAAGGATGGGGACTAAGGTATTGGATGATGGCTCACACTATGCTAGAATTCGAAGTTGTGATGGAAAGAAAGCAGTGCAGTTTCTCACTGTGAAGCCAAATCACGAGAGACATAGAGCCCAACTTAGAGAAGCACCCATGATCGATGACTCTGAAAACTTTCAGGGTTTCTAGATTGCACACGTGGAAGATGGGGGTCTGCGGGTGCAAGGGGTTTCTCAACAGTTTCATTCCCCAATGTAAATAGTAGAGGTCGTGTGGTTTTAAATGTTACAGAAGATAGCCTTGTAACTTTTGTGAGGATTGAAGATTTGGATTCAGTAGGAAAGAAGGCAGTTAAGAAAATTGGAGAAAAATTCAAAAAAATGGGTGTGGTATTGGATGACGAGAATATTGTTGGAGTGATAGAAGAAGAAGGATTTTCTGATGACATTGTTACGATTTTAGAAGGTGTACTTGACCAAAAGCCAACGCCTAGTAATGTTGTCGTTGAGGTTCATTCAAGGGAACTCTTTGACGAGCTTTTAGAATCAGCAACAACTATTGGATTGGTTGAGAGCCATGGTGCATACTTTGAAGCTAATGTTAACACCAAGTACAAGACAGTGGCAAAGAAAGTGAAGCCCGTAGCAACACAATTGCCACCTGACACTGATGATCACATTAAACAGGCGGAGAAGGAACCAGGACTTAGAGAATCAAGGAAGATTGGGCACAAGTTCACTAATGAGACAATTGGCAAGCTAGAGATTGGAGGGGGTGAATTCTTGAATGAACCAGAGAAGAAGAGATTCCGAGACATGCTCTCTAAACATGGCAAAGCATTTGCGTCATCACCAGATGAAATTGGATGTGTGCAACCTAATGTAATTGCACCAATGGTTATTTTTACAGTGCCACATGTCCCATGGGATTTGAAGCCAATACCAGTGCCAAGGGCTTTGTTGCCAAAGTTGGTGAATCTACTGAAGGAAAAAGTACGAATGGGCATACTTGAACCTTCTATGGCTCCATACTCCAACCGTTGGTTTACAGTGCCAAAGAAATCAGGGGCATTAAGATTCATACAAGACATGCAGCCGGCTAATAAGGTTACTATCAGAAACAAAGGGTCTGGACCGGTCGTGGATGAAGTGGCTGAAGCATTTGCAGGACATGCCATCTATTCTATTGGAGACTTATATTCAGGTTATGATCAATTCCAACTTGCAAATGAAAGTAGGGATTTGACAACCATGAAGACTCCATTGGGACTTGTAAGGATGTGCACATTGCCTCAAGGTGCCACAAACTCAGTGGCTCACATGCAAAATGCCATGAACCGCATTTTAAAAGACTTTGTACCTGAGAAGACAATACCTTTTGTTGATGACATACCGATCAAGGGCTGCAAGGAAGAGGCAAAAGACTTATCTAAGGATGAAGATGGTTGCAGGAGATTTGTAATAGACCATATTGCAGATGTGGAGATGATTCTGGGAAGGCTTGAAGAGGTGGATTTAACATTGTCCATTGACAAGTCTAAGTTTGGTGTCGGAGAAATTGTGGTAGTTGGGCACTTATGCGGAAGATATGGGAGAAAACCTAACCCTGAGAAAGTAGATGCTATTGCTAGAATGAAAGCATGCAGTAGCATTACCGAAGTAAGGAGGTTTTTAGGCGCATGTGTGTTTTATCAGATTTGGGTACTACATTTTGCTCATGTGGCTGATCCACTATACAAACTCTTGAAAAAGGGAGTGAAGTTTAGATGGGGGCATGATCAAGAGCTAGCAATGGAAGGATTAAAGGACATTTTGAAGTCTTCACCAATTCTAAGACAAGTTCAATATGATAGTGGCAGACCAATAATTGTGACAGTTGATACTAGCCCAATTGCTACAGGTTGGGCTATTGGCCAAGACGATGCAGAAGGAAGAAGATTTGCAATAAGATTTGGAGCAAGGATTCTTACAGAGCGTCAAAGAGCATATCCACAAGTGAAGAGGGAACTTTTAGGGGCACTAACGGCACTAAAAGCAGACAGAAACTACTTGATAGGTGCAAATGTCATCTTGGAGACTGACTGTTTGCCATTAATTGGTATGGTTGCCAATTGTTCTGCTCCAGACATTGCTATGCTACGGTGGATAGCCTACATTCGATCACTAAATCCTGTGTTAGTTCATATTACTGGCAAGAAAAACTCAGTAGCTGATATGCTATCCAGAGCCAGGTATATGTGTGAAGACGAGATGAAGGCACAAGAAATTGGTGAGGAAGATGACGATGAAGATTATGGCTATGTTTTGGCAGTTGATGGAGCAGACGCAAGTGGTGACATTTATCTATTCAAAGAAGAGCTATATCAAGATAAATTAAAAGACATTGGCATCTATTTGAGCACTTTGAGAAGGCAACAAGGCTGGTCAGACAAAACGTTTAAAGATATTAGACACCAGGCCTATAATTATCTTCTGAGGGATGGTTTATTGTGGAAAAGGCCAAAAAGAGAAGATGGAGTGCCTTTGAGAGTAGTTGACGATTTAGAGTTGAAGAGTCAGGTTCTTAAAGAGTTTCACGATACTCTTTGGGCAGGGCATAGAGGAGTTTGGGCCACATATTACAAGATCAAGGAACGATATTGGTGGAAGGGCTTGTATAAAGATGTGGAGGAATTTGTTGGTTCTTGCACTGAGTGTCAACTACAATCAAAAGTAAGACACAGAGATGAGTTACATCCTACTTATCCACTTGCAGTACATTTTCAGTGGGTGATTGACTTGGTTGCAATGCCATTGGGATTATGGGGCATGAAATACCTTGTTTTGGCTAGAGAAGAGCTCTCTAACTTTGTTGAAGGAAGGGCTTTGAGGACCAAATCTACAGAAGGAGTTTGTAGATTTATACTTGAAGACATTTTCAGCAGATATGGTAGTATCGGCAGGGTGAGAGCAGATCGTGGTGAGTTAAATGCTACCGAAGCTGTCGAGTTCTTCAAAAGATATGGAGTAAAGTTAAGACTTACAACAGCTTACAATCCTGAGGCAAATGGTAAGAGTGAGAGAGGGCATCCTCCCATCATTAACGCTCTGGTCAAAGCATGTAAAGGGAGACCAAAACAGTGGCCTAAACTATTACCATTTGCATTATGGGCTGATAGAACCACTCATAGCACAGTTACAGGCTATATGCCAACAGAGCTGAAGTTAGGCCAAAAACCCATCATGCCAACAGAGACTTCAATACCGACATGGACGTTTTTAGATTGGAATGATGGAATATCAAGGGAGAGGTTATTGGAGCTCCGGATAGAGCAACTTGAGCGGTTACCTGAAAATCATAGAACTGCATTAGAAAGGCTAAAGGCAGCAAGGCTCAAAAACAAAGAAAGATTTGACAAAACTCATAGATTGAGAACAAAACCAATTCAAGCTGGGGATTGGGTATTGGTGTTTGACAGTAGCTTGGAGCATCAGCACAGTACTGTTAGAAAATTTGCACGAAGGTGGTTTGGACCTTATGTGGTACTGGAAGTCCATGAAAACGGCACGTATTCATTACGTGAGTTGGATGGCACTCAACTAAGAATACCGGTGGCAGGAAAAAGAATCAAAGCATTCAAGAGGCGTCACGGTGAGCTTAGCTTTGAAGACAATGAGATATCAGAAACAAGTGATGAAGATCAGCTAGAGGATGCTGATCAAGAAATCAACACTGATGAAGATGACGACGTTGGAGAGCCAAACTAGATTGGCACATCACGAAAGATGTGCAGGTTTGGAGGGGGTGTATGTCGTGTTGTAAATTACTACTCTATGTAAAAAGATAATATAGATACAAAAAGTGTGGTCGTAGAGTGACCTACAGTTTAATTCAATGTGGGAACATTTGGAGCTTGTTAGCCTAGCTTGGATGTACTACATCTCTTGTCTCTAGCTCAGGGGTAGGTAGGTGGCCAGTTGGCTGCTTATTTTCCTGCTCTCACTAGCAAGTGCCAAGCCGCAGCCGCCCGAACAGTTCAACGAGTTCAATGAGACTCGAACTCGGAATCAGTCGGCGGATAACAAACGGGCTCTAACAGCCAACCAAGTCTGCAACTTGGCGATTATCATCGAGCCTGCAATAGTCTTATACTACTACAGATAAGTCGTTTGTTTTCTTAATCTGACTTTACTGTAGACCATCTTTTAGATGGAAAGGCATCTATGGCTACTTAAATTTGCTTAGCCGTTTCCAATTAAAGAAATGCCATTGAGTTAATGTTAGGAAAGGCAAGCTTCTTGATGAAGTTATCGAAAAACATATAAAAGGTAGATGGTTGCCGTGCCTTATGCATTACTTCAGGTCATTATTAGTTTGGATTGTTTCTTCTTAGTTTCTATAGGTTGATAGTATGGCTTCTCAAGACCCTGATGATTGGGAGTTTCCTTTAGCTCACTCACCGGATGATCTAATTCAACTTTCTCAACCATCGACATCAAGGCGGCGTGAGCGAGAGGAAGCAGGGCCTTCTGAGCGTCGTGTTCAACCACGTACCGCTTTTGATCCTCAACAAGTTCCTTTGACAAGTTTAAGAAGTTTACAACCGGAGGCAAGAACTTTAGTAATCGTCTTGGAGGTTGGAGATGTGCTTATCGAAGGCCATCAAGTGGTGTTTGAAGGGTGTTTTCAAAACACTAACGAAGGTCAAATGGTAACCCGCTTGTCCAATGACCTTGGTCACCGTCTTTGGCTTCAAGGCCCGCTCAGACACTTGGGTAGTGAAAGGCGATCAAGTTACATTGCTGCTGTTCTTCGTGAGATTCTTGACTTTTTACATGTTTAATCCATCTAGGGGCTGAAGTTGAGACCATTTGTTGTTATTTTTCTTAATATATATGTAGTTAGTTGTTGTTGTTGAAGAAACCCGGTCTTTAGATTGATGACCAGGTAGTTAGTATTTAAAAATACAAAGGATAGAAAGGATAGGGGGATGATAAGAGTTGATAAGGGGGAGAATTTGGGCAACCAATGGGGTTTAAGATGCCCATGTGGCCTTTGAATGGGCTGAGGTTAGTTGTGATTGGCTCCTTTCCCCGTTTTGGGGGTTGGGTTCTTCCTTACCAAGGAGGGGCTGGACTGCGGGGGCTCTCTCGGGTTGTGTTTGTTTTAGTTTGTTTTGAATTTTGAGTATGTTGTAGCCCTTGTTGTTAGCTCTCTATGAAGCTATCACTCGGTCTTAGAGCTGAAAGTATGAGTGAACGGCGCCTTGTCGAACACAAGGGGGTCTGCTGCCCCATGTTTTCATGAGCAGTAGGTTTGAAGCCTTGTAGCAAGTTGTACAAAGTATATCTAAATGACATCTTTGGTGAGTGTTTGTACACTGTAAATAGCTTTCCAAAGAGCTATCTTATGCTCTATTTCGAGCTTTTGTGAAGTCATAGCACTAGTTTGAAAGAAGAGGGGTCAGCTGATTTGAGTTTTTATAAGAAGTAACTTTGATTGCACATAGCGGCTGGCCAGATGGGTTTTTGGAGGTGAAATTTGGTGTGTGTGTGGTGTATTTTAGTGGCTTTTCAAGTAGCTATAGCACGACTCATTCCGAGTTTGTATGAAACCGTAGTGGTATTTTGAATTATAAGGTTAATCAAGAGCTTAAAAGAGAGTTTGAGTTCGGTTTGTACTTAATGAGAGGTTAGAGAAATGATTTCAAAGGGAGTAAGGGTATATAGGAGAAGGGTATGAAGTGGTTAGGGTATGTAAGGGTAAGGGTATGTGGGATTGTGGTTAATTAGGGAATTAATTATCTTAATCAAGGTTAATTGTGTTAAGTAAGATTAACTAGTCTAATTGTAATTAATTAGCTTAACTAAGATTAAGTGGATTAATTAAGGTTAATCATATTATTTAAATTTAATTATCTTAAGTATTAATTCATTATTATTATGCGAAATTAGTTAATTTAATCAAAGTTTAATTAAGGCTTGATTTAGATTAAGGATATTTAATGTTTTGAGTTAAGTTTTTGGGAGACAAGTTCTACAAGACATCTGCATCATGTCTTATTATATGTACATCGAGTTTTATTATACAAGTTGAAGATTGAAGGCCTTTCTCGTATGCTAAATGAGGACTTATGAGTTTATATGGGCTTGAACACAAAATTATATGTTCCATATTCTCCCTTTCCCTCTCTAAACTAAGTGCAGCCAAGAACCCTGCGTTTTCCTGAAGCAAAGACTCTCTACACGACATTTGGTGCTTCCACTGAGAGAGCTTCAAGGCATTTGGTTTGGTTAGGGAAAGATGGATGATTCTGGAGGGACTCGAGGTGGTGGAGGTGGTTAGAATCTTGCGGAGGAGTTTATGAGGGCCATGCAGATGCTTATGGGCCAACAAGCTGCTAATACATCGGGACAAGGAGCTACGAAGGCTTTGAAGACTGTCATCAACAAATTAAGGAGGTTTGATGGCAAGAATGTCTCGAAGTTTTTGAGGGTCTATGGGTGCGAGATGGAGATTTATCAAGTAGCTGGAGAAAGGATGATAGAGACTTTTCACCTTGCAGTTGTACCTGAGATCAAGGAGAGGATCAGACAGTTGCATGAGGGTATAGATGTGCCCTCATGGGCTGTATTTGAAGAAAGACTCAGAGATGAGTATTTTGATGAAGATACGGAGAGGATGTCCAAGAGAGGGTTTCTTGATTGGGTGGAACAACGGCCTGGCAAACACATGGGGCCTAACGAATTACTCAGAGAGTTTGAGAAGAAGTTTGGACAGTTACCTTTGGTTGAGAAGCGGCTTCTGGAGGTGAAGAAGTTTGAGCTTTTTCTACAAGCTGCGGATGAAGCATTGGAAGACAGATTGCTTCTCTTCCTCTCAGATAGTACTACCGAAAGTGGGTTTACCACTAATTGGAGGAGATTGGAAGAAGGGGTGAGCATTATTGCCAAACAACAACGTGTGAAGGCAAGAGGACTTGGAGCAAGGACAGAGGTTTTACCGATAGTAGAAAACACAGCTTCAACATCAACACAGCCTACTTCTACTCCTCCAGGTTTCTCAAAGGGCAAAACGGTGGATGATGCTACAATTCAAGAGCTTATGAAGGGCATCAAGGAATTGAAGGTGGAGATGAGTACGCTTATGAGGAATACCAAAACGAGTGGTTCACAACCAAGTGGAGGACAAAAAGATTTTGTCATGAGGTGCATTTGGTGTGATGATCCAAGCCACAAGCGTGGGGATTGTACGTCGTATACAGATGCTATGAAGAACGGCATTATTTCTTTCAAAGAAGGAAGGATTAGAGATGCTTCGACGGAAGAAGTTTTGAATACCAACTTTGGAAGAGGGGGCATGAAGAAGTTGATGGATGAGCGGTTGAAAAATGGCAGTACTTCAAAAGGCAAGGAAGCAGAAACCTATAGCATTGAGGTCGAGCAGAGTAAGGTGAAAATCTTATCTCATGTACCCACAGAGCTGATGGTCAGAGGAGCACAAGCTATTAGACAGCTTACTGGATGGGATGATCCGGTAGACGCGATCACCATCAGGGCATATCTGGATAATGAGCAAGGGGTCGATTTGCCTAGCGATGCGTTGGTCGAAGCCAAACGTGGCAGAGATGAAGAAGAAGAGACAACGGAGCCAATAAGTAAGAGGAAGCCTTCAGGCAACAAGGATACCACTCCAGCACAAGGGCCAGCAAATCACACTCGCCAGAAGCAAGATGCTGGACCTTCTAACTTACATCCAGGGAATGCACCACTACCAAAGGACAAATGGGAGGAAAGGATGAGCAGTAAGAAGGGAAAGGAGAAAGAAGATTCTGCAAAGGGAAGAGGTAAAGTCCCAGCCTACAAACTTCAATCCGATATTGAATCTTCAATTGATATGAAGGGCATTCTTGAAGAGAGGATTCTTGATGCAAAGATTGAATTCACTTTGAGAGAAGCTTTTGGCATCGCCAAGAAAGACTTTCACGAGCTCATAATAGATGTTATCAAGAGAAAGAGACAAATGACAGCAGAGACAGTGATGGCAAAGGCGATAGATACTCACGTGACCAAAGATGAGGAAGATGAGATTGGGCAAGTATTTGTCATGATGTGTGACTCTACAAGTTCAAGGGAGAAGGATGTGGAAGATGTTTCAAATCTTTTGGATGCAGAAATGGAGGATGAAGTCTTGCAAATGTTTTCCTTAGAATTCATTGCGAAGAAACCAGAGGAGGCAAAGGCTGACGCTTCTCCTGAAGAGATTGCAATGACGTGTTGTATGGGTGGAGAGTTTTGGGGAGAACATGAGGATGAAACAGTGCGAACTTACACTCAACCATTCTGGGCCAGAGCTACAACAGAGACACGTGTGAAGCTTGGAGACTTGGATGAGTCTATATTGGCTCTAGTTGATCATGGATCTGAGATTAACATAATCTCAAGGAAGATCTATGAAAAGGGTAAGTGGCCCATTGACATCAACCATGGATGGGTCTTGCGAGCAGCGAATAACGAGAGAGGGGGTCTTTGTGGTGCATGTCCAGCTGTGAAGACCAAGATTGGAGATGTTGAAGTGGAACAAAACTTCTTTGTGCAGAACAATGGTACGTATCCGATTATTTTGGGACAACCATATATCACTGCTACAAGGATGGGGACTAAGGTATTGGATGATGGCTCACACTATGCTAGAATTCGAAGTTGTGATGGAAAGAAAGCAGTGCAGTTTCTCACTGTGAAGCCAAATCACGAGAGACATAGAGCCCAACTTAGAGAAGCACCCATGATCGATGACTCTGAAAACTTTCAGGGTTTCTAGATTGCACACGTGGAAGATGGGGGTCTGCGGGTGCAAGGGGTTTCTCAACAGTTTCATTCCCCAATGTAAATAGTAGAGGTCGTGTGGTTTTAAATGTTACAGAAGATAGCCTTGTAACTTTTGTGAGGATTGAAGATTTGGATTCAGTAGGAAAGAAGGCAGTTAAGAAAATTGGAGAAAAATTCAAAAAAATGGGTGTGGTATTGGATGACGAGAATATTGTTGGAGTGATAGAAGAAGAAGGATTTTCTGATGACATTGTTACGATTTTAGAAGGTGTACTTGACCAAAAGCCAACGCCTAGTAATGTTGTCGTTGAGGTTCATTCAAGGGAACTCTTTGACGAGCTTTTAGAATCAGCAACAACTATTGGATTGGTTGAGAGCCATGGTGCATACTTTGAAGCTAATGTTAACACCAAGTACAAGACAGTGGCAAAGAAAGTGAAGCCCGTAGCAACACAATTGCCACCTGACACTGATGATCACATTAAACAGGCGGAGAAGGAACCAGGACTTAGAGAATCAAGGAAGATTGGGCACAAGTTCACTAATGAGACAATTGGCAAGCTAGAGATTGGAGGGGGTGAATTCTTGAATGAACCAGAGAAGAAGAGATTCCGAGACATGCTCTCTAAACATGGCAAAGCATTTGCGTCATCACCAGATGAAATTGGATGTGTGCAACCTAATGTAATTGCACCAATGGTTATTTTTACAGTGCCACATGTCCCATGGGATTTGAAGCCAATACCAGTGCCAAGGGCTTTGTTGCCAAAGTTGGTGAATCTACTGAAGGAAAAAGTACGAATGGGCATACTTGAACCTTCTATGGCTCCATACTCCAACCGTTGGTTTACAGTGCCAAAGAAATCAGGGGCATTAAGATTCATACAAGACATGCAGCCGGCTAATAAGGTTACTATCAGAAACAAAGGGTCTGGACCGGTCGTGGATGAAGTGGCTGAAGCATTTGCAGGACATGCCATCTATTCTATTGGAGACTTATATTCAGGTTATGATCAATTCCAACTTGCAAATGAAAGTAGGGATTTGACAACCATGAAGACTCCATTGGGACTTGTAAGGATGTGCACATTGCCTCAAGGTGCCACAAACTCAGTGGCTCACATGCAAAATGCCATGAACCGCATTTTAAAAGACTTTGTACCTGAGAAGACAATACCTTTTGTTGATGACATACCGATCAAGGGCTGCAAGGAAGAGGCAAGAGACTTATCTAAGGATGAAGATGGTTGCAGGAGATTTGTAATAGACCATATTGCAGATGTGGAGATGATTCTGGGAAGGCTTGAAGAGGTGGATTTAACATTGTCCATTGACAAGTCTAAGTTTGGTGTCGGAGAAATTGTGGTAGTTGGGCACTTATGCGGAAGATATGGGAGAAAACCTAACCCTGAGAAAGTAGATGCTATTGCTAGAATGAAAGCATGCAGTAGCATTACCGAAGTAAGGAGGTTTTTAGGCGCATGTGTGTTTTATCAGATTTGGGTACTACATTTTGCTCATGTGGCTGATCCACTATACAAACTCTTGAAAAAGGGAGTGAAGTTTAGATGGGGGCATGATCAAGAGCTAGCAATGGAAGGATTAAAGGACATTTTGAAGTCTTCACCAATTCTAAGACAAGTTCAATATGATAGTGGCAGACCAATAATTGTGACAGTTGATACTAGCCCAATTGCTACAGGTTGGGCTATTGGCCAAGACGATGCAGAAGGAAGAAGATTTGCAATAAGATTTGGAGCAAGGATTCTTACAGAGCGTCAAAGAGCATATCCACAAGTGAAGAGGGAACTTTTAGGGGCACTAACGGCACTAAAAGCAGACAGAAACTACTTGATAGGTGCAAATGTCATCTTGGAGACTGACTGTTTGCCATTAATTGGTATGGTTGCCAATTGTTCTGCTCCAGACATTGCTATGCTACGGTGGATAGCCTACATTCGATCACTAAATCCTGTGTTAGTTCATATTACTGGCAAGAAAAACTCAGTAGCTGATATGCTATCCAGAGCCAGGTATATGTGTGAAGACGAGATGAAGGCACAAGAAATTGGTGAGGAAGATGACGATGAAGATTATGGCTATGTTTTGGCAGTTGATGGAGCAGACGCAAGTGGTGACATTTATCTATTCAAAGAAGAGCTATATCAAGATAAATTAAAAGACATTGGCATCTATTTGAGCACTTTGAGAAGGCAACAAGGCTGGTCAGACAAAACGTTTAAAGATATTAGACACCAGGCCTATAATTATCTTCTGAGGGATGGTTTATTGTGGAAAAGGCCAAAAAGAGAAGATGGAGTGCCTTTGAGAGTAGTTGACGATTTAGAGTTGAAGAGTCAGGTTCTTAAAGAGTTTCACGATACTCTTTGGGCAGGGCATAGAGGAGTTTGGGCCACATATTACAAGATCAAGGAACGATATTGGTGGAAGGGCTTGTATAAAGATGTGGAGGAATTTGTTGGTTCTTGCACTGAGTGTCAACTACAATCAAAAGTAAGACACAGAGATGAGTTACATCCTACTTATCCACTTGCAGTACATTTTCAGTGGGTGATTGACTTGGTTGCAATGCCATTGGGATTATGGGGCATGAAATACCTTGTTTTGGCTAGAGAAGAGCTCTCTAACTTTGTTGAAGGAAGGGCTTTGAGGACCAAATCTACAGAAGGAGTTTGTAGATTTATACTTGAAGACATTTTCAGCAGATATGGTAGTATCGGCAGGGTGAGAGCAGATCGTGGTGAGTTAAATGCTACCGAAGCTGTCGAGTTCTTCAAAAGATATGGAGTAAAGTTAAGACTTACAACAGCTTACAATCCTGAGGCAAATGGTAAGAGTGAGAGAGGGCATCCTCCCATCATTAACGCTCTGGTCAAAGCATGTAAAGGGAGACCAAAACAGTGGCCTAAACTATTACCATTTGCATTATGGGCTGATAGAACCACTCATAGCACAGTTACAGGCTATATGCCAACAGAGCTGAAGTTAGGCCAAAAACCCATCATGCCAACAGAGACTTCAATACCGACATGGACGTTTTTAGATTGGAATGATGGAATATCAAGGGAGAGGTTATTGGAGCTCCGGATAGAGCAACTTGAGCGGTTACCTGAAAATCATAGAACTGCATTAGAAAGGCTAAAGGCAGCAAGGCTCAAAAACAAAGAAAGATTTGACAAAACTCATAGATTGAGAACAAAACCAATTCAAGCTGGGGATTGGGTATTGGTGTTTGACAGTAGCTTGGAGCATCAGCACAGTACTGTTAGAAAATTTGCACGAAGGTGGTTTGGACCTTATGTGGTACTGGAAGTCCATGAAAACGGCACGTATTCATTACGTGAGTTGGATGGCACTCAACTAAGAATACCGGTGGCAGGAAAAAGAATCAAAGCATTCAAGAGGCGTCACGGTGAGCTTAGCTTTGAAGACAATGAGATATCAGAAACAAGTGATGAAGATCAGCTAGAGGATGCTGATCAAGAAATCAACACTGATGAAGATGACGACGTTGGAGAGCCAAACTAGATTGGCACATCACGAAAGATGTGCAGGTTTGGAGGGGGTGTATGTCGTGTTGTAAATTACTACTCTATGTAAAAAGATAATATAGATACAAAAAGTGTGGTCGTAGAGTGACCTACAGTTTAATTCAATGTGGGAACATTTGGAGCTTGTTAGCCTAGCTTGGATGTACTACATCTCTTGTCTCTAGCTCAGGGGTAGGTAGGTGGCCAGTTGGCTGCTTATTTTCCTGCTCTCACTAGCAAGTGCCAAGCCGCAGCCGCCCGAACAGTTCAACGAGTTCAATGAGACTCGAACTCGGAATCAGTCGGCGGATAACAAACGGGCTCTAACAGCCAACCAAGTCTGCAACTTGGCGATTATCATCGAGCCTGCAATAGTCTTATACTACTACAGATAAGTCGTTTGTTTTCTTAATCTGACTTTACTGTAGACCATCTTTTAGATGGAAAGGCATCTATGGCTACTTAAATTTGCTTAGCCGTTTCCAATTAAAGAAATGCCATTGAGTTAATGTTAGGAAAGGCAAGCTTCTTGATGAAGTTATCGAAAAACATATAAAAGGTAGATGGTTGCCGTGCCTTATGCATTACTTCAGGTCATTATTAGTTTGGATTGTTTCTTCTTAGTTTCTATAGGTTGATAGTATGGCTTCTCAAGACCCTGATGATTGGGAGTTTCCTTTAGCTCACTCACCGGATGATCTAATTCAACTTTCTCAACCATCGACATCAAGGCGGCGTGAGCGAGAGGAAGCAGGGCCTTCTGAGCGTCGTGTTCAACCACGTACCGCTTTTGATCCTCAACAAGTTCCTTTGACAAGTTTAAGAAGTTTACAACCGGAGGCAAGAACTTTAGTAATCGTCTTGGAGGTTGGAGATGTGCTTATCGAAGGCCATCAAGTGGTGTTTGAAGGGTGTTTTCAAAACACTAACGAAGGTCAAATGGTAACCCGCTTGTCCAATGACCTTGGTCACCGTCTTTGGCTTCAAGGCCCGCTCAGACACTTGGGTAGTGAAAGGCGATCAAGTTACATTGCTGCTGTTCTTCGTGAGATTCTTGACTTTTTACATGTTTAATCCATCTAGGGGCTGAAGTTGAGACCATTTGTTGTTATTTTTCTTAATATATATGTAGTTAGTTGTTGTTGTTGAAGAAACCCGGTCTTTAGATTGATGACCAGGTAGTTAGTATTTAAAAATACAAAGGATAGAAAGGATAGGGGGATGATAAGAGTTGATAAGGGGGAGAATTTGGGCAACCAATGGGGTTTAAGATGCCCATGTGGCCTTTGAATGGGCTGAGGTTAGTTGTGATTGGCTCCTTTCCCCGTTTTGGGGGTTGGGTTCTTCCTTACCAAGGAGGGGCTGGACTGCGGGGGCTCTCTCGGGTTGTGTTTGTTTTAGTTTGTTTTGAATTTTGAGTATGTTGTAGCCCTTGTTGTTAGCTCTCTATGAAGCTATCACTCGGTCTTAGAGCTGAAAGTATGAGTGAACGGCGCCTTGTCGAACACAAGGGGGTCTGCTGCCCCATGTTTTCATGAGCAGTAGGTTTGAAGCCTTGTAGCAAGTTGTACAAAGTATATCTAAATGACATCTTTGGTGAGTGTTTGTACACTGTAAATAGCTTTCCAAAGAGCTATCTTATGCTCTATTTCGAGCTTTTGTGAAGTCATAGCACTAGTTTGAAAGAAGAGGGGTCAGCTGATTTGAGTTTTTATAAGAAGTAACTTTGATTGCACATAGCGGCTGGCCAGATGGGTTTTTGGAGGTGAAATTTGGTGTGTGTGTGGTGTATTTTAGTGGCTTTTCAAGTAGCTATAGCACGACTCATTCCGAGTTTGTATGAAACCGTAGTGGTATTTTGAATTATAAGGTTAATCAAGAGCTTAAAAGAGAGTTTGAGTTCGGTTTGTACTTAATGAGAGGTTAGAGAAATGATTTCAAAGGGAGTAAGGGTATATAGGAGAAGGGTATGAAGTGGTTAGGGTATGTAAGGGTAAGGGTATGTGGGATTGTGGTTAATTAGGGAATTAATTATCTTAATCAAGGTTAATTGTGTTAAGTAAGATTAACTAGTCTAATTGTAATTAATTAGCTTAACTAAGATTAAGTGGATTAATTAAGGTTAATCATATTATTTAAATTTAATTATCTTAAGTATTAATTCATTATTATTATGCGAAATTAGTTAATTTAATCAAAGTTTAATTAAGGCTTGATTTAGATTAAGGATATTTAATGTTTTGAGTTAAGTTTTTGGGAGACAAGTTCTACAAGACATCTGCATCATGTCTTATTATATGTACATCGAGTTTTATTATACAAGTTGAAGATTGAAGGCCTTTCTCGTATGCTAAATGAGGACTTATGAGTTTATATGGGCTTGAACACAAAATTATATGTTCCATATTCTCCCTTTCCCTCTCTAAACTAAGTGCAGCCAAGAACCCTGCGTTTTCCTGAAGCAAAGACTCTCTACACGACATTTGGTGCTTCCACTGAGAGAGCTTCAAGGCATTTGGTTTGGTTAGGGAAAGATGGATGATTCTGGAGGGACTCGAGGTGGTGGAGGTGGTTAGAATCTTGCGGAGGAGTTTATGAGGGCCATGCAGATGCTTATGGGCCAACAAGCTGCTAATACATCGGGACAAGGAGCTACGAAGGCTTTGAAGACTGTCATCAACAAATTAAGGAGGTTTGATGGCAAGAATGTCTCGAAGTTTTTGAGGGTCTATGGGTGCGAGATGGAGATTTATCAAGTAGCTGGAGAAAGGATGATAGAGACTTTTCACCTTGCAGTTGTACCTGAGATCAAGGAGAGGATCAGACAGTTGCATGAGGGTATAGATGTGCCCTCATGGGCTGTATTTGAAGAAAGACTCAGAGATGAGTATTTTGATGAAGATACGGAGAGGATGTCCAAGAGAGGGTTTCTTGATTGGGTGGAACAACGGCCTGGCAAACACATGGGGCCTAACGAATTACTCAGAGAGTTTGAGAAGAAGTTTGGACAGTTACCTTTGGTTGAGAAGCGGCTTCTGGAGGTGAAGAAGTTTGAGCTTTTTCTACAAGCTGCGGATGAAGCATTGGAAGACAGATTGCTTCTCTTCCTCTCAGATAGTACTACCGAAAGTGGGTTTACCACTAATTGGAGGAGATTGGAAGAAGGGGTGAGCATTATTGCCAAACAACAACGTGTGAAGGCAAGAGGACTTGGAGCAAGGACAGAGGTTTTACCGATAGTAGAAAACACAGCTTCAACATCAACACAGCCTACTTCTACTCCTCCAGGTTTCTCAAAGGGCAAAACGGTGGATGATGCTACAATTCAAGAGCTTATGAAGGGCATCAAGGAATTGAAGGTGGAGATGAGTACGCTTATGAGGAATACCAAAACGAGTGGTTCACAACCAAGTGGAGGACAAAAAGATTTTGTCATGAGGTGCATTTGGTGTGATGATCCAAGCCACAAGCGTGGGGATTGTACGTCGTATACAGATGCTATGAAGAACGGCATTATTTCTTTCAAAGAAGGAAGGATTAGAGATGCTTCGACGGAAGAAGTTTTGAATACCAACTTTGGAAGAGGGGGCATGAAGAAGTTGATGGATGAGCGGTTGAAAAATGGCAGTACTTCAAAAGGCAAGGAAGCAGAAACCTATAGCATTGAGGTCGAGCAGAGTAAGGTGAAAATCTTATCTCATGTACCCACAGAGCTGATGGTCAGAGGAGCACAAGCTATTAGACAGCTTACTGGATGGGATGATCCGGTAGACGCGATCACCATCAGGGCATATCTGGATAATGAGCAAGGGGTCGATTTGCCTAGCGATGCGTTGGTCGAAGCCAAACGTGGCAGAGATGAAGAAGAAGAGACAACGGAGCCAGTAAGTAAGAGGAAGCCTTCAGGCAACAAGGATACCACTCCAGCACAAGGGCCAGCAAATCACACTCGCCAGAAGCAAGATGCTGGACCTTCTAACTTACATCCAGGGAATGCACCACTACCAAAGGACAAATGGGAGGAAAGGATGAGCAGTAAGAAGGGAAAGGAGAAAGAAGATTCTGCAAAGGGAAGAGGTAAAGTCCCAGCCTACAAACTTCAATCCGATATTGAATCTTCAATTGATATGAAGGGCATTCTTGAAGAGAGGATTCTTGATGCAAAGATTGAATTCACTTTGAGAGAAGCTTTTGGCATCGCCAAGAAAGACTTTCACGAGCTCATAATAGATGTTATCAAGAGAAAGAGACAAATGACAGCAGAGACAGTGATGGCAAAGGCGATAGATACTCACGTGACCAAAGATGAGGAAGATGAGATTGGGCAAGTATTTGTCATGATGTGTGACTCTACAAGTTCAAGGGAGAAGGATGTGGAAGATGTTTCAAATCTTTTGGATGCAGAAATGGAGGATGAAGTCTTGCAAATGTTTTCCTTAGAATTCATTGCGAAGAAACCAGAGGAGGCAAAGGCTGACGCTTCTCCTGAAGAGATTGCAATGACGTGTTGTATGGGTGGAGAGTTTTGGGGAGAACATGAGGATGAAACAGTGCGAACTTACACTCAACCATTCTGGGCCAGAGCTACAACAGAGACACGTGTGAAGCTTGGAGACTTGGATGAGTCTATATTGGCTCTAGTTGATCATGGATCTGAGATTAACATAATCTCAAGGAAGATCTATGAAAAGGGTAAGTGGCCCATTGACATCAACCATGGATGGGTCTTGCGAGCAGCGAATAACGAGAGAGGGGGTCTTTGTGGTGCATGTCCAGCTGTGAAGACCAAGATTGGAGATGTTGAAGTGGAACAAAACTTCTTTGTGCAGAACAATGGTACGTATCCGATTATTTTGGGACAACCATATATCACTGCTACAAGGATGGGGACTAAGGTATTGGATGATGGCTCACACTATGCTAGAATTCGAAGTTGTGATGGAAAGAAAGCAGTGCAGTTTCTCACTGTGAAGCCAAATCACGAGAGACATAGAGCCCAACTTAGAGAAGCACCCATGATCGATGACTCTGAAAACTTTCAGGGTTTCTAGATTGCACACGTGGAAGATGGGGGTCCGCGGGTGCAAGGGGTTTCTCAACAGTTTCATTCCCCAATGTAAATAGTAGAGGTCGTGTGGTTTTAAATGTTACAGAAGATAGCCTTGTAACTTTTGTGAGGATTGAAGATTTGGATTCAGTAGGAAAGAAGGCAGTTAAGAAAATTGGAGAAAAATTCAAAAAAATGGGTGTGGTATTGGATGACGAGAATATTGTTGGAGTGATAGAAGAAGAAGGATTTTCTGATGACATTGTTACGATTTTAGAAGGTGTACTTGACCAAAAGCCAACGCCTAGTAATGTTGTCGTTGAGGTTCATTCAAGGGAACTCTTTGACGAGCTTTTAGAATCAGCAACAACTATTGGATTGGTTGAGAGCCATGGTGCATACTTTGAAGCTGATGTTAACACCAAGTACAAGACAGTGGCAAAGAAAGTGAAGCCCGTAGCAACACAATTGCCACCTGACACTGATGATCACATTAAACAGGCGGAGAAGGAACCAGGACTTAGAGAATCAAGGAAGATTGGGCACAAGTTCACTAATGAGACAATTGGCAAGCTAGAGATTGGAGGGGGTGAATTCTTGAATGAACCAGAGAAGAAGAGATTCCGAGACATGCTCTCTAAACATGGCAAAGCATTTGCGTCATCACCAGATGAAATTGGATGTGTGCAACCTAATGTAATTGCACCAATGGTTATTTTTACAGTGCCACATGTCCCATGGGATTTGAAGCCAATACCAGTGCCAAGGGCTTTGTTGCCAAAGTTGGTGAATCTACTGAAGGAAAAAGTACGAATGGGCATACTTGAACCTTCTATGGCTCCATACTCCAACCGTTGGTTTACAGTGCCAAAGAAATCAGGGGCATTAAGATTCATACAAGACATGCAGCCGGCTAATAAGGTTACTATCAGAAACAAAGGGTCTGGACCGGTCGTGGATGAAGTGGCTGAAGCATTTGCAGGACATGCCATCTATTCTATTGGAGACTTATATTCAGGTTATGATCAATTCCAACTTGCAAATGAAAGTAGGGATTTGACAACCATGAAGACTCCATTGGGACTTGTAAGGATGTGCACATTGCCTCAAGGTGCCACAAACTCAGTGGCTCACATGCAAAATGCCATGAACCGCATTTTAAAAGACTTTGTACCTGAGAAGACAATACCTTTTGTTGATGACATACCGATCAAGGGCTGCAAGGAAGAGGCAAGAGACTTATCTAAGGATGAAGATGGTTGCAGGAGATTTGTAATAGACCATATTGCAGATGTGGAGATGATTCTGGGAAGGCTTGAAGAGGTGGATTTAACATTGTCCATTGACAAGTCTAAGTTTGGTGTCGGAGAAATTGTGGTAGTTGGGCACTTATGCGGAAGATATGGGAGAAAACCTAACCCTGAGAAAGTAGATGCTATTGCTAGAATGAAAGCATGCAGTAGCATTACCGAAGTAAGGAGGTTTTTAGGCGCATGTGTGTTTTATCAGATTTGGGTACTACATTTTGCTCATGTGGCTGATCCACTATACAAACTCTTGAAAAAGGGAGTGAAGTTTAGATGGGGGCATGATCAAGAGCTAGCAATGGAAGGATTAAAGGACATTTTGAAGTCTTCACCAATTCTAAGACAAGTTCAATATGATAGTGGCAGACCAATAATTGTGACAGTTGATACTAGCCCAATTGCTACAGGTTGGGCTATTGGCCAAGACGATGCAGAAGGAAGAAGATTTGCAATAAGATTTGGAGCAAGGATTCTTACAGAGCGTCAAAGAGCATATCCACAAGTGAAGAGGGAACTTTTAGGGGCACTAACGGCACTAAAAGCAGACAGAAACTACTTGATAGGTGCAAATGTCATCTTGGAGACTGACTGTTTGCCATTAATTGGTATGGTTGCCAATTGTTCTACTCCAGACATTGCTATGCTACGGTGGATAGCCTACATTCGATCACTAAATCCTGTGTTAGTTCATATTACTGGCAAGAAAAACTCAGTAGCTGATATGCTATCCAGAGCCAGGTATATGTGTGAAGACGAGATGAAGGCACAAGAAATTGGTGAGGAAGATGACGATGAAGATTATGGCTATGTTTTGGCAGTTGATGGAGCAGACGCAAGTGGTGACATTTATCTATTCAAAGAAGAGCTATATCAAGATAAATTAAAAGACATTGGCATCTATTTGAGCACTTTGAGAAGGCAACAAGGCTGGTCAGACAAAACGTTTAAAGATATTAGACACCAGGCCTATAATTATCTTCTGAGGGATGGTTTATTGTGGAAAAGGCCAAAAAGAGAAGATGGAGTGCCTTTGAGAGTAGTTGACGATTTAGAGTTGAAGAGTCAGGTTCTTAAAGAGTTTCACGATACTCTTTGGGCAGGGCATAGAGGAGTTTGGGCCACATATTACAAGATCAAGGAACGATATTGGTGGAAGGGCTTGTATAAAGATGTGGAGGAATTTGTTGGTTCTTGCACTGAGTGTCAACTACAATCAAAAGTAAGACACAGAGATGAGTTACATCCTACTTATCCACTTGCAGTACATTTTCAGTGGGTGATTGACTTGGTTGCAATGCCATTGGGATTATGGGGCATGAAATACCTTGTTTTGGCTAGAGAAGAGCTCTCTAACTTTGTTGAAGGAAGGGCTTTGAGGACCAAATCTACAGAAGGAGTTTGTAGATTTATACTTGAAGACATTTTCAGCAGATATGGTAGTATCGGCAGGGTGAGAGCAGATCGTGGTGAGTTAAATGCTGCCGAAGCTGTCGAGTTCTTCAAAAGATATGGAGTAAAGTTAAGACTTACAACAGCTTACAATCCTGAGGCAAATGGTAAGAGTGAGAGAGGGCATCCTCCCATCATTAACGCTCTGGTCAAAGCATGTAAAGGGAGACCAAAACAGTGGCCTAAACTATTACCATTTGCATTATGGGCTGATAGAACCACTCATAGCACAGTTACAGGCTATATGCCAACAGAGCTGATGTTAGGCCAAAAACCCATCATGCCAACAGAGACTTCAATACCGACATGGACGTTTTTAGATTGGAATGATGGAATATCAAGGGAGAGGTTATTGGAGCTCCGGATAGAGCAACTTGAGCGGTTACCTGAAAATCATAGAACTGCATTAGAAAGGCTAAAGGCAGCAAGGCTCAAAAACAAAGAAAGATTTGACAAAACTCATAGATTGAGAACAAAACCAATTCAAGCTGGGGATTGGGTATTGGTGTTTGACAGTAGCTTGGAGCATCAGCACAGTACTGTTAGAAAATTTGCACGAAGGTGGTTTGGACCTTATGTGGTACTGGAAGTCCATGAAAACGGCACGTATTCATTACGTGAGTTGGATGGCACTCAACTAAGAATACCGGTGGCAGGAAAAAGAATCAAAGCATTCAAGAGGCGTCACGGTGAGCTTAGCTTTGAAGACAATGAGATATCAGAAACAAGTGATGAAGATCAGCTAGAGGATGCTGATCAAGAAATCAACACTGATGAAGATGACGACGTTGGAGAGCCAAACTAGATTGGCACATCACGAAAGATGTGCAGGTTTGGAGGGGGTGTATGTCGTGTTGTAAATTACTACTCTATGTAAAAAGATAATATAGATACAAAAAGTGTGGTCGTAGAGTGACCTACAGTTTAATTCAATGTGGGAACATTTGGAGCTTGTTAGCCTAGCTTGGATGTACTACATCTCTTGTCTCTAGCTCAGGGGTAGGTAGGTGGCCAGTTGGCTGCTTATTTTCCTGCTCTCACTAGCAAGTGCCAAGCCGCAGCCGCCCGAACAGTTCAACGAGTTCAATGAGACTCGAACTCGGAATCAGTCGGCGGATAACAAACGGGCTCTAACAGCCAACCAAGTCTGCAACTTGGCGATTATCATCGAGCCTGCAATAGTCTTATACTGCTACAGATAAGTCGTTTGTTTTCTTAATCTGACTTTACTGTAGACCATCTTTTAGATGGAAAGGCATCTATGGCTACTTAAATTTGCTTAGCCGTTTCCAATTAAAGAAATGCCATTGAGTTAATGTTAGGAAAGGCAAGCTTCTTGATGAAGTTATCGAAAAACATATAAAAGGTAGATGGTTGCCGTGCCTTATGCATTACTTCAGGTCATTATTAGTTTGGATTGTTTCTTCTTAGTTTCTATAGGTTGATAGTATGGCTTCTCAAGACCCTGATGATTGGGAGTTTCCTTTAGCTCACTCACCGGATGATCTAATTCAACTTTCTCAACCATCGACATCAAGGCGGCGTGAGCGAGAGGAAGCAGGGCCTTCTGAGCGTCGTGTTCAACCACGTACCGCTTTTGATCCTCAACAAGTTCCTTTGACAAGTTTAAGAAGTTTACAACCGGAGGCAAGAACTTTAGTAATCGTCTTGGAGGTTGGAGATGTGCTTATCGAAGGCCATCAAGTGGTGTTTGAAGGGTGTTTTCAAAACACTAACGAAGGTCAAATGGTAACCCGCTTGTCCAATGACCTTGGTCACCGTCTTTGGCTTCAAGGCCCGCTCAGACACTTGGGTAGTGAAAGGCGATCAAGTTACATTGCTGCTGTTCTTCGTGAGATTCTTGACTTTTTACATGTTTAATCCATCTAGGGGCTGAAGTTGAGACCATTTGTTGTTATTTTTCTTAATATATATGTAGTTAGTTGTTGTTGTTGAAGAAACCCGGTCTTTAGATTGATGACCAGGTAGTTAGTATTTAAAAATACAAAGGATAGAAAGGATAGGGGGATGATAAGAGTTGATAAGGGGGAGAATTTGGGCAACCAATGGGGTTTAAGATGCCCATGTGGCCTTTGAATGGGCTGAGGTTAGTTGTGATTGGCTCCTTTCCCCGTTTTGGGGGTTGGGTTCTTCCTTACCAAGGAGGGGCTGGACTGCGGGGGCTCTCTCGGGTTGTGTTTGTTTTAGTTTGTTTTGAATTTTGAGTATGTTGTAGCCCTTGTTGTTAGCTCTCTATGAAGCTATCACTCGGTCTTAGAGCTGAAAGTATGAGTGAACGGCGCCTTGTCGAACACAAGGGGGTCTGCTGCCCCATGTTTTCATGAGCAGTAGGTTTGAAGCCTTGTAGCAAGTTGTACAAAGTATATCTAAATGACATCTTTGGTGAGTGTTTGTACACTGTAAATAGCTTTCCAAAGAGCTATCTTATGCTCTATTTCGAGCTTTTGTGAAGTCATAGCACTAGTTTGAAAGAAGAGGGGTCAGCTGATTTGAGTTTTTGTAAGAAGTAACTTTGATTGCACATAGCGGCTGGCCAGATGGGTTTTTGGAGGTGAAATTTGGTGTGTGTGTGGTGTATTTTAGTGGCTTTTCAAGTAGCTATAGCACAACTCATTCCGAGTTTGTATGAAACCGTAGTGGTATTTTGAATTATAAGGTTAATCAAGAGCTTAAAAGAGAGTTTGAGTTCGGTTTGTACTTAATGAGAGGTTAGAGAAATGATTTCAAAGGGAGTAAGGGTATATAGGAGAAGGGTATGAAGTGGTTAGGGTATGTAAGGGTAAGGGTATGTGGGATTGTGGTTAATTAGGGAATTAATTATCTTAATCAAGGTTAATTGTGTTAAGTAAGATTAACTAGTCTAATTGTAATTAATTAGCTTAACTAAGATTAAGTGGATTAATTAAGGTTAATCATATTATTTAAATTTAATTATCTTAAGTATTAATTCATTATTATTATGCGAAATTAGTTAATTTAATCAAAGTTTAATTAAGGCTTGATTTAGATTAAGGATATTTAATGTTTTGAGTTAAGTTTTTGGGAGACAAGTTCTACAAGACATCTGCATCATGTCTTATTATATGTACATCGAGTTTTATTATACAAGTTGAAGATTGAAGGCCTTTCTCGTATGCTAAATGAGGACTTATGAGTTTATATGGGCTTGAACACAAAATTATATGTTCCATATTCTCCCTTTCCCTCTCTAAACTAAGTGCAGCCAAGAACCCTGCGTTTTCCTGAAGCAAAGACTCTCTACACGACATTTGGTGCTTCCACTGAGAGAGCTTCAAGGCATTTGGTTTGGTTAGGGAAAGATGGATGATTCTGGAGGGACTCGAGGTGGTGGAGGTGGTTAGAATCTTGCGGAGGAGTTTATGAGGGCCATGCAGATGCTTATGGGCCAACAAGCTGCTAATACATCGGGACAAGGAGCTACGAAGGCTTTGAAGACTGTCATCAACAAATTAAGGAGGTTTGATGGCAAGAATGTCTCGAAGTTTTTGAGGGTCTATGGGTGCGAGATGGAGATTTATCAAGTAGCTGGAGAAAGGATGATAGAGACTTTTCACCTTGCAGTTGTACCTGAGATCAAGGAGAGGATCAGACAATTGCATGAGGGTATAGATGTGCCCTCATGGGCTGTATTTGAAGAAAGACTCAGAGATGAGTATTTTGATGAAGATACGGAGAGGATGTCCAAGAGAGGGTTTCTTGATTGGGTGGAACAACGGCCTGGCAAACACATGGGGCCTAACGAATTACTCAGAGAGTTTGAGAAGAAGTTTGGACAGTTACCTTTGGTTGAGAAGCGGCTTCTGGAGGTGAAGAAGTTTGAGCTTTTTCTACAAGCTGCGGATGAAGCATTGGAAGACAGATTGCTTCTCTTCCTCTCAGATAGTACTACCGAAAGTGGGTTTACCACTAATTGGAGGAGATTGGAAGAAGGGGTGAGCATTATTGCCAAACAACAACGTGTGAAGGCAAGAGGACTTGGAGCAAGGACAGAGGTTTTACCGATAGTAGAAAACACAGCTTCAACATCAACACAGCCTACTTCTACTCCTCCAGGTTTCTCAAAGGGCAAAACGGTGGATGATGCTACAATTCAAGAGCTTATGAAGGGCATCAAGGAATTGAAGGTGGAGATGAGTACGCTTATGAGGAATACCAAAACGAGTGGTTCACAACCAAGTGGAGGACAAAAAGATTTTGTCATGAGGTGCATTTGGTGTGATGATCCAAGCCACAAGCGTGGGGATTGTACGTCGTATACAGATGCTATGAAGAACGGCATTATTTCTTTCAAAGAAGGAAGGATTAGAGATGCTTCGACGGAAGAAGTTTTGAATACCAACTTTGGAAGAGGGGGCATGAAGAAGTTGATGGATGAGCGGTTGAAAAATGGCAGTACTTCAAAAGGCAAGGAAGCAGAAACCTATAGCATTGAGGTCGAGCAGAGTAAGGTGAAAATCTTATCTCATGTACCCACAGAGCTGATGGTCAGAGGAGCACAAGCTATTAGACAGCTTACTGGATGGGATGATCCGGTAGACGCGATCACCATCAGGGCATATTTGGATAATGAGCAAGGGGTCGATTTGCCTAGCGATGCGTTGGTCGAAGCCAAACGTGGCAGAGATGAAGAAGAAGAGACAACGGAGCCAGTAAGTAAGAGGAAGCCTTCAGGCAACAAGGATACCACTCCAGCACAAGGGCCAGCAAATCACACTCGCCAGAAGCAAGATGCTGGACCTTCTAACTTACATCCAGGGAATGCACCACTACCAAAGGACAAATGGGAGGAAAGGATGAGCAGTAAGAAGGGAAAGGAGAAAGAAGATTCTGCAAAGGGAAGAGGTAAAGTCCCAGCCTACAAACTTCAATCCGATATTGAATCTTCAATTGATATGAAGGGCATTCTTGAAGAGAGGATTCTTGATGCAAAGATTGAATTCACTTTGAGAGAAGCTTTTGGCATCGCCAAGAAAGACTTTCACGAGCTCATAATAGATGTTATCAAGAGAAAGAGACAAATGACAGCAGAGACAGTGATGGCAAAGGCGATAGATACTCACGTGACCAAAGATGAGGAAGATGAGATTGGGCAAGTATTTGTCATGATGTGTGACTCTACAAGTTCAAGGGAGAAGGATGTGGAAGATGTTTCAAATCTTTTGGATGCAGAAATGGAGGATGAAGTCTTGCAAATGTTTTCCTTAGAATTCATTGCGAAGAAACCAGAGGAGGCAAAGGCTGACGCTTCTCCTGAAGAGATTGCAATGACGTGTTGTATGGGTGGAGAGTTTTGGGGAGAACATGAGGATGAAACAGTGCGAACTTACACTCAACCATTCTGGGCCAGAGCTACAACAGAGACACGTGTGAAGCTTGGAGACTTGGATGAGTCTATATTGGCTCTAGTTGATCATGGATCTGAGATTAACATAATCTCAAGGAAGATCTATGAAAAGGGTAAGTGGCCCATTGACATCAACCATGGATGGGTCTTGCGAGCAGCGAATAACGAGAGAGGGGGTCTTTGTGGTGCATGTCCAGCTGTGAAGACCAAGATTGGAGATGTTGAAGTGGAACAAAACTTCTTTGTGCAGAACAATGGTACGTATCCGATTATTTTGGGACAACCATATATCACTGCTACAAGGATGGGGACTAAGGTATTGGATGATGGCTCACACTATGCTAGAATTCGAAGTTGTGATGGAAAGAAAGCAGTGCAGTTTCTCACTGTGAAGCCAAATCACGAGAGACATAGAGCCCAACTTAGAGAAGCACCCATGATTGATGACTCTGAAAACTTTCAGGGTTTCTAGATTGCACACGTGGAAGATGGGGGTCCGCGGGTGCAAGGGGTTTCTCAACAGTTTCATTCCCCAATGTAAATAGTAGAGGTCGTGTGGTTTTAAATGTTACAGAAGATAGCCTTGTAACTTTTGTGAGGATTGAAGATTTGGATTCAGTAGGAAAGAAGGCAGTTAAGAAAATTGGAGAAAAATTCAAAAAAATGGGTGTGGTATTGGATGACGAGAATATTGTTGGAGTGATAGAAGAAGAAGGATTTTCTGATGACATTGTTACGATTTTAGAAGGTGTACTTGACCAAAAGCCAACGCCTAGTAATGTTGTCGTTGAGGTTCATTCAAGGGAACTCTTTGACGAGCTTTTAGAATCAGCAACAACTATTGGATTGGTTGAGAGCCATGGTGCATACTTTGAAGCTGATGTTAACACCAAGTACAAGACAGTGGCAAAGAAAGTGAAGCCCGTAGCAACACAATTGCCACCTGACACTGATGATCACATTAAACAGGCGGAGAAGGAACCAGGACTTAGAGAATCAAGGAAGATTGGGCACAAGTTCACTAATGAGACAATTGGCAAGCTAGAGATTGGAGGGGGTGAATTCTTGAATGAACCAGAGAAGAAGAGATTCCGAGACATGCTCTCTAAACATGGCAAAGCATTTGCGTCATCACCAGATGAAATTGGATGTGTGCAACCTAATGTAATTGCACCAATGGTTATTTTTACAGTGCCACATGTCCCATGGGATTTGAAGCCAATACCAGTGCCAAGGGCTTTGTTGCCAAAGTTGGTGAATCTACTGAAGGAAAAAGTACGAATGGGCATACTTGAACCTTCTATGGCTCCATACTCCAACCGTTGGTTTACAGTGCCAAAGAAATCAGGGGCATTAAGATTCATACAAGACATGCAGCCGGCTAATAAGGTTACTATCAGAAACAAAGGGTCTGGACCGGTCGTGGATGAAGTGGCTGAAGCATTTGCAGGACATGCCATCTATTCTATTGGAGACTTATATTCAGGTTATGATCAATTCCAACTTGCAAATGAAAGTAGGGATTTGACAACCATGAAGACTCCATTGGGACTTGTAAGGATGTGCACATTGCCTCAAGGTGCCACAAACTCAGTGGCTCACATGCAAAATGCCATGAACCGCATTTTAAAAGACTTTGTACCTGAGAAGACAATACCTTTTGTTGATGACATACCGATCAAGGGCTGCAAGGAAGAGGCAAGAGACTTATCTAAGGATGAAGATGGTTGCAGGAGATTTGTAATAGACCATATTGCAGATGTGGAGATGATTCTGGGAAGGCTTGAAGAGGTGGATTTAACATTGTCCATTGACAAGTCTAAGTTTGGTGTCGGAGAAATTGTGGTAGTTGGGCACTTATGCGGAAGATATGGGAGAAAACCTAACCCTGAGAAAGTAGATGCTATTGCTAGAATGAAAGCATGCAGTAGCATTACCGAAGTAAGGAGGTTTTTAGGCGCATGTGTGTTTTATCAGATTTGGGTACTACATTTTGCTCATGTGGCTGATCCACTATACAAACTCTTGAAAAAGGGAGTGAAGTTTAGATGGGGGCATGATCAAGAGCTAGCAATGGAAGGATTAAAGGACATTTTGAAGTCTTCACCAATTCTAAGACAAGTTCAATATGATAGTGGCAGACCAATAATTGTGATAGTTGATACTAGCCCAATTGCTACAGGTTGGGCTATTGGCCAAGACGATGCAGAAGGAAGAAGATTTGCAATAAGATTTGGAGCAAGGATTCTTACAGAGCGTCAAAGAGCATATCCACAAGTGAAGAGGGAACTTTTAGGGGCACTAACGGCACTAAAAGCAGATAGAAACTACTTGATAGGTGCAAATGTCATCTTGGAGACTGACTGTTTGCCATTAATTGGTATGGTTGCCAATTGTTCTACTCCAGACATTGCTATGCTACGGTGGATAGCCTACATTCGATCACTAAATCCTGTGTTAGTTCATATTACTGGCAAGAAAAACTCAGTAGCTGATATGCTATCCAGAGCCAGGTATATGTGTGAAGACGAGATGAAGGCACAAGAAATTGGTGAGGAAGATGACGATGAAGATTATGGCTATGTTTTGGCAGTTGATGGAGCAGACGCAAGTGGTGACATTTATCTATTCAAAGAAGAGCTATATCAAGATAAATTAAAAGACATTGGCATCTATTTGAGCACTTTGAGAAGGCAACAAGGCTGGTCAGACAAAACGTTTAAAGATATTAGACACCAGGCCTATAATTATCTTCTGAGGGATGGTTTATTGTGGAAAAGGCCAAAAAGAGAAGATGGAGTGCCTTTGAGAGTAGTTGACGATTTAGAGTTGAAGAGTCAGGTTCTTAAAGAGTTTCACGATACTCTTTGGGCAGGGCATAGAGGAGTTTGGGCCACATATTACAAGATCAAGGAACGATATTGGTGGAAGGGCTTGTATAAAGATGTGGAGGAATTTGTTGGTTCTTGCACTGAGTGTCAACTACAATCAAAAGTAAGACACAGAGATGAGTTACATCCTACTTATCCACTTGCAGTACATTTTCAGTGGGTGATTGACTTGGTTGCAATGCCATTGGGATTATGGGGCATGAAATACCTTGTTTTGGCTAGAGAAGAGCTCTCTAACTTTGTTGAAGGAAGGGCTTTGAGGACCAAATCTACAGAAGGAGTTTGTAGATTTATACTTGAAGACATTTTCAGCAGATATGGTAGTATCGGCAGGGTGAGAGCAGATCGTGGTGAGTTAAATGCTGCCGAAGCTGTCGAGTTCTTCAAAAGATATGGAGTAAAGTTAAGACTTACAACAGCTTACAATCCTGAGGCAAATGGTAAGAGTGAGAGAGGGCATCCTCCCATCATTAACGCTCTGGTCAAAGCATGTAAAGGGAGACCAAAACAGTGGCCTAAACTATTACCATTTGCATTATGGGCTGATAGAACCACTCATAGCACAGTTACAGGCTATATGCCAACAGAGCTGAAGTTAGGCCAAAAACCCATCATGCCAACAGAGACTTCAATACCGACATGGACGTTTTTAGATTGGAATGATGGAATATCAAGGGAGAGGTTATTGGAGCTCCGGATAGAGCAACTTGAGCGGTTACCTGAAAATCATAGAACTGCATTAGAAAGGCTAAAGGCAGCAAGGCTCAAAAACAAAGAAAGATTTGACAAAACTCATAGATTGAGAACAAAACCAATTCAAGCTGGGGATTGGGTATTGGTGTTTGACAGTAGCTTGGAGCATCAGCACAGTACTGTTAGAAAATTTGCACGAAGGTGGTTTGGACCTTATGTGGTACTGGAAGTCCATGAAAACGGCACGTATTCATTACGTGAGTTGGATGGCACTCAACTAAGAATACCGGTGGCAGGAAAAAGAATCAAAGCATTCAAGAGGCGTCACGGTGAGCTTAGCTTTGAAGACAATGAGATATCAGAAACAAGTGATGAAGATCAGCTAGAGGATGCTGATCAAGAAATCAACACTGATGAAGATGACGACGTTGGAGAGCCAAACTAGATTGGCACATCACGAAAGATGTGCAGGTTTGGAGGGGGTGTATGTCGTGTTGTAAATTACTACTCTATGTAAAAAGATAATATAGATACAAAAAGTGTGGTCGTAGAGTGACCTACAGTTTAATTCAATGTGGGAACATTTGGAGCTTGTTAGCCTAGCTTGGATGTACTACATCTCTTGTCTCTAGCTCAGGGGTAGGTAGGTGGCCAGTTGGCTGCTTATTTTCCTGCTCTCACTAGCAAGTGCCAAGCCGCAGCCGCCCGAACAGTTCAACGAGTTCAATGAGACTCGAACTCGGAATCAGTCGGCGGATAACAAACGGGCTCTAACAGCCAACCAAGTCTGCAACTTGGCGATTATCATCGAGCCTGCAATAGTCTTATACTGCTACAGATAAGTCGTTTGTTTTCTTAATCTGACTTTACTGTAGACCATCTTTTAGATGGAAAGGCATCTATGGCTACTTAAATTTGCTTAGCCGTTTCCAATTAAAGAAATGCCATTGAGTTAATGTTAGGAAAGGCAAGCTTCTTGATGAAGTTATCGAAAAACATATAAAAGGTAGATGGTTGCCGTGCCTTATGCATTACTTCAGGTCATTATTAGTTTGGATTGTTTCTTCTTAGTTTCTATAGGTTGATAGTATGGCTTCTCAAGACCCTGATGATTGGGAGTTTCCTTTAGCTCACTCACCGGATGATCTAATTCAACTTTCTCAACCATCGACATCAAGGCGGCGTGAGCGAGAGGAAGCAGGGCCTTCTGAGCGTCGTGTTCAACCACGTACCGCTTTTGATCCTCAACAAGTTCCTTTGACAAGTTTAAGAAGTTTACAACCGGAGGCAAGAACTTTAGTAATCGTCTTGGAGGTTGGAGATGTGCTTATCGAAGGCCATCAAGTGGTGTTTGAAGGGTGTTTTCAAAACACTAACGAAGGTCAAATGGTAACCCGCTTGTCCAATGACCTTGGTCACCGTCTTTGGCTTCAAGGCCCGCTCAGACACTTGGGTAGTGAAAGGCGATCAAGTTACATTGCTGCTGTTCTTCGTGAGATTCTTGACTTTTTACATGTTTAATCCATCTAGGGGCTGAAGTTGAGACCATTTGTTGTTATTTTTCTTAATATATATGTAGTTAGTTGTTGTTGTTGAAGAAACCCGGTCTTTAGATTGATGACCAGGTAGTTAGTATTTAAAAATACAAAGGATAGAAAGGATAGGGGGATGATAAGAGTTGATAAGGGGGAGAATTTGGGCAACCAATGGGGTTTAAGATGCCCATGTGGCCTTTGAATGGGCTGAGGTTAGTTGTGATTGGCTCCTTTCCCCGTTTTGGGGGTTGGGTTCTTCCTTACCAAGGAGGGGCTGGACTGCGGGGGCTCTCTCGGGTTGTGTTTGTTTTAGTTTGTTTTGAATTTTGAGTATGTTGTAGCCCTTGTTGTTAGCTCTCTATGAAGCTATCACTCGGTCTTAGAGCTGAAAGTATGAGTGAACGGCGCCTTGTCGAACACAAGGGGGTCTGCTGCCCCATGTTTTCATGAGCAGTAGGTTTGAAGCCTTGTAGCAAGTTGTACAAAGTATATCTAAATGACATCTTTGGTGAGTGTTTGTACACTGTAAATAGCTTTCCAAAGAGCTATCTTATGCTCTATTTCGAGCTTTTGTGAAGTCATAGCACTAGTTTGAAAGAAGAGGGGTCAGCTGATTTGAGTTTTTGTAAGAAGTAACTTTGATTGCACATAGCGGCTGGCCAGATGGGTTTTTGGAGGTGAAATTTGGTGTGTGTGTGGTGTATTTTAGTGGCTTTTCAAGTAGCTATAGCACGACTCATTCCGAGTTTGTATGAAACCGTAGTGGTATTTTGAATTATAAGGTTAATCAAGAGCTTAAAAGAGAGTTTGAGTTCGGTTTGTACTTAATGAGAGGTTAGAGAAATGATTTCAAAGGGAGTAAGGGTATATAGGAGAAGGGTATGAAGTGGTTAGGGTATGTAAGGGTAAGGGTATGTGGGATTGTGGTTAATTAGGGAATTAATTATCTTAATCAAGGTTAATTGTGTTAAGTAAGATTAACTAGTCTAATTGTAATTAATTAGCTTAACTAAGATTAAGTGGATTAATTAAGGTTAATCATATTATTTAAATTTAATTATCTTAAGTATTAATTCATTATTATTATGCGAAATTAGTTAATTTAATCAAAGTTTAATTAAGGCTTGATTTAGATTAAGGATATTTAATGTTTTGAGTTAAGTTTTTGGGAGACAAGTTCTACAAGACATCTGCATCATGTCTTATTATATGTACATCGAGTTTTATTATACAAGTTGAAGATTGAAGGCCTTTCTCGTATGCTAAATGAGGACTTATGAGTTTATATGGGCTTGAACACAAAATTATATGTTCCATATTCTCCCTTTCCCTCTCTAAACTAAGTGCAGCCAAGAACCCTGCGTTTTCCTGAAGCAAAGACTCTCTACACGACATTTGGTGCTTCCACTGAGAGAGCTTCAAGGCATTTGGTTTGGTTAGGGAAAGATGGATGATTCTGGAGGGACTCGAGGTGGTGGAGGTGGTTAGAATCTTGCGGAGGAGTTTATGAGGGCCATGCAGATGCTTATGGGCCAACAAGCTGCTAATACATCGGGACAAGGAGCTACGAAGGCTTTGAAGACTGTCATCAACAAATTAAGGAGGTTTGATGGCAAGAATGTCTCGAAGTTTTTGAGGGTCTATGGGTGCGAGATGGAGATTTATCAAGTAGCTGGAGAAAGGATGATAGAGACTTTTCACCTTGCAGTTGTACCTGAGATCAGGGAGAGGATCAGACAGTTGCATGAGGGTATAGATGTGCCCTCATGGGCTGTATTTGAAGAAAGACTCAGAGATGAGTATTTTGATGAAGATACGGAGAGGATGTCCAAGAGAGGGTTTCTTGATTGGGTGGAACAACGGCCTGGCAAACACATGGGGCCTAACGAATTACTCAGAGAGTTTGAGAAGAAGTTTGGACAGTTACCTTTGGTTGAGAAGCGGCTTCTGGAGGTGAAGAAGTTTGAGCTTTTTCTACAAGCTGCGGATGAAGCATTGGAAGACAGATTGCTTCTCTTCCTCTCAGATAGTACTACCGAAAGTGGGTTTACCACTAATTGGAGGAGATTGGAAGAAGGGGTGAGCATTATTGCCAAACAACAACGTGTGAAGGCAAGAGGACTTGGAGCAAGGACAGAGGTTTTACCGATAGTAGAAAACACAGCTTCAACATCAACACAGCCTACTTCTACTCCTCCAGGTTTCTCAAAGGGCAAAACGGTGGATGATGCTACAATTCAAGAGCTTATGAAGGGCATCAAGGAATTGAAGGTGGAGATGAGTACGCTTATGAGGAATACCAAAACGAGTGGTTCACAACCAAGTGGAGGACAAAAAGATTTTGTCATGAGGTGCATTTGGTGTGATGATCCAAGCCACAAGCGTGGGGATTGTACGTCGTATACAGATGCTATGAAGAACGGCATTATTTCTTTCAAAGAAGGAAGGATTAGAGATGCTTCGACGGAAGAAGTTTTGAATACCAACTTTGGAAGAGGGGGCATGAAGAAGTTGATGGATGAGCGGTTGAAAAATGGCAGTACTTCAAAAGGCAAGGAAGCAGAAACCTATAGCATTGAGGTCGAGCAGAGTAAGGTGAAAATCTTATCTCATGTACCCACAGAGCTGATGGTCAGAGGAGCACAAGCTATTAGACAGCTTACTGGATGGGATGATCCGGTAGACGCGATCACCATCAGGGCATATCTGGATAATGAGCAAGGGGTCGATTTGCCTAGCGATGCGTTGGTCGAAGCCAAACGTGGCAGAGATGAAGAAGAAGAGACAACGGAGCCAGTAAGTAAGAGGAAGCCTTCAGGCAACAAGGATACCACTCCAGCACAAGGGCCAGCAAATCACACTCGCCAGAAGCAAGATGCTGGACCTTCTAACTTACATCCAGGGAATGCACCACTACCAAAGGACAAATGGGAGGAAAGGATGAGCAGTAAGAAGGGAAAGGAGAAAGAAGATTCTGCAAAGGGAAGAGGTAAAGTCCCAGCCTACAAACTTCAATCCGATATTGAATCTTCAATTGATATGAAGGGCATTCTTGAAGAGAGGATTCTTGATGCAAAGATTGAATTCACTTTGAGAGAAGCTTTTGGCATCGCCAAGAAAGACTTTCACGAGCTCATAATAGATGTTATCAAGAGAAAGAGACAAATGACAGCAGAGACAGTGATGGCAAAGGCGATAGATACTCACGTGACCAAAGATGAGGAAGATGAGATTGGGCAAGTATTTGTCATGATGTGTGACTCTACAAGTTCAAGGGAGAAGGATGTGGAAGATGTTTCAAATCTTTTGGATGCAGAAATGGAGGATGAAGTCTTGCAAATGTTTTCCTTAGAATTCATTGCGAAGAAACCAGAGGAGGCAAAGGCTGACGCTTCTCCTGAAGAGATTGCAATGACGTGTTGTATGGGTGGAGAGTTTTGGGGAGAACATGAGGATGAAACAGTGCGAACTTACACTCAACCATTCTGGGCCAGAGCTACAACAGAGACACGTGTGAAGCTTGGAGACTTGGATGAGTCTATATTGGCTCTAGTTGATCATGGATCTGAGATTAACATAATCTCAAGGAAGATCTATGAAAAGGGTAAGTGGCCCATTGACATCAACCATGGATGGGTCTTGCGAGCAGCGAATAACGAGAGAGGGGGTCTTTGTGGTGCATGTCCAGCTGTGAAGACCAAGATTGGAGATGTTGAAGTGGAACAAAACTTCTTTGTGCAGAACAATGGTACGTATCCGATTATTTTGGGACAACCATATATCACTGCTACAAGGATGGGGACTAAGGTATTGGATGATGGCTCACACTATGCTAGAATTCGAAGTTGTGATGGAAAGAAAGCAGTGCAGTTTCTCACTGTGAAGCCAAATCACGAGAGACATAGAGCCCAACTTAGAGAAGCACCCATGATCGATGACTCTGAAAACTTTCAGGGTTTCTAGATTGCACACGTGGAAGATGGGGGTCCGCGGGTGCAAGGGGTTTCTCAACAGTTTCATTCCCCAATGTAAATAGTAGAGGTCGTGTGGTTTTAAATGTTACAGAAGATAGCCTTGTAACTTTTGTGAGGATTGAAGATTTGGATTCAGTAGGAAAGAAGGCAGTTAAGAAAATTGGAGAAAAATTCAAAAAAATGGGTGTGGTATTGGATGACGAGAATATTGTTGGAGTGATAGAAGAAGAAGGATTTTCTGATGACATTGTTACGATTTTAGAAGGTGTACTTGACCAAAAGCCAACGCCTAGTAATGTTGTCGTTGAGGTTCATTCAAGGGAACTCTTTGACGAGCTTTTAGAATCAGCAACAACTATTGGATTGGTTGAGAGCCATGGTGCATACTTTGAAGCTGATGTTAACACCAAGTACAAGACAGTGGCAAAGAAAGTGAAGCCCGTAGCAACACAATTGCCACCTGACACTGATGATCACATTAAACAGGCGGAGAAGGAACCAGGACTTAGAGAATCAAGGAAGATTGGGCACAAGTTCACTAATGAGACAATTGGCAAGCTAGAGATTGGAGGGGGTGAATTCTTGAATGAACCAGAGAAGAAGAGATTCCGAGACATGCTCTCTAAACATGGCAAAGCATTTGCGTCATCACCAGATGAAATTGGATGTGTGCAACCTAATGTAATTGCACCAATGGTTATTTTTACAGTGCCACATGTCCCATGGGATTTGAAGCCAATACCAGTGCCAAGGGCTTTGTTGCCAAAGTTGGTGAATCTACTGAAGGAAAAAGTACGAATGGGCATACTTGAACCTTCTATGGCTCCATACTCCAACCGTTGGTTTACAGTGCCAAAGAAATCAGGGGCATTAAGATTCATACAAGACATGCAGCCGGCTAATAAGGTTACTATCAGAAACAAAGGGTCTGGACCGGTCGTGGATGAAGTGGCTGAAGCATTTGCAGGACATGCCATCTATTCTATTGGAGACTTATATTCAGGTTATGATCAATTCCAACTTGCAAATGAAAGTAGGGATTTGACAACCATGAAGACTCCATTGGGACTTGTAAGGATGTGCACATTGCCTCAAGGTGCCACAAACTCAGTGGCTCACATGCAAAATGCCATGAACCGCATTTTAAAAGACTTTGTACCTGAGAAGACAATACCTTTTGTTGATGACATACCGATCAAGGGCTGCAAGGAAGAGGCAAGAGACTTATCTAAGGATGAAGATGGTTGCAGGAGATTTGTAATAGACCATATTGCAGATGTGGAGATGATTCTGGGAAGGCTTGAAGAGGTGGATTTAACATTGTCCATTGACAAGTCTAAGTTTGGTGTCGGAGAAATTGTGGTAGTTGGGCACTTATGCGGAAGATATGGGAGAAAACCTAACCCTGAGAAAGTAGATGCTATTGCTAGAATGAAAGCATGCAGTAGCATTACCGAAGTAAGGAGGTTTTTAGGCGCATGTGTGTTTTATCAGATTTGGGTACTACATTTTGCTCATGTGGCTGATCCACTATACAAACTCTTGAAAAAGGGAGTGAAGTTTAGATGGGGGCATGATCAAGAGCTAGCAATGGAAGGATTAAAGGACATTTTGAAGTCTTCACCAATTCTAAGACAAGTTCAATATGATAGTGGCAGACCAATAATTGTGATAGTTGATACTAGCCCAATTGCTACAGGTTGGGCTATTGGCCAAGACGATGCAGAAGGAAGAAGATTTGCAATAAGATTTGGAGCAAGGATTCTTACAGAGCGTCAAAGAGCATATCCACAAGTGAAGAGGGAACTTTTAGGGGCACTAACGGCACTAAAAGCAGATAGAAACTACTTGATAGGTGCAAATGTCATCTTGGAGACTGACTGTTTGCCATTAATTGGTATGGTTGCCAATTGTTCTACTCCAGACATTGCTATGCTACGGTGGATAGCCTACATTCGATCACTAAATCCTGTGTTAGTTCATATTACTGGCAAGAAAAACTCAGTAGCTGATATGCTATCCAGAGCCAGGTATATGTGTGAAGACGAGATGAAGGCACAAGAAATTGGTGAGGAAGATGACGATGAAGATTATGGCTATGTTTTGGCAGTTGATGGAGCAGACGCAAGTGGTGACATTTATCTATTCAAAGAAGAGCTATATCAAGATAAATTAAAAGACATTGGCATCTATTTGAGCACTTTGAGAAGGCAACAAGGCTGGTCAGACAAAACGTTTAAAGATATTAGACACCAGGCCTATAATTATCTTCTGAGGGATGGTTTATTGTGGAAAAGGCCAAAAAGAGAAGATGGAGTGCCTTTGAGAGTAGTTGACGATTTAGAGTTGAAGAGTCAGGTTCTTAAAGAGTTTCACGATACTCTTTGGGCAGGGCATAGAGGAGTTTGGGCCACATATTACAAGATCAAGGAACGATATTGGTGGAAGGGCTTGTATAAAGATGTGGAGGAATTTGTTGGTTCTTGCACTGAGTGTCAACTACAATCAAAAGTAAGACACAGAGATGAGTTACATCCTACTTATCCACTTGCAGTACATTTTCAGTGGGTGATTGACTTGGTTGCAATGCCATTGGGATTATGGGGCATGAAATACCTTGTTTTGGCTAGAGAAGAGCTCTCTAACTTTGTTGAAGGAAGGGCTTTGAGGACCAAATCTACAGAAGGAGTTTGTAGATTTATACTTGAAGACATTTTCAGCAGATATGGTAGTATCGGCAGGGTGAGAGCAGATCGTGGTGAGTTAAATGCTGCCGAAGCTGTCGAGTTCTTCAAAAGATATGGAGTAAAGTTAAGACTTACAACAGCTTACAATCCTGAGGCAAATGGTAAGAGTGAGAGAGGGCATCCTCCCATCATTAACGCTCTGGTCAAAGCATGTAAAGGGAGACCAAAACAGTGGCCTAAACTATTACCATTTGCATTATGGGCTGATAGAACCACTCATAGCACAGTTACAGGCTATATGCCAACAGAGCTGATGTTAGGCCAAAAACCCATCATGCCAACAGAGACTTCAATACCGACATGGACGTTTTTAGATTGGAATGATGGAATATCAAGGGAGAGGTTATTGGAGCTCCGGATAGAGCAACTTGAGCGGTTACCTGAAAATCATAGAACTGCATTAGAAAGGCTAAAGGCAGCAAGGCTCAAAAACAAAGAAAGATTTGACAAAACTCATAGATTGAGAACAAAACCAATTCAAGCTGGGGATTGGGTATTGGTGTTTGACAGTAGCTTGGAGCATCAGCACAGTACTGTTAGAAAATTTGCACGAAGGTGGTTTGGACCTTATGTGGTACTGGAAGTCCATGAAAACGGCACGTATTCATTACGTGAGTTGGATGGCACTCAACTAAGAATACCGGTGGCAGGAAAAAGAATCAAAGCATTCAAGAGGCGTCACGGTGAGCTTAGCTTTGAAGACAATGAGATATCAGAAACAAGTGATGAAGATCAGCTAGAGGATGCTGATCAAGAAATCAACACTGATGAAGATGACGACGTTGGAGAGCCAAACTAGATTGGCACATCACGAAAGATGTGCAGGTTTGGAGGGGGTGTATGTCGTGTTGTAAATTACTACTCTATGTAAAAAGATAATATAGATACAAAAAGTGTGGTCGTAGAGTGACCTACAGTTTAATTCAATGTGGGAACATTTGGAGCTTGTTAGCCTAGCTTGGATGTACTACATCTCTTGTCTCTAGCTCAGGGGTAGGTAGGTGGCCAGTTGGCTGCTTATTTTCCTGCTCTCACTAGCAAGTGCCAAGCCGCAGCCGCCCGAACAGTTCAACGAGTTCAATGAGACTCGAACTCGGAATCAGTCGGCGGATAACAAACGGGCTCTAACAGCCAACCAAGTCTGCAACTTGGCGATTATCATCGAGCCTGCAATAGTCTTATACTGCTACAGATAAGTCGTTTGTTTTCTTAATCTGACTTTACTGTAGACCATCTTTTAGATGGAAAGGCATCTATGGCTACTTAAATTTGCTTAGCCGTTTCCAATTAAAGAAATGCCATTGAGTTAATGTTAGGAAAGGCAAGCTTCTTGATGAAGTTATCGAAAAACATATAAAAGGTAGATGGTTGCCGTGCCTTATGCATTACTTCAGGTCATTATTAGTTTGGATTGTTTCTTCTTAGTTTCTATAGGTTGATAGTATGGCTTCTCAAGACCCTGATGATTGGGAGTTTCCTTTAGCTCACTCACCGGATGATCTAATTCAACTTTCTCAACCATCGACATCAAGGCGGCGTGAGCGAGAGGAAGCAGGGCCTTCTGAGCGTCGTGTTCAACCACGTACCGCTTTTGATCCTCAACAAGTTCCTTTGACAAGTTTAAGAAGTTTACAACCGGAGGCAAGAACTTTAGTAATCGTCTTGGAGGTTGGAGATGTGCTTATCGAAGGCCATCAAGTGGTGTTTGAAGGGTGTTTTCAAAACACTAACGAAGGTCAAATGGTAACCCGCTTGTCCAATGACCTTGGTCACCGTCTTTGGCTTCAAGGCCCGCTCAGACACTTGGGTAGTGAAAGGCGATCAAGTTACATTGCTGCTGTTCTTCGTGAGATTCTTGACTTTTTACATGTTTAATCCATCTAGGGGCTGAAGTTGAGACCATTTGTTGTTATTTTTCTTAATATATATGTAGTTAGTTGTTGTTGTTGAAGAAACCCGGTCTTTAGATTGATGACCAGGTAGTTAGTATTTAAAAATACAAAGGATAGAAAGGATAGGGGGATGATAAGAGTTGATAAGGGGGAGAATTTGGGCAACCAATGGGGTTTAAGATGCCCATGTGGCCTTTGAATGGGCTGAGGTTAGTTGTGATTGGCTCCTTTCCCCGTTTTGGGGGTTGGGTTCTTCCTTACCAAGGAGGGGCTGGACTGCGGGGGCTCTCTCGGGTTGTGTTTGTTTTAGTTTGTTTTGAATTTTGAGTATGTTGTAGCCCTTGTTGTTAGCTCTCTATGAAGCTATCACTCGGTCTTAGAGCTGAAAGTATGAGTGAACGGCGCCTTGTCGAACACAAGGGGGTCTGCTGCCCCATGTTTTCATGAGCAGTAGGTTTGAAGCCTTGTAGCAAGTTGTACAAAGTATATCTAAATGACATCTTTGGTGAGTGTTTGTACACTGTAAATAGCTTTCCAAAGAGCTATCTTATGCTCTATTTCGAGCTTTTGTGAAGTCATAGCACTAGTTTGAAAGAAGAGGGGTCAGCTGATTTGAGTTTTTATAAGAAGTAACTTTGATTGCACATAGCGGCTGGCCAAATGGGTTTTTGGAGGTGAAATTTGGTGTGTGTGTGGTGTATTTTAGTGGCTTTTCAAGTAGCTATAGCACGACTCATTCCGAGTTTGTATGAAACCGTAGTGGTATTTTGAATTATAAGGTTAATCAAGAGCTTAAAAGAGAGTTTGAGTTCGGTTTGTACTTAATGAGAGGTTAGAGAAATGATTTCAAAGGGAGTAAGGGTATATAGGAGAAGGGTATGAAGTGGTTAGGGTATGTAAGGGTAAGGGTATGTGGGATTGTGGTTAATTAGGGAATTAATTATCTTAATCAAGGTTAATTGTGTTAAGTAAGATTAACTAGTCTAATTGTAATTAATTAGCTTAACTAAGATTAAGTGGATTAATTAAGGTTAATCATATTATTTAAATTTAATTATCTTAAGTATTAATTCATTATTATTATGCGAAATTAGTTAATTTAATCAAAGTTTAATTAAGGCTTGATTTAGATTAAGGATATTTAATGTTTTGAGTTAAGTTTTTGGGAGACAAGTTCTACAAGACATCTGCATCATGTCTTATTATATGTACATCGAGTTTTATTATACAAGTTGAAGATTGAAGGCCTTTCTCGTATGCTAAATGAGGACTTATGAGTTTATATGGGCTTGAACACAAAATTATATGTTCCATATTCTCCCTTTCCCTCTCTAAACTAAGTGCAGCCAAGAACCCTACGTTTTCCTGAAGCAAAGACTCTCTACACGACATTTGGTGCTTCCACTGAGAGAGCTTCAAGGCATTTGGTTTGGTTAGGGAAAGATGGATGATTCTGGAGGGACTCGAGGTGGTGGAGGTGGTTAGAATCTTGCGGAGGAGTTTATGAGGGCCATGCAGATGCTTATGGGCCAACAAGCTGCTAATACATCGGGACAAGGAGCTACGAAGGCTTTGAAGACTGTCATCAACAAATTAAGGAGGTTTGATGGCAAGAATGTCTCGAAGTTTTTGAGGGTCTATGGGTGCGAGATGGAGATTTATCAAGTAGCTGGAGAAAGGATGATAGAGACTTTTCACCTTGCAGTTGTACCTGAGATCAAGGAGAGGATCAGACAGTTGCATGAGGGTATAGATGTGCCCTCATGGGCTGTATTTGAAGAAAGACTCAGAGATGAGTATTTTGATGAAGATACGGAGAGGATGTCCAAGAGAGGGTTTCTTGATTGGGTGGAACAACGGCCTGGCAAACACATGGGGCCTAACGAATTACTCAGAGAGTTTGAGAAGAAGTTTGGACAGTTACCTTTGGTTGAGAAGCGGCTTCTGGAGGTGAAGAAGTTTGAGCTTTTTCTACAAGCTGCGGATGAAGCATTGGAAGACAGATTGCTTCTCTTCCTCTCAGATAGTACTACCGAAAGTGGGTTTACCACTAATTGGAGGAGATTGGAAGAAGGGGTGAGCATTATTGCCAAACAACAACGTGTGAAGGCAAGAGGACTTGGAGCAAGGACAGAGGTTTTACCGATAGTAGAAAACACAGCTTCAACATCAACACAGCCTACTTCTACTCCTCCAGGTTTCTCAAAGGGCAAAACGGTGGATGATGCTACAATTCAAGAGCTTATGAAGGGCATCAAGGAATTGAAGGTGGAGATGAGTACGCTTATGAGGAATACCAAAACGAGTGGTTCACAACCAAGTGGAGGACAAAAAGATTTTGTCATGAGGTGCATTTGGTGTGATGATCCAAGCCACAAGCGTGGGGATTGTACGTCGTATACAGATGCTATGAAGAACGGCATTATTTCTTTCAAAGAAGGAAGGATTAGAGATGCTTCGACGGAAGAAGTTTTGAATACCAACTTTGGAAGAGGGGGCATGAAGAAGTTGATGGATGAGCGGTTGAAAAATGGCAGTACTTCAAAAGGCAAGGAAGCAGAAACCTATAGCATTGAGGTCGAGCAGAGTAAGGTGAAAATCTTATCTCATGTACCCACAGAGCTGATGGTCAGAGGAGCACAAGCTATTAGACAGCTTACTGGATGGGATGATCCGGTAGACGCGATCACCATCAGGGCATATCTGGATAATGAGCAAGGGGTCGATTTGCCTAGCGATGCGTTGGTCGAAGCCAAACGTGGCAGAGATGAAGAAGAAGAGACAACGGAGCCAGTAAGTAAGAGGAAGCCTTCAGGCAACAAGGATACCACTCCAGCACAAGGGCCAGCAAATCACACTCGCCAGAAGCAAGATGCTGGACCTTCTAACTTACATCCAGGGAATGCACCACTACCAAAGGACAAATGGGAGGAAAGGATGAGCAGTAAGAAGGGAAAGGAGAAAGAAGATTCTGCAAAGGGAAGAGGTAAAGTCCCAGCCTACAAACTTCAATCCGATATTGAATCTTCAATTGATATGAAGGGCATTCTTGAAGAGAGGATTCTTGATGCAAAGATTGAATTCACTTTGAGAGAAGCTTTTGGCATCGCCAAGAAAGACTTTCACGAGCTCATAATAGATGTTATCAAGAGAAAGAGACAAATGACAGCAGAGACAGTGATGGCAAAGGCGATAGATACTCACGTGACCAAAGATGAGGAAGATGAGATTGGGCAAGTATTTGTCATGATGTGTGACTCTACAAGTTCAAGGGAGAAGGATGTGGAAGATGTTTCAAATCTTTTGGATGCAGAAATGGAGGATGAAGTCTTGCAAATGTTTTCCTTAGAATTCATTGCGAAGAAACCAGAGGAGGCAAAGGCTGACGCTTCTCCTGAAGAGATTGCAATGACGTGTTGTATGGGTGGAGAGTTTTGGGGAGAACATGAGGATGAAACAGTGCGAACTTACACTCAACCATTCTGGGCCAGAGCTACAACAGAGACACGTGTGAAGCTTGGAGACTTGGATGAGTCTATATTGGCTCTAGTTGATCATGGATCTGAGATTAACATAATCTCAAGGAAGATCTATGAAAAGGGTAAGTGGCCCATTGACATCAACCATGGATGGGTCTTGCGAGCAGCGAATAACGAGAGAGGGGGTCTTTGTGGTGCATGTCCAGCTGTGAAGACCAAGATTGGAGATGTTGAAGTGGAACAAAACTTCTTTGTGCAGAACAATGGTACGTATCCGATTATTTTGGGACAACCATATATCACTGCTACAAGGATGGGGACTAAGGTATTGGATGATGGCTCACACTATGCTAGAATTCGAAGTTGTGATGGAAAGAAAGCAGTGCAGTTTCTCACTGTGAAGCCAAATCACGAGAGACATAGAGCCCAACTTAGAGAAGCACCCATGATCGATGACTCTGAAAACTTTCAGGGTTTCTAGATTGCACACGTGGAAGATGGGGGTCCGCGGGTGCAAGGGGTTTCTCAACAGTTTCATTCCCCAATGTAAATAGTAGAGGTCGTGTGGTTTTAAATGTTACAGAAGATAGCCTTGTAACTTTTGTGAGGATTGAAGATTTGGATTCAGTAGGAAAGAAGGCAGTTAAGAAAATTGGAGAAAAATTCAAAAAAATGGGTGTGGTATTGGATGACGAGAATATTGTTGGAGTGATAGAAGAAGAAGGATTTTCTGATGACATTGTTACGATTTTAGAAGGTGTACTTGACCAAAAGCCAACGCCTAGTAATGTTGTCGTTGAGGTTCATTCAAGGGAACTCTTTGACGAGCTTTTAGAATCAGCAACAACTATTGGATTGGTTGAGAGCCATGGTGCATACTTTGAAGCTGATGTTAACACCAAGTACAAGACAGTGGCAAAGAAAGTGAAGCCCGTAGCAACACAATTGCCACCTGACACTGATGATCACATTAAACAGGCGGAGAAGGAACCAGGACTTAGAGAATCAAGGAAGATTGGGCACAAGTTCACTAATGAGACAATTGGCAAGCTAGAGATTGGAGGGGGTGAATTCTTGAATGAACCAGAGAAGAAGAGATTCCGAGACATGCTCTCTAAACATGGCAAAGCATTTGCGTCATCACCAGATGAAATTGGATGTGTGCAACCTAATGTAATTGCACCAATGGTTATTTTTACAGTGCCACATGTCCCATGGGATTTGAAGCCAATACCAGTGCCAAGGGCTTTGTTGCCAAAGTTGGTGAATCTACTGAAGGAAAAAGTACGAATGGGCATACTTGAACCTTCTATGGCTCCATACTCCAACCGTTGGTTTACAGTGCCAAAGAAATCAGGGGCATTAAGATTCATACAAGACATGCAGCCGGCTAATAAGGTTACTATCAGAAACAAAGGGTCTGGACCGGTCGTGGATGAAGTGGCTGAAGCATTTGCAGGACATGCCATCTATTCTATTGGAGACTTATATTCAGGTTATGATCAATTCCAACTTGCAAATGAAAGTAGGGATTTGACAACCATGAAGACTCCATTGGGACTTGTAAGGATGTGCACATTGCCTCAAGGTGCCACAAACTCAGTGGCTCACATGCAAAATGCCATGAACCGCATTTTAAAAGACTTTGTACCTGAGAAGACAATACCTTTTGTTGATGACATACCGATCAAGGGCTGCAAGGAAGAGGCAAGAGACTTATCTAAGGATGAAGATGGTTGCAGGAGATTTGTAATAGACCATATTGCAGATGTGGAGATGATTCTGGGAAGGCTTGAAGAGGTGGATTTAACATTGTCCATTGACAAGTCTAAGTTTGGTGTCGGAGAAATTGTGGTAGTTGGGCACTTATGCGGAAGATATGGGAGAAAACCTAACCCTGAGAAAGTAGATGCTATTGCTAGAATGAAAGCATGCAGTAGCATTACCGAAGTAAGGAGGTTTTTAGGCGCATGTGTGTTTTATCAGATTTGGGTACTACATTTTGCTCATGTGGCTGATCCACTATACAAACTCTTGAAAAAGGGAGTGAAGTTTAGATGGGGGCATGATCAAGAGCTAGCAATGGAAGGATTAAAGGACATTTTGAAGTCTTCACCAATTCTAAGACAAGTTCAATATGATAGTGGCAGACCAATAATTGTGATAGTTGATACTAGCCCAATTGCTACAGGTTGGGCTATTGGCCAAGACGATGCAGAAGGAAGAAGATTTGCAATAAGATTTGGAGCAAGGATTCTTACAGAGCGTCAAAGAGCATATCCACAAGTGAAGAGGGAACTTTTAGGGGCACTAACGGCACTAAAAGCAGATAGAAACTACTTGATAGGTGCAAATGTCATCTTGGAGACTGACTGTTTGCCATTAATTGGTATGGTTGCCAATTGTTCTACTCCAGACATTGCTATGCTACGGTGGATAGCCTACATTCGATCACTAAATCCTGTGTTAGTTCATATTACTGGCAAGAAAAACTCAGTAGCTGATATGCTATCCAGAGCCAGGTATATGTGTGAAGACGAGATGAAGGCACAAGAAATTGGTGAGGAAGATGACGATGAAGATTATGGCTATGTTTTGGCAGTTGATGGAGCAGACGCAAGTGGTGACATTTATCTATTCAAAGAAGAGCTATATCAAGATAAATTAAAAGACATTGGCATCTATTTGAGCACTTTGAGAAGGCAACAAGGCTGGTCAGACAAAACGTTTAAAGATATTAGACACCAGGCCTATAATTATCTTCTGAGGGATGGTTTATTGTGGAAAAGGCCAAAAAGAGAAGATGGAGTGCCTTTGAGAGTAGTTGACGATTTAGAGTTGAAGAGTCAGGTTCTTAAAGAGTTTCACGATACTCTTTGGGCAGGGCATAGAGGAGTTTGGGCCACATATTACAAGATCAAGGAACGATATTGGTGGAAGGGCTTGTATAAAGATGTGGAGGAATTTGTTGGTTCTTGCACTGAGTGTCAACTACAATCAAAAGTAAGACACAGAGATGAGTTACATCCTACTTATCCACTTGCAGTACATTTTCAGTGGGTGATTGACTTGGTTGCAATGCCATTGGGATTATGGGGCATGAAATACCTTGTTTTGGCTAGAGAAGAGCTCTCTAACTTTGTTGAAGGAAGGGCTTTGAGGACCAAATCTACAGAAGAAGTTTGTAGATTTATACTTGAAGACATTTTCAGCAGATATGGTAGTATCGGCAGGGTGAGAGCAGATCGTGGTGAGTTAAATGCTGCCGAAGCTGTCGAGTTCTTCAAAAGATATGGAGTAAAGTTAAGACTTACAACAGCTTACAATCCTGAGGCAAATGGTAAGAGTGAGAGAGGGCATCCTCCCATCATTAACGCTCTGGTCAAAGCATGTAAAGGGAGACCAAAACAGTGGCCTAAACTATTACCATTTGCATTATGGGCTGATAGAACCACTCATAGCACAGTTACAGGCTATATGCCAACAGAGCTGATGTTAGGCCAAAAACCCATCATGCCAACAGAGACTTCAATACCGACATGGACGTTTTTAGATTGGAATGATGGAATATCAAGGGAGAGGTTATTGGAGCTCCGGATAGAGCAACTTGAGCGGTTACCTGAAAATCATAGAACTGCATTAGAAAGGCTAAAGGCAGCAAGGCTCAAAAACAAAGAAAGATTTGACAAAACTCATAGATTGAGAACAAAACCAATTCAAGCTGGGGATTGGGTATTGGTGTTTGACAGTAGCTTGGAGCATCAGCACAGTACTGTTAGAAAATTTGCACGAAGGTGGTTTGGACCTTATGTGGTACTGGAAGTCCATGAAAACGGCACGTATTCATTACGTGAGTTGGATGGCACTCAACTAAGAATACCGGTGGCAGGAAAAAGAATCAAAGCATTCAAGAGGCGTCACGGTGAGCTTAGCTTTGAAGACAATGAGATATCAGAAACAAGTGATGAAGATCAGCTAGAGGATGCTGATCAAGAAATCAACACTGATGAAGATGACGACGTTGGAGAGCCAAACTAGATTGGCACATCACGAAAGATGTGCAGGTTTGGAGGGGGTGTATGTCGTGTTGTAAATTACTACTCTATGTAAAAAGATAATATAGATACAAAAAGTGTGGTCGTAGAGTGACCTACAGTTTAATTCAATGTGGGAACATTTGGAGCTTGTTAGCCTAGCTTGGATGTACTACATCTCTTGTCTCTAGCTCAGGGGTAGGTAGGTGGCCAGTTGGCTGCTTATTTTCCTGCTCTCACTAGCAAGTGCCAAGCCGCAGCCGCCCGAACAGTTCAACGAGTTCAATGAGACTCGAACTCGGAATCAGTCGGCGGATAACAAACGGGCTCTAACAGCCAACCAAGTCTGCAACTTGGCGATTATCATCGAGCCTGCAATAGTCTTATACTGCTACAGATAAGTCGTTTGTTTTCTTAATCTGACTTTACTGTAGACCATCTTTTAGATGGAAAGGCATCTATGGCTACTTAAATTTGCTTAGCCGTTTCCAATTAAAGAAATGCCATTGAGTTAATGTTAGGAAAGGCAAGCTTCTTGATGAAGTTATCGAAAAACATATAAAAGGTAGATGGTTGCCGTGCCTTATGCATTACTTCAGGTCATTATTAGTTTGGATTGTTTCTTCTTAGTTTCTATAGGTTGATAGTATGGCTTCTCAAGACCCTGATGATTGGGAGTTTCCTTTAGCTCACTCACCGGATGATCTAATTCAACTTTCTCAACCATCGACATCAAGGCGGCGTGAGCGAGAGGAAGCAGGGCCTTCTGAGCGTCGTGTTCAACCACGTACCGCTTTTGATCCTCAACAAGTTCCTTTGACAAGTTTAAGAAGTTTACAACCGGAGGCAAGAACTTTAGTAATCGTCTTGGAGGTTGGAGATGTGCTTATCGAAGGCCATCAAGTGGTGTTTGAAGGGTGTTTTCAAAACACTAACGAAGGTCAAATGGTAACCCGCTTGTCCAATGACCTTGGTCACCGTCTTTGGCTTCAAGGCCCGCTCAGACACTTGGGTAGTGAAAGGCGATCAAGTTACATTGCTGCTGTTCTTCGTGAGATTCTTGACTTTTTACATGTTTAATCCATCTAGGGGCTGAAGTTGAGACCATTTGTTGTTATTTTTCTTAATATATATGTAGTTAGTTGTTGTTGTTGAAGAAACCCGGTCTTTAGATTGATGACCAGGTAGTTAGTATTTAAAAATACAAAGGATAGAAAGGATAGGGGGATGATAAGAGTTGATAAGGGGGAGAATTTGGGCAACCAATGGGGTTTAAGATGCCCATGTGGCCTTTGAATGGGCTGAGGTTAGTTGTGATTGGCTCCTTTCCCCGTTTTGGGGGTTGGGTTCTTCCTTACCAAGGAGGGGCTGGACTGCGGGGGCTCTCTCGGGTTGTGTTTGTTTTAGTTTGTTTTGAATTTTGAGTATGTTGTAGCCCTTGTTGTTAGCTCTCTATGAAGCTATCACTCGGTCTTAGAGCTGAAAGTATGAGTGAACGGCGCCTTGTCGAACACAAGGGGGTCTGCTGCCCCATGTTTTCATGAGCAGTAGGTTTGAAGCCTTGTAGCAAGTTGTACAAAGTATATCTAAATGACATCTTTGGTGAGTGTTTGTACACTGTAAATAGCTTTCCAAAGAGCTATCTTATGCTCTATTTCGAGCTTTTGTGAAGTCATAGCACTAGTTTGAAAGAAGAGGGGTCAGCTGATTTGAGTTTTTATAAGAAGTAACTTTGATTGCACATAGCGGCTGGCCAGATGGGTTTTTGGAGGTGAAATTTGGTGTGTGTGTGGTGTATTTTAGTGGCTTTTCAAGTAGCTATAGCACGACTCATTCCGAGTTTGTATGAAACCGTAGTGGTATTTTGAATTATAAGGTTAATCAAGAGCTTAAAAGAGAGTTTGAGTTCGGTTTGTACTTAATGAGAGGTTAGAGAAATGATTTCAAAGGGAGTAAGGGTATATAGGAGAAGGGTATGAAGTGGTTAGGGTATGTAAGGGTAAGGGTATGTGGGATTGTGGTTAATTAGGGAATTAATTATCTTAATCAAGGTTAATTGTGTTAAGTAAGATTAACTAGTCTAATTGTAATTAATTAGCTTAACTAAGATTAAGTGGATTAATTAAGGTTAATCATATTATTTAAATTTAATTATCTTAAGTATTAATTCATTATTATTATGCGAAATTAGTTAATTTAATCAAAGTTTAATTAAGGCTTGATTTAGATTAAGGATATTTAATGTTTTGAGTTAAGTTTTTGGGAGACAAGTTCTACAAGACATCTGCATCATGTCTTATTATATGTACATCGAGTTTTATTATACAAGTTGAAGATTGAAGGCCTTTCTCGTATGCTAAATGAGGACTTATGAGTTTATATGGGCTTGAACACAAAATTATATGTTCCATATTCTCCCTTTCCCTCTCTAAACTAAGTGCAGCCAAGAACCCTGCGTTTTCCTGAAGCAAAGACTCTCTACACGACACCGGTAGAGTGGGAATATCCACCGGAATGTTGGGTATATCTATAGATACGTGTGGAGTCTCCTTGAGATCAATTAATATGGCCACATCGGACTCCACCAAGGACTCCGGGGGTGAGGACGAGAGGTCAACTAGGTCCTTCCCGGTAGAGTTTACCGGGAGGCTCTGTTTTCTCTCATAGACCTTCACGCCCCACTCTATGGAGGATGGGGAATCCATCAGACTCACCGGTGTTTAAGTGGGTGGATCATCCTCCTCCAAAGAGGGAGATTTGGCATAGACCAATTTTCTCTTCTTCCGGGGCGGACTTCCATCTTACAACGGTGTGGTGGTACTTGGTTGCTCGGCAAGCATCTTGGTTAACGTCATGATAGTCTCTTGGGACTTAGCCTTTGAGTCGTGGATCTCCTTCTGAGCAGCCCGGAGATCCCTCTTCATCTTGGCCACTAGCTCCAACTTCTCCCGGGCCGCCGGTAAGATGTCCCGATTGTCCTCCACTTCAAAGATCTTCCGGAGAATCCATTGAAGACCTCTTGTCTCTATTAATTCTATCACCATCTCATGGATCTCCCGGGTCACTTCCTGGTTGAACTTGGATATGTTCTCTACGAGAGTGAGTTTCTTGGATACCCCGGGTGGTTGAGGTGGTTTCTCCTGGTGAGATTGACACGTCCTACCCTCACTTGGGATTGCTTGAGACGAAGAGGCTTCTAGTGGAGTTGCCGGTAACGCCGACCATGACTCGAGTTGTCAAGGAGGATCCCGGAGAGTTGCCGGTAACACCAACCGGGTCTCCGGTTGTTGAGGAGGATCACGGGGAGGAGGATCACGGGGAGGGTGATCTGGAGGAGACATCCTTTGTCTCCACATCTTCTTCTCATCCGGGTTTAAACAATAGTGGTGCTCATACAAATGCATAAGATAGGGGGTCAGGAATGTCTTGAAGCCTCCACCGTGTTGAACTGCCCGGAGTTGAGGCATAATTGCCTTAATTAACAAAGATCCCCAATCCGGGGAGGATTCTTCAAAAAATGCTTTGGTGGCCAACCGGGCCGTGACTCTTTCACGACGGTTGGGATGGAAGATTGGGTTTAGAAACTCAACCACCCTTCTCAACCGGTGATTCGTGAAGTAGTCGCTCCAGTTGCATTCCGATGTGTTGTAAGGATGCGATACATGTTCTTCTAGCAGCTCCTGATTGACCTCGGATATCCACTCACTCTTTTAACGAAGAGAGTACACTTTGCGCCATACATCTGTGGTCCAAGACCGAAGATTGGGCCGGTAGGCTCCCCGGAACGTCCCAAGAGGTTGCAACTCCGACACCGCACGTCCCCTCTGGAATACCTACGGCTTCTCGTAGACTCCTCTGCACCCCATCCGAATGAGGTCCTCCGCCAACTGTACACCTTTCGTAGTCCCCTCCTACTTGTTTCGGTCAATCTTCGAAAAAGTTATCGACATCGGTAGAGCCATGTTGTCCGAGGTGGACAAAATCCTCGAAATGCATGTACTTCCACCAATCTCCCTATTAACTTCTCACAAACTCTAGTCTGGCCCGGAAACACAAGTCTGATGGTCAACCGGTGGACTACTCCGGAACACTTTGCTAGAATATGTGGATATAGGTGTCTCACATATCTAACTACACACTAACGACACAAGGTCACATAAAATCATCACAAGGAGAGAACTTGGGAGACAAAGATTTAGAAAGAGGTTTTTCCGGTTGACCGAGAGGACTGGGAAAAAGATAGAAAATTTGGGCAAGACCTAAAAATGATAGGATGATGAAAAAAGCTTAAAAGAAAGACTTGCCACAAGGCTAAGACAGTAGAGAACAATTAATATGACACCAACGTAGACTCACATGTATAAGAAGTCACAATATGGTCTAGATAGGGTCCACAGAAGGACTTTTTCTCTAGACCGGGGAGGATGTTGTTGGAGGTCACCCCGGTAGAAAAAAAAAAAAACTTACAATCTAAGAAATTTGTACAAACAAGACAAAACCCAACATGGGCAAGAATCACCTTTGTTTTCCAACTCCTTGTTCCATCCGCATCCTCCTTACTTTTTGTCTCATTTAATCCTCTCGCCTTGGCCACAAACCTCTCCACCTCAAAACCCTAGGAATCTCCACCACTACCAAACCCTAGGATTCTTCACTACCACCAAACCCTAGTTACACGCGCCTCTTCCACCACCTTTAAATCTTCAAAGTTCTCCTTCAAAAACTCCTTCCTACTCCACTAAATCTTGTTGCATCCTTCTTCTTCAAAAACCCCATTTCTACAAAAAGACCAAAATAGAGGAAAATAAGAACTAGAAAGGAGAGAGAGAGAAAACAAAAATTAAAAGGGGGGAATTTTTGGGAGAGAAGGAGGGACTGCGGCGTAGGGAGAGGGGGTCGCTGGACTGTTGGAAAGAGGCGGGGTCGGAGTCGGGGTCGGGGGAAGTACAATTGGGGTTAGCTGCTCCGTCCCGGCTAGCTGGCGGAGTCGAGGTTTGGGCCTAGCTGGTACCCTCCGCCTAGGGCTGCTCGGTTATAAAACCGGGTTCCCGGATCTCGGCCCATGCCCGGGGTTGGCACGCGGATTATGGCCGGGGGGTCGGGTTTATAACTCGGCGCCTTGCCCTGGGCCTTAGTACCCGGGCTGCTGCCCGGGCGATACCCGGGCAACCCGAGTATCTGCCATACCCATGTTGATACCCGGGCTGGCTCATACCCAAGTATATTTTTTAACTTTTTTTGTTTTTTTTTGTTTTTTGTCTTTTCTGTTCCTCCTACAACTAACTACTAATTCTTTCAAATAAGAATTAGTGTCTAGAAAAGAGGAAGGAACTAAACTACTTCTAACTACCTCCTAAACTTAACTAATTAATTTAGGTTAAGTGGTGATTTTAGAATTACATCCCGGAATCTCTTCCGAAACTCTTTGAAATTGTTTTCTGGAATTAAACTAGTGATTTTAAGACCCGGTTTTATCACCACAATAATCCTAATTAACTACTTAAAGCATTTTCGTATTTTCACTATCCGCTATTTAATCTAATTCCACACAACACTAATTACTTTTTTAATTAATTAAGACTAAAAATCCTATTTTAACTAATTTTTTTGGTAGGGGCAACCAAATGGGAGTTTTAGACTCACACAACACGTATCTTCAAATTTAGTCAAATGAATAAACATACCATAAAATGAATAAATTTAGTCTCTTTGTTAATCATATGAAAAGGCTAATAAATCAAACTTTGAAAAAATATATAAATCAATGTATAATGTTGTTATATGTTATCTCTAACTAATTTTGATATATGTCTTGTTTATGTCACAATAATCATGGATTTTTTTGTGAACATTTGAAATTATTTTGATTTTCTAAAGAAAAAGTGAAGAAAATTCATCATGAACTTCATTTCATTAGTTGGACTCAAATTCAAAAAATTCCATTTTAATGACTTGAGTTTGATTTAAATGCTAAAGCTAGAAGTTTATAAAATTCACTACACTGAGTTCCATCTCACAAATATTTTCTTCTTTAAATAAAACATGATTAGCTCAATGAGGTAAGTCTCATCATCATCTAATGCTTACACATTCAAAGAACTCTCCAAAAAAGAATTGAATGAAAAATGATTGTCTACATCAATTATTATCTTTGAAATGCCATCCAAGAAGCCAATTTTTGGCTGTCTTTTAAAGATAAACCCTTAAACATCATTTAGTACCATACATATAAGCACGTAATTTACTCTATAGGATATATAAAAGTATCAAAGTTTAGTAAGACTTACACCTTTGAATTAAGGATTTTTCAACTAACTTCTTTCATTTGGAGGTCATTTCAATATCTAAACCTATCATCATACATGTATGATGTTAGGTAGGTATGATTCTCATGTTCAAATCCAACACCATACATGTAGAATATTGTAACCACCAGTGGCACCTTCTAACGTTTAAAGGATAAACTCAAACGTTGCTCATTGTGCATGCACTACTCTAATAACTATTTTTAGTGTTGTCCATGCTAACTCTTTTGAAAGGCTATAAGTTTTAACCCCTAAAGGACCAAGTGTCAAAAATGGGCTTTTTGAAAGTTCGGTCAGGTTCCTATGGTGTCAATTTCCAACATTCCTCTTTGAATTTTTTACTATAGAAAGGCATTACCAAGACCTTAGTGGGAAAACAATTTTTTCCTAAATTGGGCATTTGATGAAAAAGTTATAGGAATTTGAATTTCAAATGGGGAGAGCGGGCACCTCAGGCACCTCCAAAAACTTTTGCTAGGATACTCTATTGAATGTGAGATTTTCAGTACTTGCAAGTAATATTATTTCCCTTATATTGTCAAAAAAATATTCTTGTCTTTAGTGAAAAATAGCATACCAACCCAGGTCAAACATTTTCACACATTATAACTCATTGTTGGACAAGGTACCAAAAAAACTTCTTATTTTCCACATAAAACCTAGATATCTTTATATTTTTCACTTTTTATTTTTTCCACAACAATATGTGGTGTAAACCTTCTTATCAGCCATTTGGATTATCAATCTAAAACATATTAAGTTTAGAAAAAATGAAAGTGTGATTTAACAAATATCAAACCTCCACTCCTTGCACAATTGTTTTGAATATGCTACACCCGTCCTCTACCTCTAAAAGTTGGTGTATAGAAACTAGTGTGTAAGGAACTAACATCATGCTTAACAAGATGGTAATGGATTTAGACCTTGTATAGTGCAAAAATTTGACACCAAGAGAAGTCCAAGTCTGCTGATCCACTAAACGCAGGGAAGAAAATGAACCATTTGCTTGACTTCAAACACTATAATCTTTCAATTCATGCAGTCAAAGTTTATGAAATTTTGTAAATATATTATTTAAAACTGTCACGGTACCTCAGGGGTTAATCCAAGGTGAATATATTTACCTACAACAACCACGTTCATAGTCATAAGTGCACACTACCTTCATGACAATAGTTGGTAAAAAATTCATCAAACATAAAAAATTTATAGCATATTTAAATTGATTAATGTAACTAACACTAAATATCATTATTGGTGTAATGATTGTGTGTATGATGCACAACATACATAACATGCACTATGCACATTGATAATCACTAATAATGACCACATTGACTTGTCATCTCTAATCATCTTACATTTTGCATATCCCCTCAGAATGTGGAGAATACAGTCCATCCTCAAAAGGGGGAAGTAGTTCCATACTACTAACCCATGCCTGGTGGGACTTAGTGGTGGAACGAACAGACACTTTATTCACGCCAAGCCCCTTTCGGGGACCGGCGTTCATCTTCCTCTTCTTGAGAATACATGTCTTCCAAACTTGCACATTAGTAACTTCTCAGGAGATACATGAGTAGACTACAAGAGAAAAGTACATATTATACAGCTTTCACCAAAACCTAAGTTACCTAATATGAAGTTGCCAAGGGTAAGGCAAAAGTGAAGAGCCAGATTACCATATCTACTCAAAAAAGCACAATTTGTCTAATCTTTTCCCACAAAATATCAAACTAACTTAGTAGTAAACACCTACAAATTATCCATAAAATCTACAAGCTATCCACAAAAATACAAGTCATCTATAAGTCATCTGATTCAGACTTTCAAGTTTTAATTAGAAGTAGTCCAAGTTTCCGTTACTAATCCCAGATGGACAAAACGAGATGTGTATCGTTTTCCTTTAAATTTTGAGGAAGAGGTTATGGTGGGTAGACCGGGAAAGCACCTGGTTCGAACGCCACTCGCCAGTCCTCAGATTGATAGCTTGTGGATGTTCCTCCTGGATCACCACCTAACATCATACATGTCAATTGATGTGGCACCTCAATCTGCACTCAAAAGCGTGAAAATGAAGTGATGAAGCTGCAATATAGAGAAGATGGGGATGACTCACTCGTTTGATTATGCTGTGATTAAAGGCATAAGTACGAATAAGATATCCCTCATCATTTGGATAATCAGAGTCATTTCTAAAAAGTTCCTGTCAGCTCCAAGGAGGAAGAGGTGACTAATATTCATCAGGGTTGGTCTCAAGAAACGATGGGTGAGACTACTTTTACTTGAGTTTACAGACCATCCATTGGTTTAATTGAAGGATGATAATACCAAGCTCTTCTATTGATCTAATAACTGTTTAGAGTGAACATATAGTGTTGTGAGTGAGATCTGGTATATTATTTTTACCTGATTCTCCACTTTCACCTGAAGCTCGAGCCTCATTGACGCTGAGTTGCCGAGTGAGTCGGCTCAGCATTGAAGCTTGTCGTTTAACCCTTTCACGACGACGCTTTACCTCCACGTCCTCCTGCAACAGGTCTAGGATCCTCTCTGTTGGATGTGCACTGCCCAGATCACAATTCCAAAACCATGAGAATCATACTGAATAACTTTTCATGGAAAGTTTACCATAAAAGAGATTGCCGGGCCATCAGATTGTAACTTGATCCCGTGTAATATACCTGATCGAGCTGTACAGTTCATTAAGCATTGTGTCTCTTGCTTTTTCCACTTGACAGAGGACCACTGCCTGTCAATCAATAAACCACGTTAGTTGCCAGTCAATATCTCCTGAAAAATCTAGAAAGTAATTCAGGTGTGAAGTTACAACTGATTCATATCCAGAATCACAACCTAAAGAAGATGGTATTTGATTAAGAGCATGACCACTACTTAACCCCAAAGTGCACGCGAGGACAGAAGCGTTCATTGCCGTAAAAATGAATCACTAGAAACTTCCATGGATGAGTCGAATCACGTACGAATTAAAAAAAAAAACCCCCAACAATATGAAAAACAGAAATTTCTATTCATATCTTCAGAGGTTTGAAGTACCATTCCTCTGTTGGGTACGTATGACTTAAAGAACATTCAGCAGCATGTAAGTTTCAAAAGGGTTATGGTCTTACTTTTGGCACATTGGCTGCAAGGCTGTTGAGTACCGCCTCCACATAATCTCGGGTTTCTTGAGCCATCAGCCTAAGATCCTCATCTGGGTCAGCAGGCCTTCTCACAACAGTAGTAGTACTCATCTCAGACTCAGAGGCGCTGCTAAGTCTCCCACTGGAATCAAACTCTGGTGCAGCCGCTTTGATGCTAGAGCCTTGGGCGGAAGCAATACAATATCGCAACTTCACCATCCATTCCAGCTTCTCCGCCATATTTTCAGCCTTCAGTGTGAGAGCATGTTGTGCTGGAAAACACGCCAGTTTTCTAAGAAAAAATTACATCCTAAACAATACCAACTGCAAAAAAAAACACAAGAAATAAAAAATTGTACCTTTGAGCACCGTCTTGTATGCCACTTTGTGACTGAGCGTAAACACCAGATTCGCCTCGCTCTTCACCTGGCCATTGGCCGACTTCTTGTCTTTAGAGGATTTCTTATCATTTGCAGCTTGGTTATCCTCCTCGGCTCCATCTTCAAGAAAGCATTCCTGCAAGAAACGAGGGCAGAAAAAACACTGTTACACATCAAATCATCCTCAAATCTCCTCACGCTAATTTAGTTGAAATCCTTAAGAAAGTAATCAGTTCAACCACTGTACATACCTCAAGGTTGACGACACCTCGAAAATTTCTCTCATCTGGCGTTTTAGTGTAAGCAAACTGCGTCCAAACATTAACAATGGTCAAGAGAACTTCAAAAGAACATTACAACATAATTCGATTGGTAATACGGTTTGAGACATACGAGTACAAATACATAGGTTACAGACTGAAGATTCTAGAAACGGTCAGCGTCTTGGATGAAAAACACTGACGAATGCTGGGCTGGTCTATTGACAGTTTCAACAATACAATGATTAGATATCTTATACATTAACCAGCTGGCTTGCCCGAGTGGTCTAAGGGGGGCGACTTAAGATCGCCTATGCGTAGGCATGCGTGGGTTCAAACCCCACAGCCAGCATTTCTTCGATCTTGCTGTTCGACTGACAGCCTTCTTTTACACTTGCTTCCTAATCTGACAGTATTTTTTTCATTTTTGTTTTTTCACCTGACAGCAATAGATTCATCAGATGGGATAAGATGGAGAACCTTGTTGGTCTTCTCGTTGAGAACAAACCATCTTTTGCTCCAGGCACTGGTCTTTTCGCTTCTCCTTGACAGCCATCCTGTACAACGGATAGACATAACATTAGCGGTGAAAGTAGGATTCACGTCCTAGGATTACACAATCCGAACTGACATACCTGCTGAATTGTCACCAATAACCTTCAACGAGGAAGGAGCATCCTTGCTCTCTTGATCTGCTTGCTTCTTCTCCTTCAAAGTGCCTCCCTGTGAAGCAGTCACATTTGCCTGAGGTGTGGTTGCCTGCAATTCCACATCCAGTCAAAAGTCTAATCCTTGCTGCAATTGGTCTTTTCATAGTTAACGTGGAGGATAAGTTTATGTTCAAGGTTAGACTTGGGAACTTTAAAAAAAAAAAGGGCAGCCACAACAAACAGTTTTTTTACTAACAATAATAAAACCAAAGTAATGTGTAGCTTGTTGAACATACTCTGCTCAGCAAGGTGTGCTCTGCTTCCTGACCCTTCTTCACATTCCTTCCTTTGGCTTCGTCTTCTCGCCGCAGTCGATCCATCCTGAAATATTGTCAAACTTTCACTCAGAATCTGCAGATGTTTAAAGTCCAAACTAGTGAATGGCAAAGGCAAGACAGAGAAAACATATATTAGAAAGATTACGAGTTAGGCGGTGCAAACTGAGTTTTTGGTTGTGAGTTGCAGATACAAGGCAAATTCTGCTATGCGTAGGATCTTCATAGCTAGTGTAGATGTACACAATGCCTAGAATATTGTATAATCTTATCATTTGAGGACCATCAAGCATGATGAATGCACAACCAACTCGGAGCTACATTAAGGATATCTCTGTTGAATACCCATATTGACATGCAAAATTGCTTCCGTAGTTGAGTAACAAGAATGAAAGAGGAATTAACAATTACCTTCGTTGGGCGAGTCTTATGAAATGTTGAGGTGGTATAAATGCGCGCTCCATATCAACAAGAGCAATGACCATTTTCTTCGACTCTGAACGGTACTCATCTAAAGCAGAACTTGCAATCGCCACAATCTGAAAAAATTACCATAAAATAAGAACTTCCAAACCATTCATTTATGCGTATGTTTTTACAAAGAAAAAGAAGTTCTGTACCTCGCGTTTCAAAGGTGGATACTTCCCCAATCCAGGTGTAGCATTTGCAGAAGCAGAAACAATCTCAACCAAGATACGGTGCACCTAAAACGCAGAAAAGTTTCAGTATGTTGCACTTGCAAAAATTAGAAATGAAGGAGGTTTTTGAAAATGGAAGAAGGAGATAGTATACCTCATCTACACAGGATTTGGCCGGATCCTTCGCCAATTGTAGCGAGTTTCGAATGAGTGCCCTGAGGCCCTTCTCAGGGGATAAGAGGTAGGGCTGATAGCCATCAGCTTCCAAAACAAGCTGAAACCAAAAAAAGAAATTGTGTTAGGAGGCACAAAATTACAGCCAATCTCTACAACACCATGGAAGAAATCAAGAATGAAGGATCCTTACCTTCTTAACGCTACTAAGCTCAAACAGATTGTCAAGTGGAATTTGCCTAATTCTCTTTGGAAGAGCCCCTTCAAAACTTTGAACCACTTTCCACCCTCCTCCCTGCAACATGTAACAAAAATACAAAGACATAACCTCAGGCTACGAAGCTGCTATGATCTGGCTGATCAAACCTCCTGGTGTTATTGCAACAGTAGCTAGAACCAACATGACAAGCAAGGATACTAGCGAAAGCAAATGTCCTAAACTACATACCTCTCCAGTCTGAATGTGCTGGAGAAACTTGTCTTCGAACTCCCTGCAAAGCTCCAATGCTATTGCTCGAGTCCCTTCTGAAGTCTCCACTCGTAGCTCACCTAATCTCACCAGCTCTTCTTCCACATGTTGTGACTTGCCATGCAACCTGCCAAAGTGTGAACATAATTCATCTGTTAAATTCTATCATCTCAATTACAGGCTATCCGATTGGTAAATGTTAATGAAATACATTAGAGTTATTAGTAAGGTCTCCAAAGTTTCAATAAGATACGCTTCTTTTGACTACTCTTTCCTCACTCTAGATAGCCATTAGATCAATTCAAAGGTTTGGTGGCCTCTAAACTCAAGTCGAACTACTTTAGGCCGTCTATTAGAGCGAAGAAAGACTTTACATGAGATATAAGCCATACCCTGATAGAAGAGTTGGAATGCGTTGTTTCAGCCTCTTCCGGATTTGCTTGGCAATGGTTTCCACAAGTGCTACCCTCCCGAGCTTTGTAGGAGTTGCTTGCGGCAAAAGAGACTTCAAGGAATCTGCTTCGGCCTTCCATGCCGTCTCCAACGAGTCCTCAGAGCCATGAGCAGCAGCAATCGAAACTGATTGACCAATCACTGCAACCCAAGGAATCTCTTGCGTGATAGCAGGACCATTTCCTGAGAGCAGAGCTGAAATTGCATCCAAGCTCCTCCGGTCTGACGCTACTTGGTCCACTTTGCTGATCACTCCAACAGTTCGGGTGGCTGAAGAATGTACACAAACCAGTCAAGAAACCATTCCGGCCACAAATAAGGTCACCTCTAAAATCAGTTCAGAGGAGAGAGGCCACTAATATTCATAGTTGATCTCATGCAACCTCTTTCTTCACTCTCAAAGGCGGCTACAACTACTTTGGCTTGCGTTTGAAGACCACCAAGCTCTATACTGATGATCCGCATGAAGTTAGAAAGAAAGACATAAATCATGGGCGTACCGTCCGAATCCAATTCTTGAGCCAGTTTCAAGGCCTTGGAAATGCCAACCTCACGAACAGACGCTGCTGGAATCACAACCAGAATTATGGCATCATTGTGCTCAGCAAACTCTTGCACCTGTAAGAACAAGAGTATTGTGAAGATAATCAAAAAGACAGTTTACTCTTATAGCGTTATTTGTAAAGTCACCCAGAGTTTGAGTAAGATACCCTCCTCTTTCTTCATTTTGAATGTCAAAAATCAGCACTAAATGATTCTCAAGACTTAACGTCGGTTCAAAGGAGAGAAAGGCAGCTACTCTTCAAACTCTCTCAAGGATGGCTAAAATTACTTTCCCTTGAGCTTAGACAACACCAAACTGTTCTGATAATATAATGAATATTTAGAGTGAGTAGAAGGAGGAGATATCTTATCATAATTCTGGGTGATAACTCTATTGTCTTGTACTTATGCAAGCTGTTTTTACTTACAAGCGAGTCGTCTGAAGAGGCGCGAGTGTCAAGTCCAGGAAGATCAAACAGCTTCAACGGAGGAGCTGCACAGATTCTACAAAATGTCAAAACTATAACAAGAGCCACAAACACAAAAAGGTGAGGAAGCTGTTAACCTCACCAGCACCAGACTGGAGAGTGAGCTGAATGCCTTCAGTGGTTCTCGCACTTGGCGTCCAGCTCTTCAATCTCCCTTGCAGCGAATGCCGAACATCACCTGGAAACAACGTAGATCATGAGCTTAATATTACACAGAAAACAACCCTAAAAAAGCAAAAAGACGAGAACTTACTTGCAGAGACATTCGAAGCTCTTCCATCCAGCACAACGTACAACTCTCGCTTACTGCTGCTTGAGCTCCCCCTCTGCAACTGAATAATGATCGGCGCCCGAGTTGCACCATTCTCTCCGGTTGGCTGAGAAAAAAAGAACGACATGATTCACCAAAGTCGCCCTCTCTAAACATGTGTTGTATTTCAAGACAATTTGGCTAAGCGCCAAAGTGAGGGATATCTCCATGAGACCGTAAACCCTAATCTGAAAGTGAAAAACCTCACAAACAACACTAGAACCAGCTCCAGAAACCTCAATTAACCTTGTATTCACACTTCACCAACACAAATTGAGGCAAAATTGTCTTTAGTGAGGGGTTTGGAAATTACCAGCACGGGGTAGCCCATGAGACTGTTGAGAACTGCAGACTTGCCGGCACCCTGCACAGAGATTTTTCAGTAAAGAACTTGAGAATTTCGCAGGAAGGAAGCGCTGCAAAGTTTCTGCAAAAAGATTCTCACCACGCTGCCGAGGGCGACGACGTTGAGGAACGACGCGGGCTGCTGCTGCTGCGCATCGTCGTCGTCGTCGTCAGCGTCGGCGTCGGCCAGGAGCGCCGTGGCCTGCTGCATCGAGTCCGCCAGCAGCACTAAGCTCTCCATGGCGCCCGCGAAACGCTCCTCGCTGCGGCCTGCCATCCTTCCTCCACAATCAACACCGGAAACTACACAAGCACATGATGATCAAGCTTCTCGTCATCTCATAAAACATCACGTCCGGAAGCAATCTGCGGCTACTTGAGCTTCACGCAAGCTGAAGGTGAAATTCGACGAAGAGCTGCCAGCTCCTAATTCGGTTGAAAGATTTTGTAGTGAAAGCGAAAAGGTGAGGATTCTCGGAGTTTTCAGAGTTTGTAGAGTCTGGGGATCTTCTCCAAATTTGACATGTTTTGGGTTAAATCTCTTGTGGTGATAAAAGTTGAGCATATTCGGAGCTTCTACTAGTTTCTGGAGCTGCCCTGGTGGAGCAATTGTAGTGGAAAGACACAAGCCACTTCGATTTAGTGATACTGTACAAACTGATGACGATGAACGGAAACGTTTGCGTCTGTGGACGGAACAGTTCGTTGTGTGAGCAGTCGGTACATTGAACGTTGATAAGTTTCTAACCCACGGATATAAGGATGTGTAGTTAGCATATCTAATTTTGACTGGGCGTTGCCTGTAGATTCTGTTGTGGTTTGAATCCCAATTGTCAAATTCGGCAAGTTGGGCAGAATCTACGCCGACTTCTGGTTAGAATTGGCACAGAGTTTATGGCCCTTCTAACAAGAGGAGTATGTCAACGTGTGAATCAGTCGCTACTGTAGCTTTTCTAGTTAAACTAGGCAACAGAATTCTCGTACTGTACCCACATAAAGTTATCCAAAGGCTTTGCACACTGTACGTCACAGCAATCCTGCCATGACCGGTAATGCTCACCAGATTGACGATGCAGCAACTTCTAGAAAGAAATTGTAGTGTTCCACTTACGAAGATGGATCAGTTCCAAAATGTAATGTTCCAATCAGGAGATAAAAACCTCCAGGATAACAGTCAACGTATGTTGATAGGTCCTTGAATGCACATCAACCTACGGCGATGGCACGCGACAACCGTCGAAGCTAGGAAACCCCAACGGACCTCAAATTATTGCACATGCTAAGTCTGATATATCTAACCCCTGACGCGATGTTCAAATTGACGTTACTGCTTCAGCTTCTTGGTGATCTCAGCGGTGTACTTGCCCTGGTGGAAAGCAGTTTCGAGCTCCAGCTTCGACGGTTGTCGCGTGCCATCGCCGGCTAAACAACCAGATCCGTAGGGCGACCCGCCTCTGGCCTCATCCATGGTGGACATTCCAGATCCGCCGGTGTATCCGATGGGCACGAAGATCAAGCCGTGGTGCGTCAGCTGCGTGATGGCCGTCAATCTGACATCCAAGCACATCCACAGGTCAGATGGAAGCGCGGAAACGCATGTAGCAACCAGAAGAAAAGTAGTCGCGAAAAGTAGAGACGTACGCAGTGGTTTCCTGGCCTCCTCCCTGACTAGCGGTGCTGACAAAGATCCCCGCGGGCTTTCCAGCGAGCGACTGCGTCCTCCACAGACCGCCGGTGGCGTCCAAGAACGACTTGAACTGAGCAGCCATCATGCCGAATCTGGTAGGGAAACCGAACAAGAACCCGTCGGCTTCGGCCAAATCCTTCGCCTCAATGAAAGGCACCTCGGACTTAGCCGGCGCATGCATCTTTGACAGCACTTCCTCTGGCAAAGTCTCAGGCACCTGTAGTTCCCAAACCAGTATGCATCAAACTCGAAATACACATGACGGCCAGAATCATATACGAGCCATATCCAAGAAAACCAAATCAAGACTACTTACTTGGTACAAAGTGGCCTCGACGCCCTCCACAGAGTTGGCGCCCCTCTGAATCTCCTTGGCAAGAGCCTCCACATGCCCGTACATGGAGTAATACCTATTGCCACACCCAAAAAAATTCAGCAACTGCAAAACACACACACACACCGTCTCCTCTCGTACAATGCCGCCTGCACGTTACGAAATAGAATCCAACTCTCCAGCATCCTCCAGTCATCATCACCACAAACCTCGTACAAACGTCGCAAGAACCTCGCAGAAACCCCTCCCTAACCAAAAGCCGCCATCTCATTCCGAATCAAACTAAGCCACGGAATCGCTCGCTGTAAAGCCCGGGCCGTGGAAGAGACTTACACAATGTAGAGCTTGGCGTCCATGGCGACGAGCTGGGGAGGCGGGGCGACGAAGACCAGAGAGACGCAACAGCAACTATTCCAATTATCAGCAACAATGGTGGTGGACAACAAAAATGCATGCATACAAGAATGTATAAAAGCAAACGTACACGTACACGTGACAGCACGAATGTTCATGAGGAAGGAGAACCAGAAGCAGCCTCGATTTGACAGGACATCCCCACGGTCGGGACTTACCGGGTGGGGACGAGGTGGTGGGGCCAAAACCTGGCCCCTATTTTGTTTTTGAATGGGGCACTAAATTTAGCCGAGCATAGACTTCCAGACAAAATTCGAGCTGTAGGCCCGAATTTTGTGAAAAAAAAAGCCAAAAAAAAGCCTCTAACCCCCCAAAATGGGAGGGCTAGAAAAATCAGCCCATACAATTAAGACGGGGCCCACCTCGGGTAAGTCCGAGCCAACCTTTTTAGAACTGGCTAAAAATCGAAGTATTTCACCATCCACTAGGCTGCTTCGAAATCCCCACAAGGAAAAATAGGGCTAAAATACCATTTTATAGCCTAATTGCTATTGCTTGTAGGGAGCAGATGCCAGTACATCTACGAAGGTAGTGATGGCATAGCCAGATCATATCGTATCCCTTTGATACTGATTTGTAATTGGTAGCCAATACCTCTCTGCTTATGGCCATTTAGATTGGATGATATCGCCAACAGAGACAATCACGGTGAAACAATTCATTCTCTTTTGTCACCACCTGGCCAAAAGCATTCTTCAAAGTGGACAGGCTATCGCCAATATACTTTTCTACAGTAGTCTATAGACTGGTATGTCGCTAATATCATGATTCATCACTGAAGTACATGAAGTGTGGGACTTGTAGCCAAGGTTATTAAGTTTGATGAATTTTAAAATTGTGGTGCTTTCATGACTGAATGGTGGAAGTTGTTTAGTTCTTTTAAACTTTGGCGCCATAGAAGTGTCATGTTCAATCTGACCTCAGAGAAAAAATTGCAATACTGTAGCCAATAGTGTTTATGAGAAAAGTCGGATTGTAGCCAACACATTTATGTATTTGAGATCTATCCATAGCCACCTATGTACAAGGCTTTTGTACTTTGTAGCCAGTTGCTTCGCTAGTACCTCTTTTATTTTTAGCCAGCTGCCCATATTGAAGCCAGGGAATATCGCCAGCACTTCGAAGACATTTTTTTTCTAATAAAAAGGCTGGTCCGAGCGTGGGGATGTCCTGTCCGCGCCTAGCAGCCTATGGGGACGCTTAAATTGGTCTTGAACTGAGCTTGGGAACAAATTCACTCCAGGATGAAAAGCGACAAACACGGATGAGAAAGTGTACCTTTATCGAAGATGAAAAACGCTTCTGTTTGAATGCAACTCGGGTCGCGTTTGAATGTTTTGCGTGAGCGAACGCTGTTCACGCGTGTGTCGAATGCGAAGAGCGAAGTGCTCCATCGCCATAGCCATCTTCATTCAAGCGCAAGCTAACGATTCACTCTGAAAGCTCAACCTAAATTGGAGTTTAGACCTTCGACAATTCGAGGTTCGTAAATGTTCCCGTAATTTTATCTCGTCTCGTGAGGGTGTTAGACATGTGAAATGTCTCTGTGCTTGTGTGTTTGGAGAGATATGTCTTTATTCACGTTAGTAGTTTCAGTGTTGTAGTTGTGCGATGACGGGATCTCGCGTGTTAGTAATTGATTTTAATTACTCCTATTGTCTGATTTGTTAGTGATCGTCAAGGGAATTAGTAGTGCAATTACAAGGCTATACACATTTCCCAACATGGAACCAGGGACGATTAGAGATAGCCTGTGATTGCTCGGTTTTTTTTATTCATAACCTCGATGGAGCCCGTGTGTGTAGAGGTGGTACACATGCATTGATGAAGACCTCATGTTAGAAGATGGACTAGCTGTGTTTTGGTTACCGATTCCGTGATGCATACGTACGTATGGCTCTTGATGCTGCAGGTAGCTGAGCGGATGTCCAATTGATCAAGTCCAAGCGGCTTTTTAATTTGGAGCATCAAGAATGGCAGGCCTGGGGTTACGAGAGCTGGGCGCTACAGGGCTACGAGTCACCTCGCTCGGCTTCGGCGCGTCGCCTCTCGGCAATGTCTTCGGCGACGTGAACGAAAACGACGCCATCGCCTCCGTGCACGAGGCCGCTCGCCTGGGCATCAACTACTACGACGTCTCCCCGTAACTTTCTTCACCTCCAAGGATCTACTTCCATTCTTTTTCTAGGATTGATTTTTCTGGTAGTTTTCACAGGTATTATGGCGATACGCTCGCGGAGACGGTGCTGGGGAAGGCGTTCAAGACGATGCCGGTCCCGCGCGAGAGCTTCGTGGTGTCCACCAAGTGCGGGAGATATGGCTCCGGGTTCGACTTCAGCGCGGAGCGCGTGACGCGCAGCGTGGACGAGAGCCTCGCGCGCCTCAACCTTGGCTATGTCGATATCATCCTGTGCCATGATATCGAGTTTGGATCGCTGGATCAGATCGTGAACGAGACGGTCCCGGCGCTGCAGAAGCTCAAGGAGACCGGGAAGGTGCGGCATATCGGCATCAGCGGCCTCCCTCTCAACGTCTTCAGGTAACTCTCTCTCCCTGAAAACCCTAAACCCTTCACCAAAAATTAGCATGTATTAAGTTGTTTGGACGAAGCTTCAGTACCATATCCCTCTACTGATTTACAACACTACTAGTTGTTTGATCTTAGTAGCCACCAGATATGAAAGTCTCTTCACTATAATCCTTCAAGATGGAAGAGTTGAGTTATTTGTAAAGTCTCCGAAAGTTTTCAGAAGATGCTCGTCTTTCAATATACAATACTACTATTTTTTCACCCTATATAACTATTATAGAAATAGAAGAGTTTGGTGGCCTCTCAACTAGTATGGAAGAGAGAATGGTGGTGAATAAATCCCAACTTAGGACTAGTCATAGCCGCCTTTGAGAGAGGTCATGTTGTTCCTTGAACCTTTGAGGTAGTTTAGAGCTAGTTAGGGCAGATTTTAATTATAAAAATGAGAAAAGAGGACAGTACCCATGGTAGCTTTGCCTCACTTAAAAATACCTTAAAGAGGGATCATTTATTTATGGCACTTTCAAGACATATCATCTCTTTCAATGATAACACAGTCTACTTTATGAATCCCCAATTGTTTTAAAACACACAGAGATATGCTTCAGATCATTTTGTCAATACGGAGCAGTTCCAAGCTTTAGTTGTACTTGTTTGGCATCTCATGCAACCCTCTCCTCTTGGGCAGATATGTGGACATAGTATGGATCATTTCAGTCAAGGACAGAGCTGCAATTTTTTTGAAACAGATCAATTTCAACAGATTAATTGTAACAGACTAGTTCCAAACTTAAGTGTATTTATTTTCTCTTTGGAAAAAAGAAGCGGCATCTTATAAAACCATTATTCATGTAGGTATGTGTTGGATCGGGCGCCCAAGGGAGCGGTTGAGGTGGTGTTGTCCTACTGCCATCACAGCCTCAACGACACCTCATTGCTGGAGCTCGTGCCGTACTTGCAGGACAAGGGCGTGGGCATCATTAGCGCCTCGCCCTTGTCCATGGGCTTGCTCTCTGGAGGGGGATATCCCGAGTGGCACCCTGCTCCTCCAGAACTCAAGGTCTTCTTTCTCAACCCTCTTGGGCTTTGCTTGCCATAACCCAAGGTAGGAAGTCTATCAGAATAAGCAACCAAATCATGAATATCTTAGTTTTCATCTCAACTGCTCATTCAACTGTGTGCAACCCTCTCACCAAAATTGGGTGCCCAAATGCTTAATGAATAGCATAATGGATGTGACTGATCTTATCTCATTTGCAGGCGGCGTGTGCTCAAGCATCAGAGGTGTGCAAGGCGCAGGGCAAGAGCATCGCCCAGCTTGCGTTGCAGTACGCTTTGAGGAACCGAGACATCGCCACCACTTTGATTGGCATGAGCTCGGTGGATGTGGTAAGTTGCTAAATCTCATGATGATGCATTTGAAGTGAAAGTCAGACCATGCTTTGCGACATGAGTCATTGGAGGTTGGGAGTTAGGCGGCTGGAATGCAGAATTTGTTTGTGAGTTGTAAATATACGGCGAAGTTTACTATTCAAGGATCATCAAAGCTTTTGTAGATGTTGATTGTGCTTTGAGTATTGTATAAATTTACCATATGAAAACCAACAACCACCATTAGTGTCTATTCAAACTCCCAACCAAACTCTTAGGTACTTTGTAGATATCTCTAACAAGTCTGAGGTTGAATGGGAAGGTGGAGTTTAGCTCAATGTGATTCTAGAGGTGCATAGTAGTGGAACTTTTGTTTGGTAGAAAATGCCAAATATGTGCCTTGTGTATACTATATGTATTCAAGAGTTCATTTCTATATGTCCATCTAAGTTCATCAAATGAGTTCATAGTCGTCTAATAGGAGGTTGGAGTGTAACATGGGCTAGTATAAGAAGTTAGTGTTTCTATTTGTGTAGGGATCTACAAGTACTGGAGGGTGAAAATGTAGTGCCTGGAATGAGATTTGCGCCTTGGATGTGCAGGTGCGAGAGAATGTGAAAACAGCCATTGAGGTGGAACAGAGCACATCCAGCATGGACGAAGAGCTTCTACAGCAAGTGGAGCAAATTCTGCAGCCTGTCAAGAATATGACTTGGCCGAGTGGACGAGAAGAAAACAATTAGTTCGAGTGATTAGTGTGTACTGTTTTGCAGTGTCCAGATCTAGGCTTCTATGCCTTTGCCACTTCAAACTTCCCAGTTCTTCGGATTTGAACTGTCCTATTCTGACAAGCTGGGTCTGGATCCATTTCACATCCTAAAATGATGTGGCATTTCAAGTGGCAAAATTTTGGATAGGAGGCCAACACTCCACCCGAGACCCTTGAAGATACTAGGGTTTTGAGATACTAATTTCTCCAATTCTTCTAAAATATAATATTGATGTCCTATCGGCTAGAATTTTACATTTGTCCATCCTGGTTTTTGGATTCGATCATCATCATTATTCACCCGGTCTAGCATGAATGAAGTTGAAAACAGATTACATTGGATTGCATCATCATCATCATGCAATCCAATGTTTATTTATATCTGGTATCAGTGACCGTGGAGCTTGATAAAAGTGGGAGCGCAAAGTTATATATCTGACATGACATCAATAGACATTCATAGTCATAAAACGAAGAGTTGTAAACAGATTACATTGGATTGCATCATCATCATCATCATCTCAATCTGAATCGAATACAAAATTGACCTATAGTACATTTGAGGCTCAGAGTTCTGTCCTTTGATAGACTTAAATCCAGTACGAAAGCTAGACTTGACTCTGCCACAGTTTTGCAATGTAATGTAACAGTTGCTGAATACTGCTGTCAAGTTCCTAAGCACCTCGTTATCTATGCTGATCTGTTGAACTGGCACAAGAGCAAGAGAGGCGTGTTGAGTGATATTACTCAATGCATCAACTGATTCAAGGCGAGAATCTAAGCACCTTTATTGATAAATCCCTGCTTTCTCCCTTCAAACCCAGGCCTTGCCAGCTTCTTTTCTCTCTGCACCACAGAGAAGCATATTACATGTTAGATACCACACATTATTTGATTATACAAAATGCTAGAGCTTTTCCTTTCAGTAAACAGGGAGGGAGCTAGGCCAAAATTACCACAATTGGCAAACGTACTGACCTTAGCAATGGACCGTTCCTTCTTCTCAGATGCCCGCTGCTGGATATGTTCTTTACGAGTATGCTGTTTGGCTTGCTGCCCCTTCTTCTCCATCTCTTTCCGTTCTTGCCTGTGCACATCAAAGAAATTTCAAAAAAGGAAAGAAAAAAGAGGCATTAAACTAGACAACATTACACTGTTCACCACACCAACCATTAAACTGTTACTTACCACTTTTTGGCGCTCTTATTTCGCATTCCTTCTTCTCTCTTGATGCTCTTCTTCAACAGCTTCGGGTCGTCTAAGACCTGCAAAACTCAACCCAAAAAAGTCAGCTGAAGAATCAACACCTTTCTAAACCTGATGAAACATATATTACAAATGGAATAAACTATAAGTGAGGTTTCACCTTCTCGCCAGCAGCTCTGCTCACGGCCGCACTCCATGCATGCTTTGATGCAACCTCCTGGAAACAAGTCAGAAGGGACATGATCCATGAGACAACCCCACTCATTAAAATAAAGTGTTAAAAGGAAGAATTAAAAAGGAGAACAGTGACGTACCTGGCCCTTTTCCGGATCATGCATCTCGTCTTGCAAAGCTCTTGCCTGCAGAAGATGAACAGACAACAATATTACAACACGATGTCATAGCTTAACAATAAGGTTTGAAATGCATTTACAAGCAATTGTTGCAAACCTGAGCAAGAAGTTTTTCTTTTGATGGTTTCTTCTTCTTTGCGTGTCCGGAATCAGCATTGATGCCCATCTTGACTCGACTAAACTCCAAAGTATCTTCAACGACCCCAGAAGACGCCTGCATCATCATCATCCTCAAGTTAAGAAAATTCTAGAATTAAAAATATCCTGGAGAATTTCTAGAATATACACACAAGGTGTTTACCGGTTTAGTGTCAAGTTTAGGTCGTTTAGCTGCAGGTGCTGGAGTTTCACCATCCGTACTAGCATCTGGATCCAGGGCTTTGCTCTTCCGATTCCGCTTCAGAGAGTCGTTCTTCTTCTGGTTTTGCCACTCTTTCGCCACTTTGGCAGTCGTGGCAGCTTGGTCAGCGTGGCGCTTGGCACGAAGCATTTCGATTCTCTTGTGCAGCCTGTCACGTAGTTCTTCATATGTCACCGTCCTTGGTTTGTCTGCTCCACCAACTGCATCCCTCATGAATTAGCAAGATCCAAGAGTTTGGATTCCATTATAATAAAAAAGACGAATTCTGATTGTAAACCGCCGTACTAGCGTCACCAACCCCAAATGTTACCAACATTGATGGTCAATCGGTCCGACAGGGTACTTTATGATAGTGTCAATGATGTGGATGATTTATGTTCCTTACCATGGCACTAAAGGCTATATGCTTATGATTTTTGGTGTAGCTACTTTCAACCTGAAAAGAGGAGTACAACACAAACCTGAAGCTTCTGATGGCGCCTCCTTGGTCTTCTCTTGTTGCTGAATCACCTCCAGAGCGGTTCTAGGATTCTCTGGATCCAGCTGCAGCTCACAATATCCGCCTTCAATTAGGGTTTAGGGTGCTGGAGCTGCTATTCTCACTCATGACAAGAAATCTGTGAACCCTGACCCTGACTATGCTTCAACATCCAGTTTTCTTCAAAATATCAACCTCGTCGAAACCCAAACTACAACAATAAGATAAATGCGCTTGTGTCCAACTCCTTAGTTCCTAATGCAGCTACCTTGAATTTGATTGCGGAATGGAGCATTACCAAAACGGGGGTAGGTGATGTAAAAGGGGTACTCTATAAGGAATCTACTTCAATTGATTTCATAAACAAATAATGGTTTTTATGTTTTCGAGTTGTGATGACATCTTAAATATATGTACCTTTCATTATTATAAAATCTTGAACTCCTTATGTTGTGAGCTCCAAATGTTCGCCGAAAAGAGGCGAGTAATACTGTTAATTTAAGACACGGTGGTTATTACAAGCTTCTGTGGATGTGTTTGCTTTCGGAACTTCATTCTTGCAAGTATGCGGCATGGCTTAAACTAACAGGACCGGTGTCAAGAAAAGTCTGTAACCTAAACCTGACTCTGCCTCATAAACCCAATACAGGGACTTCTAAACCCTAAACTACCACAATCTGGGCATCACATACGAAAACTCACCCGAGCGCGTTTGGCTTTCTTCAAATTCAGCTTCGTCTTCCTCTTCGACTCCGCCCGTGCTTTCTTGCTCATCCCATGCACCTGCCACACACCCCAAACTCGCCTTCAAGAGCTACTACAAACCATAAACCCAACGTTGAAACCCTGGTTCCCCATGAGCGAACAATTTCAGCTCAAAACCCCTCCGAACTTACCCACTGGTCCGAGGGATTCTCCTTGGCGACGTAGATGTTGGCAGGAATCATCTCCACCAACCGGTCAAAAACTGCCACACCCAAATAACCCCATCAAAACCTCAGAAACACCAAAACCCTAGGAATCCTTCAACCCTAGTTGTCCTCCATAAGTTAAATTATAATACTAATGTCAAATGGTTGAGCCATTTGACATGAGTAAGTGCCTTGTTTTCACCTCTGCCCTCCAAACAAGGCAGTTCACTCTACCACACATCCATTGCCACTAAACCCCAGATGCCGGGATGAAGATGAAGCATGAGATGAGAGAGAGAGAGAGCAGAGGTTTAGGGTCTGACAGAGGGCGTGGTGGTGGATGGCGTCCTGGAGGGCGTCCATGGCGAGGTCCGTCTCCATCTCCATCGCCATAGCCATCGCCACCGTTGTGGTGCACTACAGCAGATGTTGCGACGGAGGTTGCACTGCTCGTCCTTAAACCCTAAACCCTAGCGCTCGGGCTGACGCTCATGTGCGACCTTGGCCGGGACGTTTCTCTAAGTCCTATTTGTTCGGGGCCTATGTACTTTATTCGAAAAAAGTACTTTTTCCTCACGCAACTTTTCCCTTGGAAACTACACCAAATACTGAATATAGTATGGATTCATTGGTAATGTGGGTGGAAAATGATGTGGACCACATCAATTTTGGTTTTGGAACACAATTCATGTGGACATATTTCAACATGTCAATAATTTTGAGTCAACAATTTTGAAACATCTCATACTATTTTCTGAGGAACATGATTTGATGTGGATTGAGAATTGAAGTAGACCACTGTAATTTACATATACTGAAATTAGTGTAGGTATTTCAAAATAGTCCGGTCCACTATATGTAGTGTTTGGTGTACTTTACAAGTAAATTGGGAAGGATGAAAATGATCTTCTAAAATTAGGTTGTTTAACAAATTAATCATAACCTTCTCCTGCCACTGTCATTGCCACATGGCACAAGAAGATTAGAATGTACATGGCACAAGAAGATTGGGAAAGTACATGGCACAAAGAGATTGAAAAGTACATGGCACAAGGACGAAGGTTCAAGAGTGACGATTGATTCTTTTTTTCACTTTATGTGAGAATTGTAGATCACCAAGATTGAATGATCTAGATGTACTTTGTAGAAGAAGGTTGTATAACACATCCAATTTGTCCACTGCAACCATGATGAATAAGATGTTTGAGAATCCTTTAAAGCTAAAAATAATAATGTTGGGTTTCAAATTAGAGTTAACATAATGTTCTTATAAATAGTATAAGTTTATATATGTGTCTAGGATTGATCAATTTTATCATGCAAAGGATGTATCTTTATTTCCATCCATTTCAATATGTTTTAAAAAAAATTAGTGAAGAGGGATCTAATTTCTCCACTAATAGGCCTTTTCAATGCTATTGTGTTTGTTGTTCATGAGGGTATTCTTCAAGCTCGCAGGAATAAGTTGAAGCAAAAACTTTGAGCCAAACGAATTGTCGTGAAAAGAAATATCGATAACCACTGAGGTTATTTGATAACCACTGAGGGACGTCCGTCTGGGAGCTCCGCGGGACAACTGTAATTTAGAGGAAAAAATTAATTTTTTTTTACCTCTTTTACTACCGGTTGCCGCAGTCCTGGCCCAGTCGCTGCTCGGTCTCCTCAACCGACCGCATGTGATTATTCATTGATTTCTCTCACCTCTCTACATGGGCATGTGTCATTTGTGCTAGGTTCAGGATATCCCATACCACATGTTCCTTGTGTCCGGGAGCAGGTAGTGCTATTTAATGGTCTTGTGGAGTCCTTTCAGACCACTCCTTTGTTTGCCTTTGGCTTTTAAAGGCTCAGTTTGCCTCTTGGGAAGTTGTGTCTGAAGCTGCCGCTTGAGGGGGTGGGTGTGGTGGCATCCTTGGATGCTGCTGCACTTTTCTTGTTGGTGTTGAAAGAATGTCGAAAGTCAACTCTAATTGAGTTGCCAGCTCGTATCTACCACCCTTGCACTCCACACGTGACTCTTGAGAAATTCAAAGAAATGAGGGCGGAGTGGAAGGCATGGTACAATGAATTGGACCGGTCTAGAGTTTGTTGGAAGCTTTGTGACCATGTCTTTGCGGACAAGCCTGTGAGGACGTTTGGCCACCTCGGATATATCTTCAACGGCACGGTTGTTGGTGTTGCTACGTGTAAAATATTGGTTGCCAATTGTGCTTATCCATTGTACATTTATCAATATCCATGGGAAGGTGCCCCATCGACCTACCCTTTTGTCGGAGGTTTTGCAACTTGAAGTGCCGGAAAGCAACGCCCATTTATCAAATTTCACTTGCTTTGGCACACCGTCATGTGCTAGAGTGGATTCGTGTGCAACTTCTCTTAATCAATCAAAGAAAACAACCCCGGCGCTTTTCGAATCGGATCTCCTCTGTAGCAGACCTATCTACAGAGATGGTGCATCTCTGTAGATGGATGGAGCTCTCTGACTAACCATCCAGATATTAGCGGACTCATCTACAGATGAATATTATGCAAGTTTGCCCCGCTGGAGAGGAGTTCCTCGCGTCCGTAGACACCTCCAGGGAATTTACAGACCACAAGTATGTGGCCAACATCATGACAAAGTACGTGGAGGTTGTGGGTCTTATCAACGCTGCAGTGATGGAAAAGGTGGTCAAGAACGTGCAAGAGAAGTACCCATGCATATATTTCCATGGATATGGGGCCCATATTATGAACCTACTTATATGTGATTGGAAAAAGGAGGCCTGGGCCAAGAAAATTGTGAGCAAAGCAAAGACCATCGTGGATTTCGTGAAGAAGCGGCATATACTTTTGGCGGTCTTCGGCTTCCACGAGAAGAACCTCTCCCTCATCAGACCAGGTGACAAACACTTTGCATCAAAGTATCTCATGATTGATCGCTTGTTGAAGGTCAGGAAGGCGCTCGAGCTCACGGTTGTTGACGCAAAGTAGGACCAGTATGTTAGGACATTAGGCAACAAAAAGAACTTCAACCACCTTGAAAAAGCAAGGAACACGAAGAAAGCCGTACAATGTAAGCAATTTTGGGGAGCATGCGACAACTTTTGTGAGCTCGTCAAATCGGCCGTCATTGCGTTAAGGAACTTTGACGGGAGGAGCCCTTGCATAGCCAAGGTGCACGCCATCATAATAAACCTTGAGAAGCACGTGCGGTCACTACGAAACAAATTGATGTTGTTGCCTCCCTCTATTGCAAACCAAGTGGAAGAGCATCTTGAAATACGGTAGCAACCCTTTTTTAGGCGAAAAATAGCCAAATGGCCAAAAAAATTATTTAAAAATAGAATATTTCCGAAAAAAGTGGGAAATTTGTGATTTTGCATCGCCAAAATTCCATCAATGGTCGTTGCTATTTCGCCATATTGCCACTAATGAACAACGGGGACTCCATCTTGTCGCCAAAAAGGATGTACAATTCTATATTTATAGAGCTGAAATCTTCAAAATGAATATTTACGGAGAAAATTTAGTTTCGTTTGGATTGAGGAGAAAGCCAGAAGTGCTACAGCTCCTTGGCCTCTGCAGCCACTGTGGCGATTCCACTAAAACAAAAAAAAAGGTTGTACGGCGGTCTGAGCGACGCACCGACCTCCGCTATGAAGGGGCTTTATGGAACCCATACTTCATCAATGAGAGGATGCTCAACAACGACTGCGATGCGAGGAGTGCGATGCACAAAGTACTTGAGAGTTATGGGACCGGCAACACTGATATGCTCAGTGGGTTGTGTTAAGTGGAGAACCAGGATTAGAGGACCAGAGTAGTAATTTTCATTTTTGGACTCCGGATGAGTTTTTAGCTCTCCAGTGGATGAACCTGACCAGGCGGATGATTTCCTTCCTGGACAGATTTTCATCCACTAGGCTAGCCGGATGAAACCTGGCCAGGTGGATGATTTCCATTCTAACCAGTTTTCATCCGTCAGTCGGATGAACCTAGGTAGTTGGATGACTTCCATCGAGCCCAGTGTTCATCCGCCGGATGACTTCCATAAGGATTTGGTGCACATGGAGGGGGAGCTTGGAGCTCTCTATCTCTCTCACACTTGCAACTTGGAGCTAGAGCTTAGAAGGATTAGGGTTAGAGGAGTTGTAGAGGTTTTTGAGGTCACATTGAGTTGGAGAGACTTTGTCATGTAAAAACTATGACCTAGCCAATAAAATCCGATGTGATTTGAGGTTTTATAAGGTGTTTTGAGCAAATCAGGGTTTCTTAGGGTTTCATTAGGGTTTCTAGGGTTTATGTAAAAGTGAGTTTGTAGATCAATCTCTCTTTAACATTGGCGACCATGCACAAGTCGGAATCATTTGGCTCTTGCTACAAGGAGGCAACTAGGGTTTGAAGCTTTGAGATCTAAATCTAGGGTTTTGGAAGCTTGTTTGTGAAAATTTTGGTTGTTTTTGAGTTGCATCCTGGGTTTAAAGTGTTGCTCTACTCATTGCACTAGTAGGGTTTTGTGGGTTTTTGTCAAAATCCCAACATTTGTGATTTTTTAGGAAGAGAAAAAATTAGGGTTTCTGGACATCTTGGAGCTGGCAGCCAGCAGTCTCGGACCAGTCCCGACAGTAGTCCAGCCCGTCCACAGTGCCCAGGAGCAGGAGGCGGCGGTAACGAGGAGTTGGAGCAACCCGGGCAGCAGCTCATAGGGAGTCGGCAAAGGTCGGCGGCAAACACCACATCTCCAGGGAAGTGTTCTCCCTTCCCATTTCGAAATTTTGATTTTAAATTTTTTGCTCCCGGTCACACCTTCGTAATTGGTGTAGACGTTTAGCGGAACTTTCTAGACGTTTAGCGGCAGTTTTGGAGGCACTTGTAGAGGCAGTTTTAGAGGCAGTTCTACAGGCAGTTTTGAGAGGCCATTTTAGAGGTAGTTTTAAGGCAATTTTAGAGGCAGCTTTCGAGGTAGTTTTGGCTGAAATCAACCCGGAGTCCCAACCCGGACATCCGATTACTTCCGGTGACACCCGGAGACCCGGAGGGCCTTCAAACTGAAATCAACCTGGAGCCGCAACCCGGACATCCAAACTCCCCTAATGACACCCGGAGACCCGGAGGCTTCCAGCTGTAGCCAGCCCGGAGTTCCAACCCGGCCATCTGATCACTTCCAGCGACACCCAGGGACCCGGAGGCTTCCAGCTCCACCCAGCCCGGAGTCCCAACCCGGCCATCTAATTACTTCCAGTGACACCTGGAGACCCGGGAACTTCCAACTACAGCCAACCCGGAGTCCCAACTCGGCCATCCGATCATTTCCAATGATACTCGAAGACCCGACGGCCTTCCTGCTGCGGACAACCTGGAGTCCCAACCTAGAATTCCAATCAGTCCGGCAACAACCGGAGGCCGGAGGCCTTGGAGCTCTAACTCAACCCGGAGGTTCCATACCGGATACCCAAACATGATCGGTGAACACTAGAGACCCGGCAGTCTTCCAGCTGCAGTCAACACCGGCGTACCACCCGGACCAAGGGACTGTTCCACTCTAGAAGGGGGATGGTGCACCCGGACCAGGTAAGTTTCCGGAAACACATCTTTCAAGTTAAAAACTAAAAATTAAAAAAGAAATACAAAGGGGAGGGGAAAAAAATTAAAAATTAAAAGATGTTATAATAGGAGGTAATAATTGCAAAGAAAAATTCCAGCTACAATATGCGGACACTACTCACTAGGCAGCATCTAGACTAGAGGAATGCACTGCTAACCGGAAAGGAGGAAAGATAGTGGATGGTTGGCGGGATTGCATGACCAGGGCAGTATATCGGCACCCAGAAAAGGAGGACCACAGGAGGGACGGAGGACAAAGGAGATCCCCGATCACTACCCCAGCACCTAGGGAAGACCGGATACTGAAGTGCTGGCAAGACAACTCGACCAAGCCAACACCGGAAGTCAGTCACCGGAAGTAGAAGACAATTCACTCAGTATGGATGGTGACCAGGGAGGAAGAGGTCCAGGAGATGTAGGTAGTCGATTCCAGCACCCGCGCACAACTCGGCTAGTACTGCGGCCGGACAAATTGGAGGTTATTACGGTCATGGGCAGACTACATAATACCTCGGAGGCTAGCGTACAGCAAGCCTCACATTCACCACACGAAAGAGATAGAGGTGCGGAGAGTGGCAACAAGGCTACCAGAAATGTGCGAGTTGGAGCTTCTTGGAAGAAGCTGACTTGAAGGATATTTAGGTTAGAAGGATGCACTGATGGCTGCCCATGTGAAGCTTGGAAGTTGGTGACAAGGCGGAGATTTTGGGACTTGGACAGGGTATCGGCACCCGGACGGACTAAGGAGAGACAAAGGACGAGGACATCCACGATCGTTACCCGACCACAGAGATGGCCTGATAACTGGAGGAGCTGGTGAGAAAACACGCTGGGGGCATACTCAAAGGTAACACCAGAAGGAGTCATAGATGACTTTCAACCAACAAAAAAAAAACATCAGTGGACCGATGTAGTTTAGAAGGGGGATAATGTTAAGCGGAGAACCAGGATTAGAGGACCAGAGTAGTAATTTTCATTTTTGGACTCCGGATGAGTTTTTAGCTCTCCAGTGGATGAACCTGACCAGGCGGATGATTTCCTTCCTGGACAGATTTTCATCCACTAGGCTAGCCGGATGAAACCTGGCCAGGTGGATGATTTCCATCCTAACCAGTTTTCATCCGTCAGTCGGATGAACCTAGGTAGTTGGATGACTTCCATCGAGCCCAGTGTTGTTCCGCCGGATGACTTCCATTAGGATTTGGTGCACATGGAGGGGGAGCTTGGAGCTCTCTCTCTCTCTCTCACACTTGCAACTTGGAGCTAGAGCTTAGAAGGATTAGGGTTAGAGGAGTTGTAGAGGTTTTTGAGGTCACATAGAGTTGGAGAGACTTTGTCATGTAAAAACTATGACCTAGCCAATAAAATCTGATGTGATTTGAGGTTTTATAAGGTGTTTTGAGCAAATCAGGGTTTCTTAGGGTTTCATTAGGGTTTCTAGGGTTTATGTGAAAGTGAGTTTGTAGACCAATCTCTCTTTAACAGGTTGCTTCATGAGTTCCATGCAAACCAGTGCAAGGTTGATCCGTATGATGCCGGGTGGGATGTAAATAGCCTAGAGGATGCCCCACATGTCTAATAGGACCAACTAGGCTACTGTGAAAAGCATTTACCGAACCTAGCTCGTCGCTTGCATAACTCTCAAGTACTCTATGCATTGCACTCCTCGCATCGCAGTTGTTGTGGAGCATCTTGTCATTGATGAAGTATGGGTTCCACAAAGCCCCTATGTAGCGGAGGTGGGTACGACACTGAGACCACCGTATTCAAGATGCTCTTTCACTTGGTTTGCAATAGAGGGAGGCAACAACATCGGTTCATTTTGAAGTGACCGCAAGTGCTTCTCAAGGTTTATTATGATGGCGTGCACCTTGGCTATGCAAGGGCTCCTCCCGTTGAAGTTCCTCAACGCAACGACGACCGATTTGACAAGCTCACAAAAGTTGTCAGCTCATGCGAGGAGTGCAATGCATAGAGTACTTGAGAGAGAACAAGAGTAGGAACCGATTGCACATTGCACAAGTGGAGGACCTCCTCTACGTGTACTTGAACTCTAAGCTGAAGAGGGATAGGCTTCAGCTCAAGGACAATGTAGAGGTGAACCGGTACAAAATGAATGATAATCGGGAGGCTTCGGACTCGGATAGTGATGACGATTCAACCGACGATGAAAATGGAGCGGGGTTGGATGATGCACCTACTCATGGCGGACATCTTGAGGAGGACAACGGTAATTGGAGTCCGGCCAATGACGAGGATGACAACTACGGCCTAGTGGACTGGCACTTGCGCAATCGGTGCCTCTTGCGATGCCCGCAAAATGGAGAGAAGAGAAGTTGAAGCAGTAGACGAGGAGGTGACATCGCCGGTGCAATCAGCCCCACACACAAGAGGAATGATGCAGAGTTGTGATGAAGATGACATCATTCCATCGCAAACTTCTACCGTGTTTGTCACGGCAACGTCTCCAGCTGAAGTTTCTACTCCCATGTTGTTTCCAACGGAGTGAAAGCCACCTCCATTGTGTGGTAGGGATCTCACATACAAGGAGCGGGACAGAAGCTTTACCTCACCAACATCATGACCACTGAGTGGCTGCTGAGTCCAGGGATGACAACCGCCCTGTCACGGGACGTGGCGTCGAGGGCCTCTCCGCATCGTAGTGTTTTAGCGTAGATTTGTTTGTTACTAATCTACGGGTTTAGGGACGTACAGCATCGTACCACATTCATCCGTGGATGATTTCCGTCCACTTAGGGTTGTGTGTGTGCGTATAGCGCCGGATACGTCGTTGACTTGACGTCTTTGTGAAGTCAAACTTTGTGAGTGAGTTAGAGAGTGTTTAGTAATTACCTTTGCTTGTAAATACTCGCAAATCTGACAAATTTTGAGGAAGTTATGACCAATGAAAGAATTGGAGGGGGAAGAGGAGTTGCTGGAGGTGATTTCTACAGAAGCGCGTTCACACTGTAAGTGGTTCAAGATTTTCTCAGAATTAGTTTTTTTATTACCCCCGTTGACACTACGTTGGGCAAACGGTCTGGGCTATTGCATGAACTGGTTTTTTAATTACCCGTGTTCACACTAGTAGGGACCCAATTGCAAATTGTGTACGTTATTCAATTGGGACCCTAAACTGTGCCGCAAACCTTAAACCGCTGGTTTTTGTACCAAAGTTGTTGGAATTGAATTTTGCAAATGCTAACTTTTGCAAAAATCAGTATTTTTTAATTCCAAGAACGGTTTTGGACTCCTAGTAGTAATAATAGTCTAGGATAGAAAACAACTTGATGTTTCTAGGACTGTGAAAAAACCCACATTTTTATGTAGCTTCAAAAAAAAATAGTGATTAAACTTTGAAGGCAGTTTGCATGGGCATTCTGACTCAGATGTGAGTGAAATTTGCGCCTCTGGTTGGGGATTTTGCCATTTTATTCAATTTTTGTATTTGATAGGCTAGTTGTCGCTTTTAATCACCCATTCTGTCAATTGAATTGGGGAGATTTGTGTTTGTAAACATCCAGGTCAACATCCCACTACTTCTTAGTTTTAGACATTGGGGGGAACACTTTTGAATGTTAAATTATAATACTAATGGATCTCAGCTTTGCATTCCGCAACTTTACCATTGTATCACATGCTTTTCTTTCCAAATGGGCATAAAAAATGGTCTCCAAACACCCTATTGAGAGGCTTTGGATCCAAAAGCTTGGAGTTTGCCGAAGCGTATCCAAATATGATTAGAGGAAGAGGTAGGGTTGTTTGAGGAGAGTGACGAAATGCACTTTAACGTATACATGCTTCATTGGCGTAATCAAAACGACAACATATTCTATATTGGCCACTTGCTAGAAGAATATATGGTGGGCGCATTGGCGTGCATTGAATTAGAATTGGATGAAGTTTTTCAAAGGTAAGAAAATGGACTTGTGATACGAACTTTACAACGGGGTGATGGATGTTTCAAAAGTTGACCACATGATTTGGCACAAATTGTCGAGAGATTTATCTTGCCCTCATATTTATTGACAAGCATGCGGCAAATATATCAACGTTGTCAAGACGCCAAAGCCATTGTGCACAAGTTTGGTAGGCTAGACCTTTCTCTGGCAATCACATATAACCCAAGATGGCCTAAGATATCAACAGAATAAAAACCGGGGAAAATATCACAAGCTTAGTTGGATTTAGTTGTGCGTATTCAACTTAAAATCCCAAAAATTGATGATAGATTTCAAAGACTACAAAGTGTTTGGCAAGGTGCTTTGATATACTTGGGTGATTAAATTTCAAAAAAGAGGCTCATTGCACGTGCACATCTTCTACATTCTCAATAACCAATCAAAATTGAGGACTACAGAGGACATCAACATAGGAGTGATTGCCAAACCACCCCAGTGAGTTACTCCAATGTGTAAGAGACATTGACACGTTGTTTGGTGCATAGGCCTTGCGGCACACAAAATCCAAGTGCCCTTTGCATGGAGGATGGTAAATATATCAAGCAATATCCTCGCAACTTTGCTAAAAAAACATGCATGGACGAAAATGACTACCTAGTGTACATGAGGAGGGATGAAGGATATTTTGTTGCTGATAACAAAGGTAATCATGATGACAACCATTGGGTTAAACCACACTATCTTTATTTAGTATCAAAGTACAACACGCACATTAACGTTGAGGTAAGCTTTCTTTGCCCCCCTTCCATTGTTGTTTGAGGATCAACTTCATAAACTTTTGATCATTTTGCCTAGAGATGTGCTGCCAATCACCGTTGTGAAGTACCTTATTAAACACAAATACAAAGGTCATGATCAAGCAATTGTGGTCTTAGAAACACGGATGAGATTCAACAATACATTGATGCCGCTTGTCTTTGCGTCTACGATAGACTAGAAGCTATTTGGATTTGCAATGCACGATGGATTTGTAGAATGTAATGTTTGCAAGTTCATCTACACAATCAACATTGTCTCGCATTAAACGAAAACGAGAATTTAGTTGACATTCTTAACATAGATCAAGCTACGAAGACAACTTTGATAGAATTGTTTGAGGCGAATTGGATAATTCCACTTGCCAAAAATACGTCGAGAGTGGACTTTCCTTCTTGCTTTACATAGCCGACATAGAAGAAATAGATGATTTGAAAGAGGGGATGTGCAATAGTGTGTATCTACTTTGTCAATCCATCAACAAACAAGAGATACTTTTGACGTTGGTGAAAGGCGCGACATCTTTTCTGGACCTACGCACCTCAAAAGGTGTTGTCCTTGACACCTTTCAAGACTTCTTGCATTCAAGTGGACTAAACAATAACGATAGAGAGTAGGAGCATTGCCTCCAGGGAGCGACAATGATACAGTCACGCGCTCAACTCCGTTTATTTTTTGAAGCCTTTTTAATGCATAGACTATTGGCAAACCCACGTTAATTATTGAAGAATCTTTGTGAAATTTGATTGGACAATTGGGGGCATTGATTATAGAAGAATAGAGTAGAGCAACCATCACTAGAGCAAATTCACTCTTACATTAAACTTGATCGGATGAATTGCTTCCAACATTCAAAAAGTTGTTGGACGATTTTGATTTATTACAACTTGCAACTTTCATGGAGGAATTGCAATCAAGTCAACTTATTTAGACTAGCTCAAAATGCAAGGACACACAAATGAGGGAAGAGGTATAATATCAAATTGAAACATGGAACATCGAGCAACGGGACATTTACCAAAGAACACCATATTCATGAAAAGTGCAGATAGAACATAAAAAGTGCACGTTGTGTAAATTTCAAATGTTTGAAATGGATTCTTAGTATAAGATTTTGGTTGTATTCAATACAAAAGTTGACAATTTTATAATAAATCGTCTACTTCAAAATATAAAGTTTAAAAGTGGAAAGTTGGCTTAAGCCCAATATCCCTTCAAAATTGTATTTTTTGATTCATCTACCCAAAATTTGACAATTTCATAATAAATTGTCTAATTCAAAAGATAAAATGTGTAGGTCTGAGGGAGGATTACGTTTTAGTCCAACCCCTTCAAAATTGCCCTTTCTAATTTTACAACATAAAATTTGACAATTCCACAATAAATTCTCCAATCCAAGCATGTAAAAGTCAGAGGGGTGTAGAGGGAATTAGGCTTATTAAGTCCAACACTATCCTTAAAATTGCACTTTGTCGTGCACAACCGCATTGTGCCAAGATAACATCGTACTAATCAAGGGAGGGCGCACAGTCATAGACAACTCGAGAGTAACGGTGACATAACCACCACCGTTACCTCTATTAAACAATAAAACAATACACACTTACACTCTATCAGCAATCCAGACTTAGGGAAAAGAAATAAATGACTCATAACCTCGTACACCAAGAAATAGTAAGCGGTCTACAAGTACCCCTTTACTAATAAACAAGTAGAAAATACTCATAAACTACACATAGTCAAGTCAATGCCATTCTTAAAGAATGATCGCATAATAACAATGAAGCTAAAGAAGTGCACGCACGCACGCACTCTCTCACTCCATCACATGGGAGACTCAACTTGAGAAAGATGAGTCCCCTTCAACTACACGTGGAGGTCATTTGGACTCCAAGTCCCAAATGAGGTGTCAAAAGACACCACCAATGCCCTAAAAGTCAAAAGACTCTAATACTAACTCTAATTAATAACTAGAGTTAGAATCTAGGTCTTCCTTGGGCCGCTTAACCTCCTAGTTGGTTTATAACGCATAAACCAACCTCCACAAACCCTCCAACGCACCGAACCTGACAACTTTTTGATTCACCATCACAAAACTTGACAATTTCATAATAATTCACCTAATTCAAAATATAAAATTTAGAAGTGAGGGGTACTAAGGCTTAAGTCCAATCCCCCCTCCTAAAATTTCTCCTTCTAACTTTACAACATAAAACTTAACAATTCCTGATAAATCATCAAATTTTGACCAAAAAATTTGACAATATAAAACTAAATTTTAAATTTTAAAATTGGATATGTGTAGAGAGGGTTAGGCTTAAGCACAACCCCCTCTCTTTTCGAAATTTCACTCTTTAACACATTAACTTCAATTCTATAAGTTCATAACAAATTCCAATACTAAAAATTCAAAGGTTAGAAGTGGAGGGGGTCCGGCTTAAGCCCGACCACCCCTTTCAAAATTGCACTTTCTAACTCTTTTTCTCCAATTCTATAAAAACATAACCTCAAAGTTGAAAGGTTAGAAGTAGAGACGGTCCAGCTTTAGCCCGACCTCCCATTTTAAATTTTCATTCTCTAACTCTTTAACACCAATTCTATTAGTTCATAACAAATTCAACAACTCAAAGTTCAAAGTTTAGAAGAGAGAAGGTCCAGCTTAAGCCCGACCCCCTCCTTTCAAAATTGCACTCTCTAATTCTTTTACTCCTATTTGATAAGTTCATAACAAGTTCTACAACTCAAAGTTGAAAGCTAAGAAGTGGAGGGGGTCCTACTTAAACCGGAACCCCCCTTTCAAGATTGCACTCTCTAACTCTTTAACTCCAATTCTATAATTTCATAACAAATTCTACACTCTTTGTTTTTAGGCTAGAAGTGGTGGGTGTCAAGCTTAAGTCTAACCTCCATCCATTTTAAATTTTCACTCTCTTATCCTTGAATACCAATTCTATAATTTCATAATAAATCATCAAATTCTATTATATGTTCATTTGGGCTTAAGTTCTATTAAAGCCATTACACATTAATTGACATGGAAGTTAAAAGACTCAATACTAAAGTGTTGTATTTTATAATGGTATAAAGCCCTTGTTGAACGACTTGTAAAGTAGATGATCCAAACTTGCCTGAAAAGACATATTTTACAAACCCTAAACTTGCTCGCAAGATTGATAACCTCCCTACTTCACAAACTTACTTCATGTCCTCTCACATATTCTACCATAACCCCCTTTCTTTCTATGCATCTTGTTTCTACTCTCTTCACTTTGTTCAAGCAACTTCACCATCTTCACATGTAGCCTCACAAGCAAGCCTGCTTCACTACAATCACAAGCTAGTCTTGTGAGCTTCAAGAGCTCTCTTTGCTCTCACCTCATGTCTGCCTTAGATGCAATTCCAAACCTTCTTACTAGCACAAGATTCAAACGGGAGTTGAGGACGAGATCTAGATCTAGATATAAATGTGTGCAAACAACTATACAATTGTAGTTGACTTTGGCATTAGGGTGGACCCGCCTTGATTGACCTCAAAATTAGGGTTTGAAAGGACTTGGTCTAGAGAGCTGGCTTGACTTGGCATTTTGAGAGGCGAACTCTTGCTTTTCATATTTGCTTGTAAGTAATGGTATAGTTTCTTGCATTCTTCCAACATTTGTATACTTGAATTCTCTCTTCATAAATTAAGAGATAGCTTGATTAGTTGTAGTAGTGATCTTGGATAATTTTTGTGGCAAGAATTATGCTTTCTAATTATTGAGGGTTGAGATCTAATGTGCTTAAAGTAACATTTTGTTGTATAATCCATCATAAACTCTAAAGGATTTTGTCAACTTTTGAGGATTTGAGAAACTTGAAATTTAGCCATTTGAGGTTGTTAATCCCTATCGTGAGATCAAGATTAAACTTTGATCTAATAAACCAACATATAAATTGAAAAAAGGAGGTCCGTTGGAGCTTAGGTCTAACCCTCTTTTACTACTAGACCTAAATTTTTGCTTAGAAAAGTTAAAGAATCCAACTTTGAAATGGAGAGGTTGGGCTTAAGCCGGACCTCCTCTACTTCTAACCTTTCAACTTTGAGTTGTAGAACTTGTTATGAACTTAGAAAATTGGAGTAAAAGAGTTAGAGAGTGCAATTTTGAAAGGAGGGTCGGGCTTAAGCCGGACCCCCTCCACTTCCTACCTTTCAACTTTCAGTTGTTGAATTTGGTATGAACTTAGAGGATTTGTGTTAAGAAGTTAGCAAGTGCAATTCAAAAAAAAGGGGGGGGGTTGGTCTTAAGCTGGACCCCTCCACTTCTTTCCTTTCAACTTTGAGTTGAAGAACTTGTAATGAACTTAGAGAATTGGTGTTAGAGAGTTAGAGAGTGCAATTTTGAAAGGGGGGAGATTGGGCTTAAGCTGGACCCGTTCTATCTCTTAGCTTTCAACTTTGAGTGGTAGAATTTTTTTTCAATCTATAAACTTGGAGTAAAAGCGTTAAAGTGTGCAATTTTGAAAAGAGAAAGTCAAGCTTAAGTAGGACCCCGTCCACTTCTAACCTTTCAACTTTTAGTTTAAGAATTTGTTATGAACTATAGAATTAAAGTTAATGGGTTCAAGAGTGCAATTTTGAATAGGGAGGGAGTCGGGCTTAAGCCTAACCTCTTGTACTTCTAACCTTTCAATTTTGAGATGTAGAATTTGCTATGAACTTATAGAATTGGAATTAAAGAGTTAGAGAGTGTAATTTGGAAAAGGAGGGGTTGGGCTTAAGCTGGACCCCCTCCACTTTTTACCTTTCAACTTTTAGTTGTAGAACTTGTTATCAACTTATTGAACTAATGATGTCCCGAATTTACTAGCAATGCAATCAAAAATTTATATGTAGACATCTACTAATCATTTGTGATTGTAGATTCGATTTAAAATAGAGTGCACCTATCTATGTGCGCTTTTCATGAATATGGTGTTCAAGATTCATCTTGACATCTTTGACAAGATTTACTTTATCAATGGACCAGGTGGTACGAGAAAGATGTACTTGGAGAATCTCATGTCCTGCGCAATATCAGATTGGGTTGGCAGTTGCTTTGTCCAAAATCTCCGCACAATTGCTACACAAAGGCACGACAACTAATTCAAGGTTTAAAATTCCAATTGAGTTGAACTTGACTTCTGTATATAGCATCTGTAGACAAAGTGATTTGGAAGAATTGATATGGCGTACAAAGCCCATTTGCTAAGATAAGGCGCCAATGGTCAATAAGAATGCCTTTGAAGCTATTGATCTTTTGCTCCACAACATAATAAAATAAATTGTGCTCTTTTAAGAATTTCTTTTTTTGTTGTGCTGCAATTCCAGACAAGTTTTTTCAGTTGTTCCAAAGGGCTTGCAGCCACACATTGTCGCAACATAAATCAAGGAGTCTAACATGTGGGCAATATTAAAACCTGTGCCTTTTGTCAAAGTATGCGAGCCGTTGCAACCTTTACAATGTTTGCTGCGGATTATCTTTTGGCGCTGGAGAAGGCAAGTTGGACTTTGTTGAGGAAGATTATGGTTGTTGTCCATCCAATACACTATTTCCTTAGCAGACTATGAAGGGTCTGACTTATGCGGTTTATCCGGAAATTGCAATCACGGCGGAAGGAATTTTTCAACAATTGCGATATTCTTGTAGCACACAAAAATGACATGGCCAAATTCAACTTTGTTGTGCTTGACATGTTGCCTTGAGCAAGTCAAATTCTCTTAAGCACTAGCAAGGTGGACAATGAAGTTAACCTCAATGTGATCTCATATGAATTTTTGAATATGCTAAAAGTCAGCGGTTGGCCACTCCACAAGCTTATGCTTAAAATTGGTACACTAGAAATGCTTCTACGTAACTTAGATCCATCTAACAAACTATGCAATGGACTAGACTCAAGTGATTGTGTAGGGTATGTTGCATTCATACCTCAGATTCCTTTGGTTATTGAGAGTGCCGACTTCTTTTTTTCAATACGCCGCATGCAATTTCTAATCCACGTCGTGTATGCCATGACTATCAACAAGTCACAAGGACATACTCTTCCCAAAGTCGGTATGTATGTAATCAAGGACGTTTTAACACATCGACAAATCTATGTTGCATTTTCATGTGCAACAGCTCCCAAAGATATTTCATCAATATTTTTGGAAGGGGTATCAAATTGAGATGACAAAGTAATGCTTAATGTTATTTTACAACTACACGCTTCGCTAATCAATTTTCTTTTTCAATTTGATTCAACAATGATTCTCCAATTGCATCACCAGAGACCGCCCTTGCCCCGTCAAGGACAACAAATCTTCACTAGTTTTACATAGAAACATTACATATGACTTCATCCCAAAATTGGCTATGAAGTATAAACTTTCATGGACTATAATTCATAAATGAATTTAAAATTTAACCCCAAACTTCTTTGACAATTTCACACCAAAAACACTTCCAAAGTGTTAACTCTAGTACAATAAGTTAAGAAGGAAATAGAAAATCGTATTTCTAGTTTTAACCATATCATCTCATTTAGCACTTGATAAACAACACACTCCAAAATTTTCATCAACTTTGACCGCATGGATTGAAAAATTATAGTGTTAAAAGTAGAAAAAATGGTTCATTTTCATCCCTTTGTTGAGTGGATCAAGAGACTTTGACTTCACTTGGTGTCGAGATTTTTCACTCCACAAGGTCTAAATTTTATATCATTATGTTGATCATGATATTAACTCCTTGTACACCATCATTGTCTTCACCTTCAGGGAAAATGAAGGCTGAGTGAGCTCCGTATTTTCTGGTGAGGGGGAGTGTGGGACTTAGTCTCAAATCAAGCACCATAGGCCACAAGGAGTGCTGGACCTTGTTGGGAGCCCCTATTTTGCATTCGATTTGATTCCGGAGGTAGGCTTAGGAAGCAGGCTGTGTTGGAAAGGCTCACAAGCTCCAGATCTAAGGTTTAGTGAGGAGATCGAGGTGCTTTGAAGTAGGATTTGTGAAGAGTTTAGATCTGAAAGCTTGGGGACTCGTGTTGGACACCGATCTGTCTTCCAAAGTACCAACATTCCTACTGCCCTGATCTGAGAGAGTTCCCAGATCTGCAAGCCGCCCGCAAGCCCCATACCCTCCGAACCAGCGTCACAACATACATCATTGGAGGGAGGACTAGCAAACTCGGGCTCAAGAGCTACTGCGCACTATATCAGGCTATTTCTTACCCATACACCTTATTTTCATTGTTGCATATCCTAGTATTAGTGTGTCTTGCTTGCTTTTTTCTAGTACACCTTAAACTCACACTACTACCAATAGAATGCTCACTAGTACACACATGTAGCCACGAAAGACACAACACTCTCACATACATAGAACTTGCTGATAGCTACAACAACAGTACACAAATAACGAAATACCGTCTTGTTAGAAACAAACCCACTGAGCAGGAGCCACATAGACATAGTAACACTAACATAGCACACATCGACACAGATACGCTTGATAGGGGACTAACCAGAAAGTTAGATCCGCCACATGAAAATACATTGTGCAGCACCAACACAAGATCCAACAACGTATTGATACAACGTAACAGAGACACGAACTTGCTAGACCTTAAGGACCAGATCAGAGAGCAACTACTGAAGGTCGTGACAAGATCCAACACCGAACTTCTGCGACGCGACACCAACTTACTGAATCCAAAGGCCCTGATCACCAAACCGCCGCGAAGTGACTCCATCTTGCTGGACTTGAAGGCCCAGATCACCGAACTGCTGATACGAGACCCGAACTTGCTGGACCTGAAAATCCAGATCACCGAACTGCTGCGACGCGACCCCAAATCGCTGGACAACAAGGCCCAGACTGAGAGCGTAAGATTCAGCTGCAGGGGCAGCCGACCTCAACTGCATCAACAAAACACAAATAAGCGAAACAACGACCACCACCAACAGACCAGGACAAAAATTCTAGGTAAGTTTTCTAACTCCTACAGTCATTGTTGCTCACAAATTCAGTATAAAAAACATAAAACACACCATAACCACAAGGATAATAGCACTGAAGTAATAGTAAAATCCATAGTAGTAGCCTATAAAATCATAAACCAAAAAATTAGCTCCTACATTCGCATTAAATGTAAAAACTCCAACAAAATCGTAGTAAAAGAAAATAAAAAACATACACAACTAGTAGAGAAAGCGAGGCAGTACATACATGTGCATCGAAAAAACATTGTTTGGTTCCAAAGCTGCAGCCAGAATCTAGGCGACCCGCGGAGCAAAGCACACGCAAGGAACGCAGAATCAAGGCGACAGGAACAGAAGTCCCGAAATCAACCTGCAAGGATAGAGGAGAAAAGTAACGAACACTGCCGTCAGCCCAAAGCAGAGGATGTGAACAAGACCCACTCAAGAGAAGGCTGCGCACACCCAAGAGGAGACCAACACAAGGCGGAGCTGCAAGAAAAAACCACACACAACAAATCTGTCAAGACAAGAAAGGAGTTAGCACGGTGCGAACCTGAGACTGAAGCAGCAAGTCCAAGCACAAGAACTCGACAGAAGGTGTCCAAGCAACAGCAAGAGCAGGGACGAGTAATAGCAAAACTGAGAGAACCGACAATAGAGACACAGCAGAGGAGAGAGTCGACACAAAAGATAGAGATCAGGACAATAGACACGAGGAACGCAGCACCCGAGACCCAAGCAAAGGGACAACACACGCAGAGCAAGATACACGCAAGGAACGCAGCGCCCAAGTCCCAGAAGAAGAGACAGCACACGCGGAGGAAGGTACTCGCAAGGAAGGACTTCGTACCTACGGAACAAGGACCAACATACAGAAAGCACCTAGGAGATCAAGACAAAGAGCAGCGCAAAGAGGAAGACTCATCTCGCACGCAGGGAAAGGCAGCACATGCGACTTGTAAAAGGAGACACGAAGAAGCAGGCGATACACAAGACGACGTGCAACGCCGAATCCTAAGAAGGCCAGCCCCCACACACCGCTATTCGTACACTGCGCAACCACCACAGAGCGCCAGCCCTTACACTCCGCTAGCCCACACTTCCCGCAGCCCAAAAACAGGCTCCGCCAGCCATCATACTACAACGACTACACCAACTGTCACGAAGGTAAGTCCAAGAACCCTCTCCCTTCAGAATTCGGTACTAACACCCCTTTGCTATTCGTTTACAGCCCAAATGTCAGATAGCGCCAAGAAAGACTGGGCCATGAACATGGACATTGAATCACCAGATAGTACCCCCCCCAGAGCCAATACAAGGGCGGCCAGCAGAGAAGAATGCGAGGCCAGCAGCAGTAAGAAGAGCAAGGTCTCCCTTAACCAAGAAGGTAATAAAACACAGGAACCTGATTTCACGAAATTCAAACTTTGGTTGGGCTTCCCAGCCATGGAGGCATTGGCCGTGGAAGAAGGGGCTGAAGAACTATTCAGTGGAGAATCTGTGATTGACATGATCACACGAGGACTCAAGAAGGAAGAGGCTATGGAGGTGGCCAAAGCAAGGATAGCCTTCCCCCGTATTCCTCAAATGCTCTACCCCATGACTAGAGCTGGAGTGGAAGGGCAACACTACAATATTACGCAAGTGCCATTTGACATCAAAACTAGTGAGTTTTCTGGACTCTCTCTCAATTTCCATGTTGCCATCTTCTTCGAAACTCCTAGAAATCCTCTCATGCATGATGATGTTAGGAAAATGGTAATGGCAAGACTCATGAAGATGGACATTGTTTTAGGGATAGACCTCATTGACCCAATCGCAATCCAATGCCTAAGCATAAAAAATGGGAAAACTAAGGGGGTGTGGGCGGGGTCTATCAAATTGCACCTTCTAAAACCAGAAATTGATGGTTTAATGCTACTCAAAGGCCTTAGGCCTTTTATTCTAACAATTGATGGAGAATGTGTAGTGGGGAAAGTTTGCAAAACTTACCATGGAATTGCCAATGGCTCTAACCTATCCGTGAAAATCAAGAGTGAGTCATTGGTGGGGATATCCGCACAAGTCCTTTTCAAAGAAGCACTTGGAAATAGCTTCCACCGGAGGCAAGAGTTTGAAATAACGGGAGTACAAAAAGTCACCGAAGACTCACATGCCTTCATCATCGCCACCACACCTCAGCAAGTGAAAAAGATTTTGTTGCATCATATCACCTTGCGTGGAGAGGTTGTGCATGCAAGACAAGTCCTTTCCACCAAAGGACCCAAAGGTATTATCGAATCCAAAGCTAGGAAAGATGCATTGACACTCACCTTATCTCCTCTCTCCATTTGTTTGAATGTTGAAAGCACAACACATGAAATCTATAAAATCATGGGTGGAGCTAATGTACGTTCGATTTGGTTTCACCGAGACAATGGCACTAACCACAATGGTAGTGCCAACGTCTTATGCTCTAACGCCATTGTCTATAGAACGTTTGTGAAGAAAACACATCTCATTGGTGGGAACTACGTTGACTTCTCACCCCACCGAAGGAGCTTGGAAGGACTTGAGCCTCCAACGGAAGAGCAAGTGAAGTCATTTGGTTTTGACGACATCAACACCGCGATTGTCAACACTATAGCTACATACAACATGCAAGAGAAGAACGACAACATCACCAAGAGAGATATGGTGGAACTCTTGGAAGAAAACAACAAGAAGATGAGGCAAGAGAATATGGACTACACCAACAAACTACATGGTGAATTGAAGGCTCAAATGGAGGAGATTCAAGAGTCCATGTTTGCCACACTTGAAGGCATGAGAGCCTTCACGAGCAAAATCAACAAACCAAGACTTGAGCCAAACATGTGAACCCAAAAGACCACATAGTAATACGTATATATCCTATAGAATACCACAATATACAAATAGATCCTTTATACAATACTAGGAATAAATATATAGAAGTATACAAATATATGAATACAGCATATATAAGCTGTATTGAATACTATACTAAAAACAGTACTAGCTATTGCAATATATACATTGCACAACACTGTATTTTTTACTCCATTAAATACAAATACTATACGAAATATTATGATAAATACACAAGTGATACCATATTCAAACAACAATACAAATACTTGGCGATACAATACAAATTTATTTGGCGAGACTTTAAATACAAAATACAACATGATATTAGGCCTCACAAATATTTATACCGTATGAAAAGAAACAAAAAAATACACGTACACCGTAAACCGCACACTAAACTAGAAATGATACTACAGTACACAACATGTAGCACACAATATAATAAAAATATTGATACAAATAATGGTACGTACGCTACTACATATACTAATAGAAATAAAGATACATACGGTGGCACCTATACTGATACGACTACCGGTAATTATACTGGTACACATACCGACATGAATACTGGTACGTACATTTGTACGAATACTGGTACGTACATTGGTACAAATATTGATATGTACACTTGTACGTATATCAATAAAGACACTGGTACTAATATCAACAAGTATACTGATACGTATACTGAAGCATACACGAATACGAATACAAATACTAAAATGAATAATGGCAAGAATATTGATACGAGCATTGACACAAATAGTGACAAAAATAGTGACAAAGAATACAATGAAAATATCAAGAATATGACTGAGATGAAGAAAATAATAAGTTCGATTGTTAAACAAAATACATCTATAAAGTATATCAGCAAAAACAAATATACTCAAAATCAAAAAGCAAGCAACAAACTCGAAAATCACAAAATAAAAGAAAAGACAAACACAAGAAGTAAGAAGTTTCTTAAACCTAGTAAAGAAATAAAAAACACAAAGAGAAATAAGAAAGTTAGAACTTACATGAAATACATATGGAAAACAAAGATTAGAAATGATTCAAAACAAATAAATACTAAGAAGAATATTAAAAAACAAAGAAAATCTACAAGAGAAGATATAACTAAGAAAGGAAATAAAATAAAACTAAAGAAAGGAAATATATCAAAGAATGTAGATAGAACAAAAATAAGAAAAGGTAATAATGTGAAAACAAACAAAAAAATAAATGTAAAGGATAAAATTAATCAAAGGAATAGACCAAATATACAAACAAAAAACGAAAATATCAAAACCAAAATAAAAAATAAAAGGAATAAGAGAAGAGATGGAATTAGAATAAATAATAAAAGGAAAGAGAAAATAAGTACCACAACTACATATAACAAAAAAGGAAAGAATATTAATGAAAACAATAAAAGAAATAAGGGTAGAAGGGAATCTAAACCCAAAAACCATCAGAAGATAAGGAATATAAAAATGACTGAAAATAGAAAAGTCAAGGAGAGTAAAAAGAGATATTATAAATTAAATAGGAAGAAGAGAGATATTTATAAAATTTCAAAGGTATCAAATAGACTAAGTAATATTAAAAATAAAAAGAACAAATCGGAGAGGATATATAAGAAGAAAATAAAGGGTAAGGCAGAAAACCACTATCATAAGAAAACATATAACAAGAACATATCAACAAACAACAGTACTAAAAATAGAGTATGCTTCTAAAGAAAATCAAAAATAAGCGATGGAAGAATAACCAAATTAGTAATGAGAAATAATTATAGTAAGAATTCAAATATGAATAAAATAGCTATAAACAGCAGTACTAAAAATAGAATAAGCTTCTTAAGGAAATCAAAAATAAGCGATGGGAAAATAACCATAGTAGTAATGAGAATTAATGATAATAAGAATACAATTATGAATAAAATAGTTATAAACAGCAGTACTAAAAATAGAGTATACTAATACGGTAAAGTAACAAAATTAATAATGGGAATTAATTATAATGAGAATACAAATACAAATACAAATAAAATAGCTATAAACAACAAGACTAAAAATAGAATATACTTCCTAAGAAAATAAAAAATAAGGGATGGAAAATTAACCAAAATAGTAATAAGAATTCATTATAATGAGAATACGAAGATTAAGAACACAGCTATAAACAGCAAGACCAAAAATAGAATTACTAAAAATAGAAACTCTAAAAATAGAAATTCTAATGACAGTAAGAATATATACAAATCTGATTGAAATAAATATCAATATATTTTTTCTGTATACTGATACGTATCTGTATAACTATCTGTATAATGGTATGTATACATATACGTATACTGTTGCATATACTAATACAAATACTGATACTTACACAAATACCAATATGAATTTTGGTACGTATACAGATACGTATACTGTTGCATATACTAATACAAATACTGATACTTACACAAATACCAATATGAATTTTGGGACGTATACAGATACGTATACCGTTGCATATACTAATACAAATACTGATACTTACACAAATACCAATATGAATTTTGGTACGTATACTAGTACGTACCAAAACACGAATACTATAAAGGATACTGATTCAAACACCGAGACAAAAACCGTGGTATATACAAATACGAACATACGAATAAATAATAATACGAAAACAAATAAAAATACATATACACACACAAAGACAACAACACACCATCAACATAACACATACAGAGAAGAACGCCGGTCTCCGAAGAAGGCCGGCGTGAATCGTAACACATACATATACATACACACATACAAAAACAAATACACACAATCAAAAAAACACCAAAGTCACATACAAAAACAAAAAACTTTAAACAAAACAAAAAACCCATCTACTACAAACTACTAATATTAATCGGAGGAGACATAGAGACTAACCCAGGACCTATGCCGTACGTATTAAAAAGACACCCCACTTCACACGAAAAGAATGCCAAAACATATTTCATACCAAATACTAATACAAACACCAAAACAAACAATTGTACAAACCACAAAGTATATAATAACACCGCATATGAAAAAAAGGACTTAAAAACCAATTTAAAAACCAACATAAACCCACATACAAATAGTCTTAAACATAAGAGTTACATATACACACGGACAAAAACAACCAAGATAAAATACAACCAATCATACATGCATCCATACACCACTAAAACAAAAACAACCACAAAAAACACATGGACAAAGAATAAACTAACGACAAAAACAACTACACCTACTATAAAAATAAATAAACCCACAACTCACACACAAAATACAAACATCCACCTACCCCCAAACCAACAAGCCATTAATAACACAACAAAGCCTTTGAAATACACCACTAAACATATAAACCACAAACTACTACTACTTCTAGGAGGAGACATTGAAACCAACCCGGGACCCATGCCCAATATACTAAAAAGCCATCCTTCATCACATAAGAAAAATGCCAAAATCTACTTTATACCTAATACCATAAAACTCCAACCAGAATATGAACACATTGCAAAACCCTTCGCACCACTCCTAAAAAACACACACACATTACACCACATACACAACACTTCCCACCCAAACATTGCCCAATACGTACAACAAAAAAATACGCATCCACCACCCCACATCTTATATGCACTAATAATCACTACTCATCCAAACATAGATGAATGTAACCAACTTCTAAATCCACAAAATTTGAACACAATTACATGGACGAATACACTCCTACAAACCTTACTAACCTTACAAAACCCACCAGAACGACACATTTACACTCCACACCCCTATACTGAATTCCTAGTAGACAACCAAAATATTATAAACCATGAGAACTCAATACATAAAAGACTATACGACTTCTTACATAGCCAAGACATACCACCCTCAAATGATATGATAAAACTAAAATTCCCTTACCTCCCTAACAACCTCATAAATGAATCACTAAAATGCCTAGACCCTATACCAGAATACACCCACCCACCCCCACCTCTTCCCTACATCCCTCCTCAAAACCAAAATCAAAACATTAGACCAAACCAAGAAAATACATACATAATCACATGGAATGCCTCCTCACTAAACACTGCCCTTCCTAGCTTACAAACTCTAGTCGCAAACACAGACACACCACCGGCCATTATAGTTATACAAGAAACAAAACTAACCGCCACAAAATCTACAAAATATATACAAAATATATTTCAAGACTATAAACTCATCTTCAACAATACACATGCACTTACAAGATGCATGCAACAAAGGAGACCATACACACCGGGCCGCGGTGGCCTCCTTACATTAATACACAAAAAATATACATTCCCCGGCAACATCAACAAAATCCCTACCCCAATGCACATATCACCATACATTCAAATAATTAAAATCACTAATCACCCGCTACAATCGTGGTTAATCTTTCACATGTATATGCCATCCCATCCCGAAGATACTAGATTTCTCTTAGATATACAAAACACTATTACAACCCATATTAATAATCATCCCAATCATACATACCTATTATGTGGAGACTTCAATAGAGACATAGCGCTAATTGGCCGCCAAAATGGAAACCATCACACCCCCCCTCAAAACATTGATTACCAATGGCGCCGCTTCACAGAAAACTTAAACTTCACTTACATCAATACCGATACACAATTCTCTAGACAAGGTGGCTACAATTATAGTGATTGGAGTCTAATAGATGGTTTCTATATAAATACAAACAACAACAGACAATACACCTCCACAACAAACAAAGATATTATTCTCAATTCCGACCACTCACCCGTACAACTGCACATCCCAAATAACACACTAATTAGTAGAACTCCCACAATCCCAAACAAAGACACTATACGCATACTCAACCCCATCCCAAAAACCAACATAGAAAAATTCAACACAAAATTCTTCGAAGAAAACACCGTACAAATAGACTCCCTCATAAACACTCTTGAAATCAATAGTCAATTAACACAAGCACAATGGCAAGAAGCATGCCACTCTCTAGACAAACTCATCAATAAAATCTCTGATACACTAGAACAAACTTGTAGAGCACACCCAATACCCCAAATGACAAACAGAACCTCTCAACAAGGCGGGTATCTACCCCGCAAACTTTCTAAAACTTGGAAACAACACTTAACCACATACCATACCATACGTAAAACCATTAGAATTGTAAAAAACAACCCTCAATGGCGTAACCACCCCATACACAACGAACTACTTAATATACAACACATCCAAATCCCTACCCCGCCGCCTCCGGACCTTCCCCACGATACATGGATAAAAGATATCGCGATAATTGCAAAAAATGCCAACATACAAGCCCGGAAAATAATCACAAAATACACAAAAGAAAACATTAAAAAAGCCATATCAAAATACAGACAACTATACGAAATCAGCCCCAAAAAAATTAACAAAAAAGTCTTTAAAAACCTTGAATCCCCACCAATGGATTGTATCAAAGATCAGTATAATAATATTCTAACTAACCCCGAAGACATTGCGAATGAAATATTCAACCAACAAACAAAAACCAATAGACCAACAGTACCAACATGTAATTACCAGCCACAACATACAATAGAATGCACATGTGCAATACGCCAATACCCTTGGCACGACCTAGACGGATATACCCTTGACAAACGGGGCGAACCAGAAATTCCACTACATAAATACCTCAACAGAGCCACATACGACACATGCCTCCAAAATCTTGGAATTAATAAAGCCCCAGGCCCAGACCGCATACCAAATTCAATACTGAAAAACATGCCTCCAAGATTTCATAAACTACTATTCCTATTCTTTTCTCACTGCTATAAACAAAAACAAATACCAAATTCATGGAAAACAAGTGCAACAATTCTACTATACAAAAAAGGCGATCCATCCATGCTACCCAATCATAGACCAATTGCACTAGCTAACACAATATATAAGCTTTTTACCAGTACACTCACCCACATACTATCCTCATACGGCGAAAAATTCAAAATCCTACATGATAGTCAAGAAGGATTTAGAGCGGAGAGAAGTACCGCACGGCAAATACAAACTATAATAGCCGCATTAGAAGACGCAAAATTTACTAACCAAGATATATACATACTATACGTGGACTTCAAAAATGCCTTTGGCTCAATTGATCATGCCAGACTTCTAGCAATAATGTTAGACCTAGGTTACCCAAATGAGGCAACTACACTTGTTGGAAACATCTATTCCCAATCATCTACTTGCTATATCGGCGAACACTTTGGGAAAACAAAACCTATACCCATCCAAAGAGGAACTATACAAGGGGACACCCTTAGCCCATACTTATTTATTATATTTTTAGAACCACTACTTAGATGGCTAGAAAGAGGCAATAATGGATATACTTTCGGCACATCACAAGTCACAATAAACTCCGCCGCATACGCAGATGACCTAGCCACCATAACTAACAAAATCAAATCAATCCAAATACAACTCCATAAAATCGATAGATATTGTAAATGGGCTGGCATGGATGTGGGAGTTCCAAAATGTGCCGCTACCGGATGCCCAAACAAATCTAAATTGAACCCTACCACTTTCAAAGCCCTAATGCAAACCTCTAACATCAACTACCGCAACCAACCAATCCCTATACTACACCAAAACGAACCATACATATACCTAGGTACAAATCTTGTTCCCTCACTAAAATGGAAAATCCAAATCCACACTACAACCACAAAGCTCATCAAACAATGTAAAGAACTAACAACATGCCCAGCCACCATGAAACAAAAAATAAAAATGGTTGATACCGTACTACGCCCAGGTGTGGCATACAGTTTCTACGGTGTACCATACTCTATGCCAGCTATCAAAAAACTTGATAAAAAAATAATAGCCATACAAAAAACCATATGTGGATTACCAAAATGTATGTCAAACGCAATAACCCAACTACCACATAACCTATTTGGACTTGAAGCTTTCTCCCTCAAAAATGCATACCTCCGATGTATAGGCGAACAACTGCAAAATGCTCTAAACGATAAAGGAAGACTTGGGAAAATATATAATGGATTAACTCACTATGTCCTTGCCCAATATAGTGGCGCCGAAAACATATCGAGAATTAAAAAAAGTGACTGCATAAGTTCACCAATAACACGAACATTCTTCTTATTAAAACATATAGCTAAAGCCCACCTTAAAAGTACGCTCCCGAACTTCCTCACTAATCATACGACACTAGAAATACTATGGCGCCAAGAAACATTAAATCATAACACACTCAATGCCCAACTATCCCAAAAGCTTCTACAAAAACTCCTCTCAAAAAATATTTTTGAACTAAACCAAATTACCTTACCTAACGGTACACACATCATGAACAATGAGGACTTCAAAACCTACCACTTCACCCCATCTAAACTAATAAAGAGTGCCCTAAGTATTGCTAAACAACTATTTTGCCACATAACATGCCCCACTATATGTCATACGCCTTGCAACATACACCCATACTCTCATACACTTAAAGATCCATTCATCACCCTCAAGAATAACATCATCTCAAGAAATATTCCCACACCAACCAATCCCCCTAACCCTCCACATACATACCACCCCCGCCCCCCAACATACATCCCCAAAAACCCTACCACATACCCCATTAATAATATCATAAACCATAAACATATCCAACACACAGACACAAATAACATACAAAATACCTATACAAAATATCTATGCCAATGGCAACACAATGATAATACATACAATAAATGGCTCCGCCAAAGAGACCTTTTTCCACGGCATGACACCAATACCTCCACACATAACACTGAAAAATTAAAACAATACTACCAAAAGACCCAAAACAAAATATACTCAGATATCATCCTTGCCCACCATCCACAAGAACAATCCTCAGACTCAAGGTCCGTAACGCCACCCATAATTATCCCACTCTTAAACATCTACACTACAGAATGCAACCCCAAAAATGATATCCTTACATCCTCAAACACAATTCAAATAGATAACAATCAAGCACATCTATACGAAGAAAACAGCCGACATTTACACACCATACCCATTACCCGGCTTCAATGGTTATGGAACCAATATCATACAAAATTACAAACCCCTACAAACATTGAACCTACAACCCAACCCTTTGAAACCGAAATAATATGGCTTTACCAAAGATATAAATATCGAATACCAAAAACTGACCCCCTCAAAAATGCGCAATACACAATACCCACCCCCATTTTAGACTCACTCATATCATCCTTTAACATCGAACACTCATACTTCTCCTCCCCGATCACATGTCCTACCAAACTAAATAAATTCTACTCACCGTACGAAAGAGACAAAATGTTTGGATCCCTAGGCAAGGCCTTTGAACACAAATGGATCGGAAATGGAATAGCTCACCCCCACAATGAGGAAGACATAGAACAAGCCATACATTGGGCTAGACTTGCCGCCAAACACGATCCAAATAACACAAAAACAATCATCGTCACACCGAACAACAATTGGTACCAAAACAACAACCAACATTCAAACCCATTCCCAGATTCCCACATCATTGCATTATTCGAAGCAGACACAATACCATACGAAGAACCTAATATCCCATCCGAGCTAAAAAAACCCCGAATAGAGCCATCTACATTACAAATACTATGCGTCCATCATCAAAATCAAAACCTGGGCTCCCTAGAACAACTTGCGGAACTTACCTCCATAACAGACAATCTAGACATACAACGACCATACACAAAACCGGCCCCACCAACACCCATACAAACCCCCGTAAACAAAAGTAAAAAATGGTCAAAATTAAACTATGACAACAGCACATTAAACTACTCCGTCATACCTCCCCCTCTCCCAGACTACCCAACTCATACCACACCAAAATTTAACCCCGCATACAGTTATTACACCGACGGCTCCTTTAAACCACCGGAACAAATTAGCCCGGGCTCTTGGCGAAGAGAAAAAGCTGGCTATGGCATATATAATTCTACCAAAGAAATCAAACTAGCCAAAAGACTCCATGGACTACAGAACATCCTCAGAGCTGAACCCATGGCCATTCACAAAACACTACAAATCATCACAACAAAATACAAAAATGAACCTGCACATATATTCACCGATTGTATAAATGCACTCTACCTACTAAACACTCAAATAACACACCCAACCCTTCACAACAGTCACCCCGACCAAACCATACTAACATCAATGGTACAAATGTTACAAAAACGTACACAAATCACAACCCTTCACAAAGTCAGAGCCCATGCCAACATTGATGGCAACGAACAAGCATACAAACTTGCAAAAGAAGGCCGAGAAAAAACACACAAAAACGCCAAAGACCCTCACGAACATGCTCATGCCACCCCATACTACTTTCAAAAAGAAGATTGGCCTTCCAAAGAAGATACCCCCGACAAAGGCCCAATTAGATTTCTGGGCAAATATCTCAAAAAACAAGACCTCTACAACAACCTGGATACAATCTCAGAAAATATTCCTAACATAGAAAAATGGACTAACAATAACGACATAGACAATGAACTCTCTACAAACTTTTGGAAAAACCCCATCATCTCAAACTCACAAATAACGTGCCTCATCAAATTCCGTACGGGTCAATACATGGGAAACGCTCGCAAACAACTCTTCTTTGGAATAGAAAGATTCCCATCCATAACATGCCCCATATGCCCCTCAACAGACCCCGACACATGGCTTCATGTGCTACTCAAATGCCAAAACCACCACATATACTCCCTAATTGTTAAAAGACATAACAAAGCGGTATGGGAAGTCCGAAAACTAATCACCTCCTACAATAAATCGAGATGTTTCATACTTATGAACGCCGGCACTTTTAATAGCAATCCACAAGAAAACACGGTCCCCCCATGGCTACTCCCATGCTCATGTATGACCCAAAGATGTCATTGCAACGCTAGGCTCAAACCGGACATTCTTTGTGTCAAAGGTTTACCATACAACGACCCACCACCCGAGAACATCAACCAAGACTACACCATTCAATTCATCGAATTTACATATTGCAACGATAGATTTTCCCCGGAAACAATACAAAACAAAATAGATAAATACCAACCCCTCATAGACGACATCATTGCCCTCGGCTGGAATGTGGACCCCCTTATTGTTATCACATCCGGCGCTCGTGCCACCACCTTTATCCCATCTATGAAAACTCTCGAAGATACCTTCAACATACCCATTGATACAATTAAAACTACCTTTAAAAATATCAACACCATCGCTATTCAACATGCCATGTCTATTTTACTGCATAAACGCAAAATCGAAAACAACCAAGTCCTCCCTGATAGGCAAGACCCCCCTTAGGAACTTCGCCACTCTGTCTCTTCCTGATTGGCTGCCTGTTTGGTTTTGTTTTTTGTTGTTTAGTTAGTTTGGTCGTGGTTGGTCGTTATTGGTTGGTTTCTGGCTACTCGTTATATAGTGTCTACCCTCGAAAGGGGGAAGTAGTTCCAGTTCGCTAATTCCTTGTCCGGTGGGCATGGTCTTAGCAATGGAACGAACAGACACTTTATTCACGCCGGTTCCCTTCGGGAACCGGCGTTCTTCTTCTTCTTCTTCTTCTTCTTCTTCTTCTTCTTCTTCTTCTTCTTCTTCTTCTTCTTCTTCTTCTTCTTCTTCTTCTTCTTCTTCTTCTTCTTCTTCTTCTTCTTCTTCTTCTTCTTCTTCTTCTTCTTCTTCTTCTTCTTCTTCTTCTTCTTCTTCTTCTTCTTCTTCTTCTTCTTCTTCTTCTTCTTCTTCTTCTTCTTCTTCTTCTTCTTCTTCTTCTTCTTCTTCTTCTTCTTCTTCTTCTTCTTCTTCTTCTTCTTCTTCTTCTTCTTCTTCTTCTTCTTCTTCTTCTTCTTCTTCTTCTTCTTCTTCTTCTTCTTCTTCTTCTTCTTCTTCTTCTTCTTCTTCTTCTTCTTCTTCTTCTTCTTCTTCTTCTTCTTCTTCTTCTTCTTCTTCTTCTTCTTCCTTGTACACCAATTTTTAGAAGTAAAGAAGGGGTGTAGCGTATTTCAAAAGGTTCAAAAAGTCCCACTTTACGTTTTTTATTTTTTGGGAAACAAAATATGTTTTAGAATGATCATCCAATCGATCAATAAAGAAGATTTACACCATGCTTTTACTTGAACAAATAAAAAGTGAAAAATATGAAGATCTCAAAGTATTATTTGGAGAAAAAGTTTTTTGGTTCCTTGCCCTACAATGTGTGGCAACACATGAAAACCTTTGACTTGGGATAAAATGCATTTTTTCACTAAAGACAAGAAATGTTTTTTAACAGTATGAAAGGAAATAATGTTACTTGCTAGTGTTGAAAATCTTAGATTTACTATAGTATCCAACCAAAAGTTTTTGGAGTTGCCTGACATACCTACTCGATACTTTTTTTCTTTAAGATGGCATAACTTTTTTTGTATAAGTTTGAAGAGAATAAAAATGATAATCCCACATACCTCTTTGTCTTCTTGCAACTTTGTGCAAAATTTCAAGAATTGCTAATATTAACTATAACCATGGGAATGTGCCCACGATTCACAGAAGCCCACCTCAAGACTTTTTTCATTTAGGGGTTAGATTGAATGTGTAAAAAAGAATGAAACAATATTTGAGTCAACCCTCAAGTATCAAGAGTTCTTTTATTATAATAAATATATTGAAATTGTTAAAGCTTGTATAGCTTGTTATAGCTTGTATAGCAGCTTGTATGGCAACAAGATGTTGAAACTCTTTCCGTATACTGAATCAATGAGCACTAATAAACACAAAAATAACAAGCTGAAAGAGTACCTATGCAATACCAATGTCTGCACTAGACCTATTCCAAGTCTCTCGATTTATATAAGGTATGATATCATGTGCAGAAAACTGAAGACAAAAAAGGAACTAAAAATGCATCAACAGCCGTCACTATTCTCTGAAAAATAGACCACCTCGAGGTCAGAACTAAATAGGCTTGAGCACATCTGACTCCAGACACACTCTAATTAATAATAAGGTATACTAAATGAACTACAAAATCTGATCTGGAGCATATGCACACAGCTCACGATCATGATGCGCAGCAGTATCTCCACGATATTTTACAATGGAAAGAAACTCAAGTTCAATGCAGGAATTAAGGGTATCATCGTTATCTTCTTCTACCGTGAGAAACTGACCCGGATGATGATGATGACGACTCCACCATCTCAAGCTTGTTCTCGTAGCTACTCATTGCTGATGGCTCGTCATTAAATTCATGTGATTCAGCTTCGCAGTCGTGTGCTAATGTCTGTCAAACACGACAAACATTAAGGCTCAACTTCAGAGGTATTGGCGTACTGAACAAGTTAGCTACACCTGGAATTATGATTATTTTAATGAGAATCAAGTTAAAGACCGGATGGATCGCGGAGCTCCATCTTGTCTTTAACCTACACCATAAGCATAAGAAAGAATAAATTCCAATTTGCAGAAGAAACTGACAGACGCCCTGTTCAAATATTCACCTCAAAATCATACTGCACAAAGGCATGCGGGAAGATAATGTACAGAACGTCAACACAGGCCTCTCCCTTACAGCTTCAGTGTACTCCATAAACAGCGCTATACATGATCGTTTACAGTTCCTTTTCCAGCATTCAAATCTGACAGAACATACTGACCTCCGAAGCCAATTCTAGTAATTTGGCCACGTTCCCAAAAACACCTGAGAGTGGAATCAAATAACAGTAATATTTGTGTATGATGTTTTTAAGTAAGCAAACCTGGGATTTATAAAGTATTGCTTATGGACCACTTTGGGTATTATGAGATATAGACAAAGCCAATACCTGAGATTGTGACCTGAAGTACATAAATGGAGAGTATCGCAAAAAGTTGGAGACGCGTGACGTGTAAATATCTGCATACCTGCGAGGAGAAAGCCCAATCAGTAAGTAAACTGGCGAGAATTAAAATGAACAATAAATTCAAAACCGGAGGATATAATCAACCTAATTTTTTAAGTGAAATTTATTTACGTGACATATAAGAAGGAAGCATGTGTGCTACGACCAGAACACTGACCACAGAACCCGAATTCTCAATACAACTTTCAACTTCTAGTCATATAATTACTGAATCCCAAAGGAAACCTTTGAGAACTATTGTAGAAGTTATTGCGTAAAAAACCAAGACTCTCTAACATCCGTCTTGTTAACGCATTTAAGATACTTACTTCTCAATTTGCCGAGTAAGATGACTTTTGTCCCAAAGTCCTGCTCGAGACAAGTAACCCCACCTGCAAAAGCATACCCGAAAAACACGATTGGACATTGCCCTTTCATAAAACCGTACAATCTAAGAACTTTCATACTATAGTATCCAGAACTAAAGTATATATGCAGTAAGACTCATTACTATTACCGCTATCAATGTTACTTATGTCACTTCATTGTCCGCTAGTAACATTAACAGTGGCAAACAATTGAAGATGGAGACATACTGCATGACCAACATCTCTCCTATTGAATGAAAGACAAAACACATGACAATTTTCTTGGCCAACGTGCAAAATTGGGCTTGGCGATAATGTTTTGAGATCTTACACGTCTAGAGAGCAATACGTACCTTTGATTAAAGTATTCTCCATCAGCATCTAGCATAGGAGCAATTCTTTGATCCAGCCTGCTCATTAAAACAAGCAACTTCTGCATATTCTCTGCAAGTTCTCGCTCATCCATGCTTGTTGCTTTATCAGTCTGTAGGCACCAGTTTATTTTCAGGGATTATATACTTCACAGCAGTGAGAAACAGAAGACACTTCTAACTAACTGAAATAGTATCCGAAAGTGATATAACCGGAAAGTGATAAAAAACAACGTGACTTAGGCAGTGAGTTTGTTGATGTGAGTAAAATTAGACCCGTATTCGAAGAATGACAAGCTGAAAGACATGCAGTCACAGTTCATCACATAAATGCCATGAGCACTCAACGAATTCGAACCTGTGCTGATCTCCCGGCAGTTCGACGTTGCAATGCGAGTCGGAGCTGATTAAAGACATCCCCAACAGCTTCTTTCTGATTCATCAACTCTATCAACTTGGTTCTATGATCCCTTCCATATGCTAAAGCCTTCACCTGCACGCACAAAACCAACAAATGAATCAGGAATAGACTAAGTGAAATACACGGGATGACAAGTTTTGTAAACTTCTCGTTCATTATTCTCAATTTCCGAAGGTCAAAAGTAGAGATAACCATCCTCATTACTCACCCAATACTTAACACCTACTCGTTCCAAAAGACATCTACTATTGGTTCAGAGAATCCGCTGTGCATGTCATCCATACGCTATGACCCTTATACACTAAACAGTACGTCATTTGAGCTCAAATCATGTAGCTGGGGAGCAGATATTAACATCAATTTCAGCGCCGTTCCTCTTCGTTCAAGACACAGGAAAACTACCTCTTTCTCTAGCTCGCGACATATGAGGGCTGTCCTCCATCTTAAATGCACTTTAGACATGCTCACATCTGTGTAGATATGATCACCAACATAAAGTGTCTCATCACCATGAAAACCAAGTGCCTTCTCTACCATCAAGGCGCTACCACCACAGTAAAGTCCACCTGGAAAATAACAGGAATTAGCACATTTAATCGAGAAAATGCATAAAGTTTTGGAAATACGGTAAGAAAACAATGATTCACGATTCCTAGCAAAACAAGATCGAATTCAAACTTCAATGATATCCAACAAAAATCTACCCAAGCACTGGTAGTGATTGTTTGTACCAGATGTCGCCTTAAAGCAAGGACGCATGAGCCCTTCTTCAGTCACAATTTCATAAAGGGGATTAGATTTCTGAAAGAAATCAGGTTTTCTGGCCGAAACAATAACCTGCAGCATACGTGCAACACCAAATTTGAAATAATGAGCATACTGATGAAGGAGATTTGTAACAGACATCTCAGAAGGTAGAATATAGGGCATTACGTAAGCGAAGCAACTAAAGCAGAGAAATTTGAAGTTTCGGTCGTAGCACACTACCAACATTTAATCTGGCACTTTGGCTTGGCAGCAAAAATGAGCATCAGAACGTAGTGAAATCGATGAAAAACGACGATGCTTGAACATTTTAACCAACTCGAAATAATGAATTTTGGCTAGAAACCGTACCATATCGAAAAGCGATCGCCATCCCATGCCATCCGGAAGATATTTGTCAAAAGCATATTGCATCATCTTGTTGGTGTAGAGATAGTCCGAGTTTGTGATAAGCAGTAACCGCTTACCAGCCTGGAAATGCAACAGGGATTCTGCAGGGGTGAATTTGACATCTTTTGCACTTGTTGCAACTGAAAAACTTCGCTTTCAAATAAAATTAGAGCAATCTAGAATATCTACCACAACGTGCTCTTAAAACAGGGTGATGTTCGAACCTCCTTCTGATCTAAAAGAGCCAAGGGAAGCTCAGGATCAGGCTCTATAAACAATTCAGGATTGTTGATGATTTCTGCCTGCAAAAATAGGTTACAAACGTCACTTCACCACCTTCCATGAAAAAGAAAGATCGGATAAATTTTCTAGTAAGATCCTCAATTCACCTCGCATGGCCTCATCAACCACATGTCTATGTACCTGAGCACGTAATACAAACCTAACAAATGACAAACAACACACACAAGCAACCACAGTGACGACAAGTGGAGCTAACACCAGAAGATTCAATCACACCTTCAATTGACCTTCGACGTGAGCCTTGAAAAGCGACTTTGACACCACCTGCAAAAGTCGCAAATTTCAACCATGCTGCTCAGCAACCAACATGTGCAAACAAGTACATAGCCGAATGCATGCAGCAATAGAGATCAAATATGATTCACAAATCTTGCTTATGGAGAAGTGACATGCTATTAATATTGCTGACCAGAATTTTTTTGTATAATAAGCACATCGATGCTCACCTGGAATTAAAGATAACATGCTACACTAGTATAATGCCCAACAAAGTGCAGGATGTAAAGTTACCGCATACAAGCCCTTGTAATCCATTGGCCCAATCTCGGGAGGCAAAGAGCCCTCATCAAGCCTCTCCACCATCTGCAATCGAGACAAGGCAAAGCGGTTACACAACCTAATACGGTAAAAGACAATAAACTTACACAATGGTTTTATTTGTCCAGTACAGTAGAAACTGAATATTTGTTCTAATAATTACCAATGTCATAACAATGCTGGATGTAGGACGTTAGCAGGGCTATGGAAAGAGGACTCTGCAAGCAAGATATGCGCATATAGACACATTGGAGAGGGTGTTATAACGAATAGAGATGACTGCCAGAAGAGAGCCAAGAAGGGAAAGAGGAACCAAATGGGAGAGAAAAATACAAAAATCAGAGGGGTATCTTGCATTGAAGGTAGATCTAGAATGCCAGTATCTCCATCTTCATTCCAAGTTAAACACGTTGAGTATGATATACGTGAAGAGATTCGGTCTGACTATGGCTGCAAACCTTGCTTAGATGTAATTGTGACACGAAAAGTATGTGGCAAAGCGCTCACCTGCATAAACATTACTGATTCGGAAATGGAGAACAGAGTATTGAGAAACTCCCAACGGCCTTCATTTCGCAAATCCACTAGTTCACGACCATAGAGTTCGCTGCAACCATTTGAAGTTCCAGTGCTCAATTTAGCAAGATCATACACATGGCACCGAAGTACAAGCAACATATCCTCTCATGTTTATCGACAATGAACTGCTGGAGCACCTAGAGAACCTGCGACCGAAATCGGCTGCCCCTCTGACTACCAGTCATCCTAACAAATTTCACTCTTGAATTACACGTCAATCTCATTCGATATCCTCATAAGCAGAGATTAGCTCAGAGATTAGAAAATCTGCTGTAAAAACCTCTGAAAATACTCATTCTTGGAAACTAGCATATAAAATTACCTGATTTCTCGATTTGACAGCATCTTGGTTCCATGCATTGCTCGCTTTATGTATCCAAAGCGATCAGCCTTTACGAGATTTCCCATTTGTTTATCAAGCACCAATCCTCGAATAACCTGCCAAAAGAGCCTTGGTCAGGTCGTGAACATATATCTAAAAAGATTACACAACATAATTCAAAGTCTATTTATTGGCTGTAGATTCAAAATACAACTAGGAGAAAACCTGCTCTTTCATAGAATAGACCTTGCGTGATTTCAGCTAACTTAGAATTGTCAGATCATTCCAATAACCAATAGCCAACATCTTAGAAAAGCCTAAAACATGTGCATTTAGCATCATCTAATCCCGAATGCCTACCAGTTCTGGGTCGAACTTGAGGCCGTCGACGGGGTAGCCCATTGAACGAAGGTTGTTCATTCCATACTCATAAGCCCTCCCTTCCCAAGCCTGAATCACAAGGAATCGAAGATCAGGTCTTCATAACCAAAATAAGTAGGCAAATGACGTTTCAAGAAGACCTGGTGGATAAAATGATGAAGATCCGAATGAGGAGTCGCTTACATGGACATTGTAGTGAATAAGAGTGTAATCCATGTCGTAGCCTATAGTGGTGATCGACCGCAGGCTTAATGTGCGGCTGCAGAATATACCCCTAGAAGCAACACCATGAGGAAAGCGTCTCTGCGGTACCACACATATTCACAGACGTCAATATCCATAGGTCGGAAATCACTCATGCGATACAGAACTATGATAGACCTAATAGAAAAATCAGCGTATCCAACTCCCCCTAAGAATTTCCTAAGGAATCCAACAAAACCGGATGATGGGATGCCTTACAAACAGTCAGAAGCACCACAAATGCTCTGTTCTCTGTACTATAACCGGAATAACTAGAATAATTACCGGAATCTTTAAAGCATCAAGCAATGCCTCCGCTTCCTTAGCTTCAACTTTTGCAATTTCCTCTAGAGATTCATCCAATGATGCAGTAACTTCCTGGAAGTGAGAATCTCCATATTCAAAAGCTTCAGGCCTTACGTTCATGTCCCCTTTCGTGCTCTCCCCCAAATAGTCAATGTCAAACTTGCTGTCCTTAGAACTCTCGATCACTCGGAACATATCCGCGGCCGGCATCGGCTGATCCCCTTCATTCTCAGGCAGCTGCGTATGCCAGTTGTTCCAGGCAGCCACATTATCCCCATGAGAAGGACCGTTTCCTGTCATCATGCAGCCCCCTCCACGTTACAAAACAGAAGAACTCCTCACTAAACTGCTGCATGTTTTTCACCCTTATATGTTGATATTGCCCAGATTGCTGACCATTACCATCGTGAACCGATTGGAAAAGGTATTATTTCACTTTCAACTTCTCCAAAAGTACCAACTCTACCACCCCGCGTAAAATTGAAGAACATTCTACCAGTCATCTTCCAGTCCAGGTTCAAATCACCTAGTGGATGCGAACAGAGAACCGTGACGATGTCGGAATTACGCAGAGCCCTAATTCAGGTAAATATCTTTCAAAGCCCGGGTGCGGGAAGCACATTCATCTCCAAGAATGTAGTTTACAGCAGACGAAACGGACTTCGCAAAAGAAAAATATCTTTGGTATTGGTCGGTGCTAGAAGCAAATTGAGAAGCACATAACCATCCAAACCAGCGACATACCGAAGATTGAAGCATCAGGAGATTCGCCGTTGCCGCCTTCCCCTCGAGCGCCACTTCCTGCAACACTGACAACACCTCGGGAGCTTCTTCTCAGCAGATATCCGCGTCGAGCGCTCAATATGAAATTAGGGGAAGCCTGACCATGGCCAGTGACGACCCTGCCAAAACCATTCAACACCAAGGAGGGACTGCTACTGCTGGCGCCGCAGGGTTGAGCGCACGGCTTCGTCGGTAATACTACAGAGGCAGGCGCATCGAAGCAGGGACCAGGCGCCTTGGAGAGCAACCGAGCCATTGCCGAGCTCGCCAAGCGCTCCATCTGCGTCTTGGACAGCTGTACACCTTGAAATTGCCAAGTCTGTTTAGCAAGCAATCCTCTCGCATACCGCATCTCTCGAATAGAGCGTGCAAATTTTCCACTACTTAGATCGGTCGCATTCCCAGCACGGTCGCTCAGCAACTGGTCCTTCACTTTCGTGAAAAGAACCGGCGCACGAAAACGCATCGAATGAGCATAGCGAAGAAACTCTCCTCGTCCTCGCTACATTAATCTCCCTGGCTACAAAAAATCCTCCCTCACGCACTCGGCACACTCCAATCCTCCCACACCTACCTACCACTCCCACGCAGACGACGACGACGACGACGCACACTCTAAATCCTCCAAAAGTCCTACAATTCTCCAACGCTCCTGAAAACAAAAAAAAATCCAACTCCAAACCACTTCAATCACCAGAAACACCATCCCTATCATATTAAAAAAATGCCATTAATGAAATTCAAAACAAAAGCCGCCGCGGAAACATCAAAAATCATCTCCTTCAAAAAAAACAAAAAAAATCATCCACCTCCTCAAAAAGGTAAAAAAAAATGAGAGAACTGGAAACATTGTAAGAAGAAGAGGATCGCCGAGGTTTAAGCGACGATCCAAATGAAAGTGACGAATGCATCACCGAACCTGAGTCAGGCAGCCATGCGTTGGTGCGGGGAAAGGCTGCGCGTGCGACCAGCGCCGAGATTCCTGAGGAGAGGAAGAGAAGCCGGGGAGGCAACGGAGGAGGAGCAGCAGCGACGGCGGCGGGTTGCTTCGGCTGCGGTGCAAGAGAACCCGGAACCGACAGGCGGACAATGAACCGTGGCGGTGTACCCGGGGTGTGGATTCGGGGAGCGGAATCAGCGGCGCTGGTGGATACTGGACCAACATCGATATAGCATCTGTCCCATAGATTCGCGCGCGAACTGTGGTGTGGTCTGCGTCCCGGCCTTTCATGGAGGCCTCGTGCTACATCTCTTGACATTAATGGATTCAATAAACTCTCTTCTTTACTAGAAACTTGTTGAACTTTGATATTTAGCAATGTATTGGAGTTCTTTTGCCTCTATCTTGTATTAGTGAAACCCCCATTACAACCGATAGGCCAAGAGCAATCTCAAGTTAAACAAATGTACAGTACATAGATTAGAACCTTAAGTTTTGGATTGGGAACTTCCTGCACCGTACTAAGAGAAGAAGCCCGACGCTCTCGAAATCAAAGGAATCCGTGGTATGAAATGCACAATACCCCACACAATTGCCTGTAAAGACTTCCGCTTGAAACACTTGTGTCGTGCACCAACGTACAATTAATATGGTGTCATTATATATTCTATTCAATGCATACAGATTGCGGAGAAGCATCATGGGTGTATTTATTATTTACTAAATATCCATCATTTACTTTAGATATCCCATATTTACTTCATATATCCCGTAGTTTCATCCAAATAAATTCAATAGGTAAAAATCATTATTTTTGAGATTGTACGTATAGCGCTTAAATTTTTTTACATTTGGTGCATAATAGTATTTTTAAACTTAATATTCCTTTTCATCATATCCAAATTCTACCGAAAGGGCACATTCAAAGGATTCCTCCAAAGAATACATATGGAGGAATCTTCCAAAGGACACATCCAAAGAACAAAGTGATTCATCCAAAAGGCTTTGTCATCCGGAAATGTGCGAAGAACGGGTGGATGAAAGTTGTTTGTTGCAAAATCGGTGGATGGAAGTTCTTTGTTGTTGAACCAACGGATGTACGGGACGGACATATGACAAACCGTTTTCTATTATATAAAGTCTAACCTCGATAATACGACACTCAATTATACGACAATCACGATAATATGACACATTTGTGCGCGACCAAACTTTTAACGCTTTTGTAGTGTAAAAATTTCTCAATACTACAACTATGACGGTCTATAATACGACACTTTGAGACCTCCACTTTGTCATATTATCAAGGAAAATAAATGTTGTGGAAACATGTCGTCGTGATGAGAACAATTTGCAAACTTGGGGAACAAGATGTGAACTTTGTTAATAAACGAGTTGTAACTTTGTTAACAACTAGATTTTGTTTCTTATTGCTTTGTCTTGTGGCCGTGAAAGGATTGCTTTGTCTAATGAAATTAGAGCATGCTTGAGTCTCGTGAATATTGTCGTGAAAGGGTGATTCATGAACACAATAAGGCCGTATTCTTGGTGATCTCGGTTGAAAGAGTGCTTTGTGAACAGTTGTAATGGAAGGGCCGTACTCTTGATGATCTCGTTGCTTCATTGCTATATCAAAGGAGATATTTCTATCTCTCAAAGCGTTGCATTTCATTTTTTGAGCAATGTGTTATGTCAATTTAAATTTATTGTAAAATCGTCAATGTAGATACCATTTTGTACTTGTCGTGCACAACCGTATCGTGCCAAGATAACATCGTGCTAATCACGTTAGAACGCACAGTTAGAGACAAATCCAGAGTACTAGTGACAAATCCACCACCGTTACCGCCAATAAACAATAAAACAACACACACTTACATACTATCAACAATCCAGACTTAGGGAAAAGAAATAAATGACTCATAACCTCGTACACCAAGAAGTAGTAAGCCGTCTACAAGTACCCCTTTACTCGCCCCCTTCGCCCGTGCTGAAGCCCCTTTCAGAGCGGCAAACCACACAGTTTATATGTAAACTGATTGATAACCGTGAATGAAAACCTCTCAATACCATAGAATCAATGTGGTCCACATGAAAAGACGCTAAAAGACTCAACAAACAAAGGGTAGGTCGGGTGCAAGTAGAGCTCCATTGTTAATCGCCTCTAACACATTTTAAATGCTAGACTTTGTCTACTTAGACCTTCAACGTGCTAAACACTAAGACAAGACCATTGACCCACTGGTACTTCCAAAAGAGGTGGAGTTAAGCATTCTAAATGCCACCCTGTAGAACATGAGTCACAAATAACCATTGTGGCTACCCGTTTGGCACTATTACATAACCAACAACGCAATCCCGCAGAGATGTGAGAGAGTCCACGGTGTACGATCCCATAATGTGTGACAAGTGACAAGGCGCGCAATTGCGAGTGTGATCCTTCCACATCTTACCATCACGACCCTCCAACACTAACACACCCAAGTTTTTCACCTCACGAACACTCAAAATTACCCGTCTTGTTGTCACATCCAAGGTAGTGGGCGCTGCTTGGTGCAAATACACATAGTCTCCACGTGTGAAACACCGTACTTGCGGTCGATAACACCTCCCCGTATTGTAGCATAGCACAACGTATCCCAATGTTGAGAAATGGAGAGGTTCTCCAATGCTATAGGCATCACCCTTTTGAACAAATCTCCACGTTGCTCGCACACTTGAGCCCACGTGTCTGGATTGTCCATGTTAACCAACACGGTGTCAACATTTACTTGAATGGCCTTCAGTATAATCGGATGTCTTCCAAACAATAGATAGTAAGGTTAAAAAGACGCCAAGGATGCTTGTTTGCTGAACCGATAGTCCATTGCTATTCATGGTAGTTGCAAATCCCAATCCTGGTGATGTCCCTTCTTCAAGTTGTACTTCCAGAGCCCCCTCTTGATGGTTTGCACCATGCACTCGGCCAATCCATCTGCTTCGAGGTGATCCTTCGAAGTATTGCGATGACCAATCATCGATTGCTTACACAACATTTGAAACTCATCCAAGAATTCTCTCCCTTGGTCTGTGATTACCTCCACTGGCACTCCAAAGCAACTCAGAACATCATCAAGAAAAGCATAAGCGGCCCCCTCACTGAACTCATCAGGCAACGCTACCAACTCTATTCATTTCAAGAAATATTTGATGATTACCAACACATACTTGTTGTGTCGAGGTGTCATTGGCAAAGGACCTGCAAAATCCAAGCTCCGCCAGTATCCTAAGCCCAATATTGCCAATGGTTGCAATTGTGGCATCGGAGTGTTAAAAGACGCTCGCACACGATCACAAACCATACACCGTGCAACCAATGCTTGAACCTGTGACTGCATTTCTTGCCACCAATAGTGAATCTGTAGCAAACTATAGGTTGTCCGCACTCCAAAGTGTCCAAGATCCTCATGTGCATGCTTGATCACCTTCATCCTTTCCGTGGGGACCGGCACTACCTTCTTGGTATTGTCCGGCCACACCCTAACAAGGTGAGTCCTCTCCCACACGAACCGTTTGGCTCGTTGTAAGACACGGTCTCTCTCCTTAGCGGACCATATTGACACCGCTTCTCCATCCTTTAGAAATTGCATCACATTCGTGTCTTCGATGATATCTTTGGCGCCCCCAGACTCCTCACATCCATCCTCAACTATTGTGGCCACAACAGCTTTCGGATGGGATCTCCATGCATCGCCAATACTCCTATAAACGCCGAGCAATGCCAACCTGGCAACGGATCGGCCTCACCCTCACCGTGCCACCTAGCGCCTCTGAGATCCTCTTGGTTTGGAACTAAATTACGGCTAAGGCCGTCAGCATCCATATTCACCAACCCTGCCCTGTGAACTACCTTGAAGTTGTATTCCATCAACATCAAGGCCCACCGCGCTAGTTCCCCTTTTAGCTTGTCAGATTCCATCAATTATTTCAACGGTTGATGATTTGTCACCAACAAAAACTCATTACCATAAAGATAACATTTGAAATGGGAAATTGTTTATATGGCAGCCAAGCATTCCCCTTCATACGAGCTATACTGAGCCTCCGCACTATTATTGGACCGACTGGCATACGCAACCATGAACTTCTTCCCATCATCATCCATTTGCGTCAATACCGCACCAATCCCCCAATGCGCTCCAATCAGTGTGTAGCTCGTAAGTCCTCCCTGCTATTGGCCTTCAAAGTATCGGTGTTGATGTCAATCGATCCTTCAATTGATGAAAAGTTGTCTCTTACTCATCTCCCCAGATCCAAGGTTGATCATTCCTTGTCAACATGGTCAATGGCTTTGCAAGAGCACTGAAAGTCTTTACAAACTTTCTCCAATAGTTACACAACCCCAAGAATGCCCGTAGCCTACTAACATCTCGTAGTGCAGGAATAGACATCACCACTTTCACCTTGCTAGCTACCACACCTAATCCACTTGGATAAATCATGTTGCCTAAATACTCAATACGATCAAAGAAGAACTTGCACTTACCAGGGTGCAACTTCAAACCAATGAGTCTTAATCTAGAAAATACCTCCATCAAGTGTAGTCTATTTTGCCTTCGGTTCTCGCTAAAGACAATAATATCATTGATGTAGCATCCCACAAAGTCCAAGCCCAAGAATACCCGGTCCATAATCCTCTGGAAATTTGCTGGTGCATTCTTCAATCCAAATGGCAAGAACTTCCACTGGACCAACCGGTCCTTCCCATCCTTATCAGTGCCCCAGAACGCGGTCTTCTCGTTGTCCTCATCTCTTAGTCCTATCTAGTGATATCCAGAGCATAAATCCAACGTATTAAATACCTTGGCATGACTAATACCCTCGAAATTCTCCTCCGGAGTTGGGTCGGGGCTCTTACAAGGTCTTTGTCCGTTCATCTTGAAGCTGGATGAACATCAAATCTATAGGGAAAAGTGGGTAAGTCCTTCGATTCCATTGCCATTGCTAGTTTATTCTTTATAAGAGTAAATAGTGCAAATTGGAAAGGAAAGCAGTGGTATAATATGTTTGAGGAAGTTGTCATGGATGATTTATCCAGAGGCCTAGATTTTGAAGTGACCAATATCTAAAAAAATGAAGGGGCGGACTTTGCTTGGATCAAAGCACCGTCACCGAATGAAGCAAAAAAGATATGGTCACTTAAAATTTCCTTTTCCAATGAGCTTATGGAAGCATCATTTGCAAGCAAGGAAAAGATGTCAGAAGATGACAAGGCTAGGAAAAACGCCGTAGTCTTGATTGTGAAGAACTTGAACAAAACCAAATCCATTTTATCACTAGAAGAGGGTATCACAGCATATATGGGTGAAAGAAATGTGGTTGGAGTCTTCTTTTGGTTAGAGAATAGTAAGCATGTTGAGTCTTTTAATATCCAATGTCTCAATACGGCCGAATATAAAAAATTTGTCAAACAAAATGCAAAAATATTAGGAAAATACGTTGAGTTTTGCCCCCATCGAAAAAGTTTGGACGAAACAAATGCATCAAGAATTGAGGAGCTTGCATGACTTGGCTTCACTCATGTAAACACTGCCTTAGCCAATACTGTGCAAGCTTTGGAAAATGCACCATCACAAAACTTCACTAAATCAGACCTCAACCGGATGGTTAGGAAGCTGTAAACATAGGTGCAGTAACAACATTGGGAGAAATAAAGAAAGAAATGAGTTTGCTCATAGAGGAGATTGTGGAGGAAGCTAGGGTGTATGCGGACAAGGTCCAAGCCGAATCGAATAGAAACTTAAGAGTCCAAATTGCTCTCCTTAAAAAACAGATGAGAATTACCTTGGAAATCCTTCAAGCCGACCATCCCAATTCACTCAAAATTGAAGGCAATATGGACATGTCAAACTAGCTTTGACCAATGTAGCGGTGGTAAAAACATCACTTAAAGTATATATATATATACTAAAAACAAAAAACAAAAAATAAAAATAAATAAAGTATCTCTAGATACTATAAAACTAAAATCTACAATTAAAAACAAAACATTAAATAAAAATCACAAACTCAAAATAACAATATTTATAAATACAAACAGAAAAACAAAACAACACACCAAAAACCAAACTCAAATACACCCTTACACCCTAATAAAGTACATAATAAAAACAACAAACCTTAAATACATAAAACAATTAAAACCTACAAACAAATACCAATATCAAACCTACAAAACACACCACTTCGTCCCCTACTCACCAAACCCATACAACCACCCTAAATTATTTTGCCTAGTCACTCATTGCCTAAAACATAGATCCTATACAATTACATCTAATAAAGGACTAACCAAACAAACGACCTTGGCCTACCAACCAAGGCAACATATTAAAAAATCAAACAAAATTCAAATGATGCTACATATAACCAAAGCCATGCCCACAACTATTAAACATTCAACAAATAAAACAAACACAAAAAATTAGAAACAACACCAACACAAAATAATAGTTACCATATTTAGAAACACATTCTATTTCTACTAATAGGAGGTGATATTGAAACAAAGCCAGGACCTATGCCAAACATACTAAAAACCCACCCCCCCCTCATAGAAGAAAAGCAAAAACATACTTCATTAGAAACACAATAAAATTCCATCCAGATTACCAACATCTAGCTAAAACATTTGCACCTTTACTAAAGCCCCATCACTCACTACACAATACTAGTAGCACAACATTTCCACACCTGCACATGTTCATACAAAATAAAATAGCAAATTATCCAACCTCTCACATATTATATGCAATAATCACTACAATACACCCGGACATAAACACATGTAATAATATGCTTGCAGATTCCAATATACAAACAAGTTGGACAGACACTCTTTCATTACAACTAGCAAACTTGAATAACCCACCCGAAAGGCACACCCCCACACCACATCCATGTACAAAGTTTCTTGAAACAAATCAAGAAATAATAAATGAAAAATAGTCCATATACAAAAACCTCTATAACTTTACGCATCTAAAAAACAAAACCCCATCCTTTGCTGAAGTTCAAGATAAATTCCCATTTTTACCCACACATCTAATTACCGAAGCATTACGATGCCTTGAACCAATCCCAGAATACTCACACCCGCTACCACTGCGCGACATATCAAACCCCCCAACCCGAATCATACCAAACACAAACAACGAAACACATATTATCACATGGAATGCTTCATCACTAAATACAACGCTACCAAGTCTACAAAATCTAATAATTAAACTCAAGACCCCTCCAACACTCATTCACATTCAAGAAACCAAATTAACAACCACAAAATCAACAAAATATATATAAAACCTCTTCCCCTAATACAAACTAATTTTTAACAATACACATGCGTTTACAAGATGCATACGACAAAGAATGCCACATACACCGGCAAGAGGAGGTTTATTAACACTCATACACAATAAATATGCTTACCCGGGTAACATCACTAAAATCCCCACACCTGCCAACATATCCCCATACCTACAAATAATAAAAATTAACAACCAACCATTACAACCATGGCTAAACATACATATATACATGCCTTGCCATCCACAAGACCTACATCTAATCCCTATCATACAACAAAATATCTCTGACCATATCTCAGCACATCCAAATCACACTTACATCCTATGTGGAGACTTTAACCGAGACATTGCCCTTATTGGAAGACAAAACTATAATAACATTACCCCACCACAACTAGAAGATATACACTGGCGTAACTTTACTGACAACATCAACATGACATATATACCTACCAATACATCATTCTCTAGACAAGGTGGCTACAACTACACAAGCACTAGCCTAATCGATGGTTTCTACATTAATTCGCCAAATAACAATAGATATACATCCACGACCATCACTAAAACGAATCTCAACTCGGACCACTTTTCCATACACCTACACATACCACAAAATACTTTACTAGCTAGACCCGTTATACCTTCACGAGTCACACAAATCCGCATTCTTAATCCCATTCCCTAAGAAAACCTAGAAAAATGTAACATTAAATTCTTTGAAGAAAATTCACTTGAACTAGACAGCCTCACTACCGTTTTAAGAACAACCAACCACCTCAACTCCGCACAGTGGCAAGACGCATGTACAAAATTAGACAAATTTATACAAAAAATCTCTGACACCCTTGAAGAAACATGCAAAGCCAACCCCCTACCAACATTGACAAATAGAATCGCACAACAAGGTGGATTTCTACCACGGAAATTATCTAAACCCTGGAAAAAAACACCTTGAAACTTACCATCTCATCCGAAAAGCCATATATATTGCTAAAAACCGACCAAATTGGCTCTTACATCCAATCATAAATGAAATCCGCAACCACCGAAACACTCAAATACCAGCTCCACCACCTCCCAACCACTCAAGCGATGAGTGGATTAGCCAAATATCTGACATTGCCAAAGATGCAAATAAACAAGTCCGTGAAATCACAACAAAATACACCATGGAAAACATTAAAAAAACGACCTAAAAAAGCCATCTCAAAATATAGAAAACTATATGAGAAAAGCCCCAAAAAAGTAAATAGAAAAGTCTTCAAAAACAGTGAAAATGCACCCCTTGATTGTATTTTAGACAAAAATAACAACATTCTCACTAGCCCAAAAGACATAGCCAATGAAATTCACACTCAACAATCAATGAGCAATAGACCTATAGTCCCTACGTGTTACTATCAGCCTGACCATACACCCCAATGCACGTGTGGTATTAGACAATACCCATGGCATGACCTTGATGGATTTACTATTGATACAAGAGGAGAACCACAAACTCCAATGCACACGTATATTGACCAAGAAACTAATGATATGTGCCTTAAAAACCTTGGAAATAACAAAGCCCCTGGCCTAGACAAAATCCCCAACTCAATTCTAAAAAACATGCCACCTAGATTCCAAAATATGTTATCCCTATTCTTTAAACACTGCAACAAACAAAAGCAAATACCTGCATCATGGAAAACCAGTCTTATATTTATAGTACTACTATATTAAAAAGGTGACCCATCACAACTAACCAATCATAGACCCATTGCCCTGGCAAACACAATATACAAACTATTTACAAGCACCGTAACATCTATCCTTTCATCATATGGTGAAAAACACCAAATACTACATGATAGCCAAGAAGGTTTTAGAGCCGAAAGAGGTACATCAAGACAACTACAAACATTTATAGCTGCGCTAGAAGATGCAAAACTTACAAATTAAGACATCTATATATTATATATTGACTTCGAAAACGCCTTTGGATCCATTGATCATGCTAGATTGTTAGCAATAATGAAAGACCTTGGTTATCCAACGGATGCCATTGCACTAATAGGGAACATATACTCACAATCTACCACCACATTCACCTAAGAACATTTTGGACAAACCAGACCCATTCCCATTCAAAGAGGTACCGTCCAAGGTGGTACACTTAGCCCCTAGTACTTGTTTATTATCTTCTTAGAATCTCTCTTAAGATGGCTACAACAAGGCAACAAAGGATACATATTTGGTACATCTAAAACAAAAATTTGAGTCCGTAGCATACGCGGATGATTTAGCCGCGATTGCCAATAAACTAAAATCACTTCAAACACAACTAAAAAAAATAGACAAATTATGTGAATGGACGGGGATGGATCTAGGAATACCTAAATGTGCAGTTACTGGCTGCCTCAATAAATCCAAAATGAATCCCTTAACATTCAAAGCTCAAATACAAGCCACTAACATCAACTACAGGAATCAGCCAATACCAGTACTACATCAAAACGAATCATACACATATCTAGGTATAAACTTAGTCCCATCCCTGAAATGGAAAATACAAATACATACCACTACCACTAAAGTTATAAAACAATGTAAAGAACTAGCAGCCTGCCTAGCAACAATGAAACAAAAAATTAACATGGCCGACACAGTTATAAGGGCAAGTATCGCATATAGCTTCTATGCAGTACCATACTCTTTGCCTGCCATCAAAAAGTTGGACAAAAAGATAATAGCCCTCCACAAAACAATATGTGGTCTCACTAAAAGTACCTCAAACATAGCTACCCAACTACCACATGATCTATTTGGTATAAGAACCTTCTCATTTAAAAATGCCTACCTTAGATGTATTGGTGAACAACTTCAAAATGCCCTTAATGATACAGGAAGATTAGGAATAATTTATATTGGTTTACTACAATTCATACTAGCTAAATCCGGAGGGTCCGAAGACATCCCACGCATTAAATACCACCATTGTGCTCGATCGCCTATCACAAGAACAATATTTTTACTAAAAAAAAGCTGATGTACACCTAAAAAGTACAATAGGAAATTTCCTATTAAACACCTCACCATTTGAAAATGCATGGATGAGAGAAGCCGGAAACTTCCCCTGGCTTAATCCTAAAATATCTCTTAAACTACTACAAAAACTACTACTACACAACATAAGAGACGTCAAACAAATCATACTACCTAATGGATGGAACATGATGAGCTCATATGACTTCAAAAATTACCACTCTACACCCACTAAACTAATAAAAAGCGCACTACACATTGCCGAACAACTATTTTGTTACCCAAAATGTACATTGTCAAATATCATGCCCATACCACCAACCACCAAGAACCTTAAAAGACAACTACATCATTGAAAATCACATCATACTACCTAGACAAATCGAACCACCAACCCATCTTCCCTCCCCATTACATCCGTACCAACCCCCCACCCAAAAATATTCTTAAAAATCCCCAACAATTCCCTATACATGTAATACTTGATCATAAAAAACGACACTACATAGACTCTAACGGAATAGTAAAAAATGACACATCATATCTATGCCAATGGAGACTACCAAATCATACCACATATAACAAATGGCAGCCTCAAAGAGAATTATTTCCTTGGAATGACCCTAACACTTGTAACCACCACACCAAACTTCTCAATCAACATTACACCGAAACACAACATCGACACCTCTAAAACTTAATAAAAGCATACTTTTCCATTCAACAACAAAGAGACACAAGATTTGTTACACTTGCATTAATCATTCCACTTGCCCACATATCTACTAAGGAATGTAATCCCGAAAGCGACATAGAAACAAATGTAAACACCATACAAACACAACATGATGTGGCCCACACATATGAAGACAATGGCAAACACCTTATCACCAATCCTAAAAATAGACTTCACTGGCTATGGAACCAATATCAAAAAGCAAAAAACAACCCACATGGACTAGAACCACCAACACAATCATTTGAAACCGAAATTGTCTGGTTATATCAAAGATTCAAATACCGAATCCCATAAAATGATCCACTAAAACTTATACAATACACACTACCAACACCAATATTAGACTGTCTCACATCAACATTTAATATCAACCACTTGTACTTCTCATCACCAGTCACATGCCCCACACAACTCACCCAATTTTACTCGCCATTCCCATGGGATGTAATATTTGGGTCTCTTGGTAAAGCCTTTGAACACAAATGGAAGGGCATTGGGTATGCCCATCCACACAACAAAACAAACACACAACAAGCTATACACTAGGCTCGATTAGCTGCCAAGAATAATCCAAACACTATCACAATACTAATCTCCCCTGATACCAATTGGTACCTGAACTTTACCCCCCATATTGGCCCCTACCCAGATACACACATCATAGCCCACTTTGCCGCAGATACCATTACATATGAAGAACCTACAGTGCCCCCAAAACTTGACTTGCCACTAAAAGAACTCTCAACACTATGAATTATGTGTATACACCATTAAAATAACAACATTGGAACCTATGAACAACTAAATCAACTTACATATATAGCTAACAACCTCTCGATACAACAAATACACACGCAAATTGCCACATCTACCTGTCCAAATTGCCATGTTAACCACAACAAAAAATGGTCCAAACTCACCTACCCCAATACTCCTACACATAATAACACACCCACTCCCTAACTCCCAAACTACCATACTAACCTTCCATTAAAATTCTACCCAAATTTTAATAATTACACCAATGGCTTGTTCAAGAAACCTAAAGAAATAAGCCCCTGAGTATGGAGAAAAGAAAGAGCAGGATATGGCATATATAGCCCTAAAGGACTTAATATTGCCAAAAGGCTACATTGCCATCAAAATATCCTACGAGCCGAGATGATAGCCACACACGAAACTTTGAGAATCATTAACACTCAATTCCCAAATGAACCTGCACATATATTCACCAACAGTCTAAACGTTCTTTATCTATTAAACACACAAATTCAACACCCTACACTACACATCAACCATCCAGACCAAATCACACTTGCCTCTATGGTACAATTACTCCAAAACCGAACACAACCAATCACAATATATAAGGTAAGAGCCCATGTCAACATTGATGGAAATGAACAAGCTGATAAACTAGCAAAAGATGGTATCACCTTACACACAGAAATGCTACATATCCATACGAACACGCCCATGCTAGTCCTTACTATTATCAAAGAGACGACTGGCCTACCATGTTTGACACACCAGACAAAGGCCCTCTTCGTTTTCTGGAAAAACAAATCATTAAACATGATAGGAAACACAACCTAAAAATCATGGCCAGACAATCCTCTAATATTTGTAAATGGACAAGTAATGCAGCTATTGATAATGAACTCTCTAATGAATTTTGGGACAACCCCACTATATCTGATAAACAAAAAACATGCATCATCAAATTCCGCACTAAAACATATATGGGCCAAGCCCGAAAACAACTTTGTTTTGGCAGAGAAAGATATCCTTCCATCACTTGCCCCATTTGTAACTCATTAGATCCTGTTACATGGCTACACGTATTACTTACATGTAGACAACAACACATACATATACTTCGTGTTAAAAGGCACAATAAAGCAGTATGGAAAATTAGGAAATTACTAGTCTCTTCCGAGAAATCCAGATGCTATACTCTCATGAATGCAAGCACTTTCAACAACAATCCCCAAGAAAATACCGTCCCTAGTGGGTTACTGCCTTGTACATGTGGTATCCAAAGATGCCACTGTAATGCCAGATTCAGACTTGATATACTGTGTCAAAGGACTACCCTACCAAAATGAACCACCTGAAAATGTTGAACAAAACCTCACCATACAATTTATTAAGTTCACATACTATAACAACAGAATCTCCCCAGAGACCTTAGAAGCAAAAATCAACAAATATAGACCATTAACTGAAAGTATTTCTGCTAGAGGCTGGAAAATTGACCCCCTTATTGTCATCACAACTGGTGCTAGAGGAGCTACGCACATCCCATCAATGAAATTAATTGAAGACAAATTTAAATTACCTAAAACCACCATACAAAATACCTTTAAAAACATTAATACCATTGCTATACAATACGCTATGCATATCCTTCTCCACAAAAGAAAACTAGAAAATCACCAACCGCTACCTCAATTGCACGACCCACCCTAATTGCAAAATAAAAAGTTTTTAGTAGCTAAAGCCACTTTATTTTTGTTAGCAAATGTAAGCACTGTCTCAGGTGACGCATGTGGCGGGCTATTGGTTGGCACAATTCTTTCGCCTGCCTGCGATTACTCACTCAGCAATGCCAAGTCACTACATACCCCACATCTATTCAAACGAGTCCATCACGATTCGAACTCGAACCAGAAATATAAGACAAACATTCTTTCAAACCAACAAAGAGCTCGTGACTTGGCCATCACCAAACTAGAAAAACACACTATCATATTGCAAAACTCCAATACCTAACCTTACTCAGACTCTAACCACTCGTGGTCTTTGTTTTGGTCACTGGACACTAAAGTGTCTACTCTCGAAAGAGAGAAGTAGTTCTATCCCTCTATTCCTATGTCCCGTGGACTTAGGTCTAGAGGTGGAACGAACAGACACTTTATTCACGCCGGTCTCTTAAGGTGACCGGAGTTATTCTTCTTCTGAAGGAGATACAATAGATTTGTACAAGGTAGTGCCAAATGCAAAGCAAGCAATAATGTGGTGCTATATGGTGTAGGAGGATATGGATGCACAAATTATACGTAATTATTGGAAGGCCTCAAGGATCCTTCCACCTGATTGGAATGCACATTTTGATAGAATGAGTAAAAGAATAATTATATTACATTGAGGAAGATACACATAGTTTATATAAAGTGTGGCTTACACCTTATGAAGGTGAAGGGTTACACCCTTTGCCTATACTATTCATAGATTTAACACACTCTAACACCCCCCTAATTTAAAACATATGTATGCATTTTAAATCTATTAAGTTAAATGTATGAATATCTCATGACCCCCTCTCTTTTAAATCATCTTCTAAGTCTAAACCCATGAGATGTAAACAATAATTATGTTTTGGCTTGGGAAGACTCTTTGTCAAGATATCTGCTGCCATTTCACTTGTGGAACAATAAAGCAGTTGTATTTGTCCATCAGCTACTTGTTTACAAATAAAATGTACTTGAATAGCGATATGTTTAGTTTTATCATGAAATTGGGGATTAATTTGTTAATTGAATTGCACTTTGAATATCTAAAAATATTGTAGTGGGATTAGGTTGAGGGCATTGAAGGCTTATCAAGAGTTGGCGAAGCCAAATAGCATCTGTTGAAGCCTTAGAAAGAGCCATGTATTCACTTTCAGTTGAAGAGAGTCCAACAGTTCGTTGCTTGCAACTTATCAAGCTGACTACACAATTTCCAAGTATGAAACAATATCCTATAGTGGACCAAGTTCTAGTATCCATGTTACCAGCCCAATCAACATCACTGTATCCTTTGAGAATAATGTGTTTGTTAGATCCTGTATAGAAGAGACCTATAAATTTTCTGCCTTTAAGATATTGAAGAATACGTTTGGTAGAGCTTCAATGTTTTCTACAAGGATTTGATAAAAATTGAGCTACAGTGTTTGTGGAATATGATATATCAAGACGGGTACTTACGGAAATATGCATTAGAGAACCAACTAGTGGTTTGTAGGGCACATTCTTCATATTGGTCAGCTCGTCGTTAGTTTGAGGGTGTTCAATTTTGGATAGCTTTAAACTTGGTTCCATAGGTGTACTTGCACGATTTCAAGTTTTCATTAAAAAATTCTTGAGTAAAAATTCAATATATCTAGATTGAAGGATTTGAAGGATTCGGGAGTTTTGATCATAAATAACTTCTAGTCCTAATATGGTAGATTTGAATATAGGACCAAGATCGGTCATATCAAATTTTGAATGTAAAGATTGTTTAGTTTTGCCTAATAATATAATATCATCATTTGTATTCAATAAAGTATCATCAACATAAACAACGAGAATAATAAATCGAGTGTGACTTCTATAAAATATAGATGTTGGAATCAACTTCACTTTTAGTGAAACCAAGTGAAACAAGGTAAGAATCTAATCTTTCATACCAAACTCTAGATGATTGTTTTAAGCCATATAAGGACTTTTTCAATTTACACACTAAATTTTTATCTTTAGTATTAAGTCCTTTGGATAAAGTCATATATACTTCTTCTTGCAAATGGCCATTTAAAAATGTTGTACAAACATCCATTTGATGAATGTGTAATCCATAATGTGTAGCATAAGCAAGAACACGTAAGGATGAAGATTTAAGAACTGGTGAAAAGGTTTCATGATAGTCTATACGGGGTTGTTGTGAAAAACCTTGAGCTACAAGGCGAGCTTTCCGCTTTATAATGGTATTATTAGGACCATATTTGGTTTTAAAAATCCATTTGCAACCAATAGTAGTACATTGAGGAGGTAAAATGGTAAGTTTCCAAGTATGATTTTAAAATAAGGATTGAAATTCTAAATTAGTAGAATTAGACTGAGGGCTAGATAAAGCTTCTTCATAAGATAAGGGGTTTGATTCTACTATGAATTGTGAGAAAATAAATATGAAATAGTAAATATCCAAGGTTTCTTTTTACTCTTGGACTTGGGAGGTCGACCTTCTATGGTTTCTATAAGTCTGTCAAGAGACTTACGAGACCTTTTAGGACGGATGGGAATTGAAGAAGAAGGGGAAGTATTGGACCTTGGAGATGAGTTATCAATGGTTGGTGTAGAAGATTGTGGACTAGGATCATGGCCATAATTTTCATATAAATTTAAAAGGGATTGTGGAGTATGTTGTTCACCACTAGATTGACTATGACTTGAAGTAGTGATAGGAGTTAATAGAGATGGTTCATTTTGAGGTGGTGTATTTGGAATGTCAAGTGGATTGAGAGCTTGAACCTGAACTTGAGGTGGTAACAGTAAAGGTAAGAGTTTTTTTAATAGGTATAGGATTTTGAACTGGAGGAATCATGTGAGTTTGGAGAGGGACTATATATGGTTTTAATAAATCTGCCAGGAAGGATAAGTCATTATGATTAGAATCATAATGATTCTCTTTTGATTCTGAAGTTTTAAAATCATTTTTGCATAAAATGACATTTTTAGATATAATGATTGATCTATTGGATTTGGCTTGTAATTGACAACCTTTAATTCCATTTGGATAACCCAAAAACCAACATGGGATACTTTTCTCTGAGAGTGCAGACTTCTTTCTTTGCTCCTTAGGTATTAAAGCATATGCAGTGCACCCAAAGGTTCGGAGATGAGTGAAGTTGGGTTTTTAGCCTGTCCATAGTTCATATGGTGTTTTGTTGTAAACGGCTTTGGTAGGTAATCTGTTTTGTAGATTAGAAGCAGTGAGAACTGCTTCACCTCAATACGTAGGAGAAAACTGCATGCCCGGTGGGCATGGACTTAGTGATGGAATGAACGGACACTTTATTCATGCCGGCCCCCTTACGGGGACCGGCGTTCTTCTTCTTCTTCTGTAGGAGAAAAATTTGCATGATGAAGCATGCTTAGAACAACTTCAATAAGGGTCCTATTTTTCCTTTCAGAAACACCATTTTTCTCCAGGCTATATGGATTAGTGAAGTCTCGACATATACCATGTTCCATAGAAAAGTTTGAAAAATTGTCTGATATGTATTCACCTCCTTCGTCACTTCTTAAGGATTTAATTTTGTGACCAATATATGTTTCTACAAATGCCGTATATTCTTTGAATTCAGAAAAGGCTTGAGATTTATATTTGAGTAGATAAACTATAGTATATCTACTAAAATCATTTATAAAAGTAATGAAATATTGAAAACCTGTGTGGGTTGGAGTTATTTTTCCTTTGATGTCGGAATGAATCAAATCAAGTAAATTAGAAGTTCTTGAATATAATATTTTTGGAAAACTAAGTTTGTGTTGCTTGCCTATGATACAAGACTCACAAAAAGGGCTAGTTTCTTTAATATATTTTAAGTTGATTCCTTCTACTAAATTGTTATTTACTAATTCTTGTAATCTTGAAAAACTCACATGACCTAGGCTTTTATGCCAGTTAATAATTAAGTCTATACTTGTAGAATTTAATTATTTTTCTCCTTGTAATGTATTTGGAGCAATTACATTATTGACAAGATTATGAGAAACATAATGACCCAATATATAGAGATCATTATCAAGATGGCAAGTGGCAATTAGTTGAGTTTTGGAAGTATATAATGTAGTAGTACAACCTTGTATGAGCTAATTGTTTTACCGAAAATAAATTACATCTCAGATTAGGGACATGTAAGACACTAGGAATAATTTTCTGAATGCCATTTGAAAGGATGATTTTAACATTGCCAATGCCTTGAATAGCATGAGATGTACCATCAATAGTGTACGCATGTTGACCAGGGGAGAGTGTCTTATAATTAAGAAATATATTTTGATTATAAGCCATGTGTCTTGTGGCTCCTCTATCAACAATCCAAGTATTTTGTGTGGTAAGCTGAGTATTATAAGCTGCTATGTATAATAATTCTTTATTATTATGAGTTGAATTAGGAGTTTTGGTCTTATTTGTTTCATCATGAATCCTTTTTCGATAATTTCGTTGGTGATGATTAGGCTTGCCACAATAAAAACATACTAGAGGCTTTTGATTATAGAATTTATTTGAATTTGATTGGTTATTATTTTGATAAACAAGTTGAAAATGAGACGGTCAGTTTCTAGATTGATGCATTTGAGAATTCTCGTTATTTTGATAATTTTGAGAATTTTGAGAATTTTTAGTGTTACAAGGCCGAGATGAAAATTTTGAATATCCTTGTTTATTCCAAGGTTTATTGCTTCTTAAGGCCAAAGCTGATGAAGATGAAGAAGAAGATTCAATTACGTTCTCTAAATTTTTGATAATCATTTCTTCTTGTAATAAATAGGTAATTAATGTTTGAAGACGCAAAGTTTGTCCTCGAAATGGAGATTAAGAAATTTCTGTAGCTAAGTGGCATGCTTCGCATTAACGCTAAAACATAAGTGGCATGCTTTGCATTAACGCTAAAACATCGTCTTCATCACTCATTGGAGAACTTGCTAATTGATCAAGAAGGGTTCTGAATGTATGCAGGTGCCTTGTCATACTTTCATTATCCTTCATTTTTAATATCATTAGTTGTTTTCTGAGATACATTTTGGTGACCGAATCTTGCGATTCAAACAATCGACAGAGTTCGTCCCATGCTTCTTTTGATGTAGAGAGTGCAGTAATATGTGAAACTTGATTAAGTTCCAAGAAATTATTAAGAATTGCCAATGCATTTGTATCTATTGTGTACCATTCATCTTTACTTCCAGTACTAGTGGTTGGTGTATGATTAATGGTACCACTTGGGGTGGCTGGTGGTGTGGTGGGTAGAATTTCACTTCCATCAACCACATTAAATAATTTTTCAGATTTGAGAACTAATTTTAAATTGTGTTTCCATACTTGAAAGTATGAACCATTAAATTTTGTAACATTTCTTAGATTTGAAGTATTGAATTGAGACATGATGCATGTCTAAATATTTTCTTATAAAGATAATCAATTGTAATTTAATAATAAAAAATAAGAACTAAAGTATTGAGAATGGAGGTGAAGCACCTCCATCTTATAAGCTAGCTCTGATACCATGATAGAATGAGTAAAAGAATAATTATATTACATTGAGGAAGATACACACAATTTATATAAAGCGTGGCTTGCACCTTATGAAGGTGAAGGGTCACACCCTTTGCCTATACTATGGCATAGATTTAACACACGGGAGAAACACAAAATGATGAAGGAAACTGATGAACTTCCAGCTCTGATTGCACAACTCAGGCTAGGAGATGAAGAACTTCTAGTGGAGGATTACGCGAATATGGCTGGTGAAGAATACATTCAAGCTGAGCATAGTACTGAGGAGCTTCTTAATCTTGTCTTGGAAAATGACATGAACACACCGCATGATTTTGACCTCAATGCAAATATGGTTGATGTGGATGATGAGCCTCCATCTATTCTCGGGTTATCTAATGCTAAACATCATGCTGAGATGCTCTTTCATTTTATCATGGAAAATTCTTCTTATTTTGATGTTCATGCCGTTACAGAATTCAAAAAAGTATTGGGGAGGTTAAGAAAGATGACTACAACCGATTGTGGTCAACAACATTAGAGAACTTTAGACGCCTTCTTCTTACCTGTTGTCTAGACTTGTTACTTGAGAATTTTTATGTGATTTTCATGTTATCAAGTTTCTATGAGGTTTGATATCGTATTTGTAGAGGTGGCTAATCTATTCCTACATGATCACAAAAACTTACTCATAAATATTGTTGCAACCATAGTTTCCATAGGACAACTGCCTTATTTGTCCAATGAATACTCATGTCATTGTTCACATGATTTGTGATTCTATGCTCCTTTATGTATACAATAAATTGAAGTTCATGTGAATTTCATGTCATTGTTTGCATGATTTGTGGTTCATGGAAATGCGACTTTATTTGACTTGATTTTCTATAATTCATTTACATGCCACAATGCATGAGAAAGGATGTCAATTTCTGTCATGTACTAGATTTGATTGTGTTATCCCATGTACATTTTTGAACATGTAGCAAGCATCCATTACTTATATGATGACCAACATAACTTACATGATGACTGAAATAGACCACAACATATCTATTTTTTATTCATTTATTTTGCACCAAAAATTAAATCACTTTGAATTGCAAAAATGACCATATATCATGAGATTTTGGTGCTAGATTAATAAACTATGTAATGTACATTATTTTTGGCAACCTTTAGAATTTTTTTATTGTGCAAAATATGAAAACCTCAATAATGCAACATTTAGGTTTAAAATGTCATATTATCAATCATATGTATGAGGAAAAAATATTATTAGCTAGTATTGGAATTTCACATTCAACAGAGTGTCATAGCAAAAAAATTTGGAGTTGCCCGACTTGCCCACTCTCTCCATTTGAACTATAAAACCCTATAACTTTTTTCATAAAATGTCTGATTTAGTAAAAAATTGAACTCACACAAAGCTTTTAGTACTGTCTATCTACTGTAAAAATTCAAAAAATAATGTTATAAATTGACGGAGGAGGTACTTGCCCGAACCTTCTAGACTCCTCCTAGGGGACTCTTGAAAATTTTAGGGATTAAACAATAGCCACCACTTCTTTTACGTGTTTATCATACTACTAAAATCATATTCTACGTAGTGAACCACGTAGCAACCAACCACGTAGTCAACCGTGCAGTGAACTACAGAAACGTTGTAGCCAACTGCGCAATTAGTTGCGCAGTCAACCGTGTAGTGAATCATGTTACCTTTTTTTTTATAGTTTGTAATATAAAAACTACATTGAATGGTTCGACTAATGCGTTGCAAAGCAAGCACCAATTGCTAGTATAATACTAGTATACCAACCCGTTGTCCCCGATGGATAATGTAAGTTTAGGGAAGTCAACTAAAATTGTAAAAGTAAAAGTAAAAGAAACAAAAGTAAATACCACATGTCGCTGCCTTCTACGGCTGGTATTGCCTAAGTAACCCCGGTTTCCATCACCGGGTATGTCCCTCTTTGACCTAGCTATTGCCATGTGTTAAGGATGGCCAAGGCCGGATATCGCCACATGGCACAACGGATTGCCTGGGTACTGACCGAATATTGGCCCCTACTCTTTTATAATATGTAGTAGATATGTCTACTAGACAAGATCCAGCAACATTTAGTTCTAGTTTTTTTAGATTCTATTTGAGGATCTTTACGGAAAGAAAAGACATAGAATGTACATGTGCTTCATAGGATTTTCATGATTCCAAAAATGCAAATGTTAGTGTTTACTTATGGATTCCATTCAAGCAATTAGTTTCAACCCACACAAGAACATAGCTTAGACTTCAAATTATCATGCACCACCATAAGGGAGGATGAGTCTCATCCATGGACTCCATCCAAGGATGAACCTTGGAAGAAAAGTTATGAAAGAATTGAGGTGTGAGATCCTCAAGTCTTTTCCTGCTCAAAATCGTCCACCAATTGTCATGCCGTGGCTACAGATATTTCATCAGACCATTGCAACGACCACCACAGAATGATCCAAGGCTACTTCCCACACGAGATCCACGCCAAGTGTGATCTTGCAAATAGGGCAGAGACGCAGAAACGATACGTTTTCACTCATCCATTGAAGATCTAATCCCAACTCCAGACGCAAATCCAATAGATAGAACTCACCCACTTGCGAGAACTTGGACTCTAAATCACAAATAAGTTACACAAAAACTTCGTGGTGGGAAAACAATCATTTCTCTCCTACCGTAAATTCTACTGCCTCACATGATCATGAAATGGTATCTATATGAAATTGGGACAAAGGCCTAACTTCGAATTCTACAAATGGCATCAATCCTTGCTGGATTTGGCCCTTTTGCTCTTACCTTTCTTTTTCCGCCCCTTGTCAGTAGGCGCCTCGTCCCGGTCTATGATATCCTCATACTCCTGGAAGCTTGCAAACGGCGACTTCGATTTCCCCTTCTTTCCAACAGGCTCATCTGCTTGCTTTTTCTTCGTCGGTTTCTGTTCTCTAGATGACTTACCTTCTGATGTCCTCTTTTTACTGGGCTTAGCTTCTACTTCTTCTTCTTCGTCAGATGGAAGATCACCCACCTCTATGCTTCCATCACTATCATCATCCTCAGGCTCACTTTCAGGGTACTCTCCCAAATCAAATTCCTCTTCACTCCCAAGGGAATCATCAGATTCCTCACCCTTCTTCTTCTTCTTCTCCTTCTTCTTTGGTGAGGCATCTGAGACTTCCTCGTCCAGCTCCAAGTCCTCATCCTCGTCTTCTTCCATGTCAAAGGTATGTTCCATTTTGTCATAGTCAAACTCGCCTTCGCTGTCATCTTCGTCAGGCTCATCTTCTTCTTCTTCATCTTCTTCGCCTGCTGATCCCATTTCCCGGCCCTCGTCGCGCTCCAGAAGGGCGTCCACCTCATCGTCGTCGCTGTCGTCGCCGTCCCTTGCATCTGCGTCGTCTAGCCCTGTTATGTCGTCGTCCTCGTCGTCCTTCCTATTCTTCGCCTTCTTCAACTTGCGATTGGTCACCTTGGTTTGGTAGAACTTGTGGAAGACTAAGTCGTCCGGCGCGACTTCGTTTTCGTCGAGTGCCAGAAGCTCCTCTCCAACCAGCCGCTTGACAACCTGGAGAAAAGTGTGGACGTTAATCGTAGTCACAGCAAATAGCTTCGAGGAACGTTATTCATGGAGCTACCCAAAGTTTGCATAAGATAACTCCCTCTTTTTTCATTGTTTGAATTACATCAAGTGACACCTCGAAATAATTCTCGATAATCTAATATCAGCTCAAATAGAAGAGCGGCTAAAATTAATGGTTGATCTCATGCAAACTTTCTCACCCTTTAGACGGTTGGAACTACTTTGGCTTAAATTTAAAAGACCACCAAGCCCTTTTATTGATCTGATGAATATTTAGAGTGAGACAAGAGTAGTAAACAGAGGGAATATCTCATTGAAACTTTGAGTGATTTCACAAACAACTCTAATACCATGAGAATCAAATGAGTGCAAAGATAGAGGCGATGTTGTACCGTTTTGTCTGTTCCGGCCATTGGCATGCTACCGTCTTCCTTCTGCTTTCTGACTTTCGGCTTCTTCTCAGCATACCGATCCAGAAACGCACCGAGGACAAGGTCACGCAGCGGGTCGCCGGAATACACCACATTGGCGCCTGAGAGCAGCGTTCTGGCCATGCTGGCCACTGATGGATGCATGTGGCTTGCAAGCGCCGTGAGCTCCCACCAGCACGCCTTATCAGCATTGCTACAAAGTGAACAAGTACAGTGATAAGTTAACATGACCTAGGGCTGGCCCTTGTGTAGTATACTGCCTGGGCAGCTCCGATAGAGACGACAGCAACTATCAAAGACAAAGTAGTGGGAGTCACGACAGCACAATTTTCTCAGAATGTGTTTCATGAGAAAGTTGCTGCAACCAAAGTAAGAGAAGACCATGATCCGTCAAAATCCAAGACAAAAAAGACATGCTCTATGAAGGGATAG